>CAWUFW010000800.1:3227500-3573592 GCA_963921515.1 Calotriton arnoldi | reverse complement strand
TCTCCACGCTCACAATCCCGCCCTCGTGGGCATTCCTGCTGCACGATCACATGATCGTGCAGCAGGAATGCTAAAAGAGGCATCGGGGGAAAGGAAAACCCTTTCCTTTCCCTCGATGTCTCTTTTGAATCAAACCCCCCTCCCCGAGCCAAAACTCACCTTATTTCCCCGACGCGCTGGAAGCAAATGGCTTCCAGCGCGTCGCGCAAGAAAGGAAACCCTCAATGATGTCAGCGCGCCTCGCGCTGCGCGTCATTGATGGGGAGGTGGGGCGGGGGAGGCAGGGGAAGTCCTTCCCCTGCCTCCTAAAAAAAACCCGACGATCAGATTCCCACGGGGGAGCGCCAGCGCTTCCCCGTGGGTGGTCTTATGACGAGCTGGACTCGTCATGAGCACACGAGCACTGTGTGCCATGACGAGTCCAGCTCGTCATATGCATGGAAGGAGTTAAACAAGCACATAATCAATGTAAGCAACAAGAGCTTAAATGGAGAAAATGTTATGACGCAGGAGAGAAGCAAGCATTTAAAATAAGCAGAAAGCTCTACCACACACAGATCAAACTAGCCAAAAAAGAATACTAGTCGAACAAAATACAGGAGGCTAAACTAGACCAAAAAATCATTTTCTCCGTCGTAAAGTCTTTTACTAATCCCAAAGCTTTACAAAAAGAACTACCCCCTTCGCAGAGGCTATGTGATCAAATATCAAGCTTCTTTGACAAAAGATCATGAATATCCAAAAAGCCTTCATTACGGATCCTGTCTCTTCTATGCATGCCACCTCAGAGCACGACTGTGACACCACTAAATACTCCATCTGCTCATTCGAACCAGTATCACTGGATCAAACTCGCGAAGCAATCGTAACATGCAAATCAGGCTCTCCCCTAGATGCCTGTCCTCCCACAATTCTTCACCAGATTGTTGACACAGTCAACCCAATTATAAACCAGATTGTCAACTCCTCCTTAAGCTCAGGGACAGTGCCAGAGGATTGGAAGTTAGCAATAGTGAAACCCTTGAAAAAGAAGCCAAATATTGACCCATCGGTCCTCTCTAACCTGAGCCCCATATAACTACTTCCCTTATTAGGAAAAATTACAGAAAAAATTGTTCATAAAGAGCTAACTAAATTCATTAAGGCCGCAAACATCCTCCACCCCCAACAATCCGGCTTCCGCCCCAAGCACTCCACTGAGTCTGCACTCCTGGGAAATTACGGACACTCTTAAAATGATAGCTGACAGAGGTAGGAAGGCTGTGCTGATCCTACTCGACCTATCAGCCGCATTTGATACCATATCACACAGCATTCTCCTATCAAGACTCAAATCCAGCGGTATCTCCAACATCGCTTTGGAATGGCTAAAATCCTTCCTTTCCATGCGCAGACAAGCTGTGTCCCTTGGAACTTTCCTATCTGTGGAGCGCACCATCACAACAGGAGTGCCACAGGGCTCTTCGCTAAGCCCACTGTTATTTAACATTTACATGACTCCACTCATTTCACTAATAACATCATTTGGGATCGAAGTTACTTCCTACGCAGACGATACCCAAATGATCCTATCCCTAGATCAAAACTCCAAGGAGGCCGAACTCAACTTCAAAAGATGCCTTACCAAGGTCCTCCAGTGGATGAAGGATAACCACCTCAGGTGCAACACCGATAAAACTGAGATCCTACCAATAGGGAAAGAGGTCTCATTCTCGCCGGCCGAGTGGTGGCCAGAGGGTACGTCACCTCCACCTGACACGGTAAAGGTGGCAAGAAACCTGGGAGTGCAGTTTGACTCTGCCCTCACCTTCCAACCGCACGCACTGACGGTAGCAGGGACCTGCTTCAGCCTTATAAAATCTTTGAAATTTTTTTTCGATCTACTTCTACTCGCGGCAAGGAAATCAGTAGCAGTCGCCTTGATCCTGGCGCGACCAGACTACTGCAACAGCCTCCTGGCAGGAGCCAACAAACAAACATTAAAAAGACTCCAAGTAGTCCAACATGCAGCGGCGCGGCTGGTATTGAAACTACTGCGAATGTCCTCCGCATCTGCAGCCCTGAAAACCCTTTATTGGCTCCCACTACATAAAAGAATACTCTTCAAGATTCTCCTATTCACCTTTAGAGCCTCACTCAAACTAGGGCCAAAATACCTCGCATCAAGATTCACCCCCCACAGTACAACTAGAACCCTCAGGTCATTGTCAGCCAACCTACTCAAACCTCCCAGTTTTAGATGCAAAACTAGGGGAGGAAAAACAATGGCTGTATTAGGTACCAGAGCCTGGAACCTACTGCCAATGCATCTGAGAACGCATAAATCTGAAACACAATATAGGAAAGCACTAAAGACTTGGATTTTCGGAGCCTCAGACGAACTCTGCCTCTCTCTCATCTAAGAACTTCAGAGCAGCTGCTCACCTCCATACCAGCGCCAGGATGCTCCTTTCGGAGTGGCAGTCAGCACTTTATAAATATCACTTTTCATTTCATTTCATTTCATGTAACTTTTTGTAACAATGTTTAACTTGTAACTGATGTAACTTTTTAAAAATGTGTAACCTCATGTAAAGCACTCTGATACCTCCTGGTCTAGCCAGCGCTATATAAAACTCAACAAATAAATAAATAAATAAATACCCCGACCCCCCGAGTCCTAAACCCTACCCCGACCCACCCTGAGCCCTAAACACTTCCCCGACACTCTCTGAGCCCTAAACACTACCCGACCCTCCTGAGCCCTAGACACTACCCTTAGCCCTAAACACTACTCCGATACCCCCTGAGCCCTAAACACTACCCCAATCCCTAAACACTATTCCGATCCCCTAAACACTATCCCGACCCCCCATGAGCCTTAAACACTACCCCGGCCCCCCCAAGCCCTAAACACTACCCTGAAACCCCCAGCCCTAATATCCTACCCCACCCCCCTGAGCCCTAAACACTACCCAGACCCCCCCACCAAGCCCTAAAACTTACAACCCACCCACCCCCAAAACCCAGCCCCAGTCCCACTTACCTCACAATATCCTCTCCTGATCCTTCCTGCTCCTGGGCCAGCCCATCCCATCATCAAGACCTCGCACAGCCTTAACCACACATATTCGTGGTTAGGGCATATGCGTGGTTAATGCATGCATGGTAGAGCTTGCAGGGAAATGGCACGCGTGGCTCTGCCCGCTTTGTTAAGGCTGTTTCCCCTTGGGAAACATAGACATATTTTACAATAGGCAATATTCAAGGTCATACGTCCCCAACAAGCTATTCAGCATACAAATACACATTTTTCCCCTTGTTCTGTGAAATGCCACAGTGATTTCTGGTGTCAGTCAGGGAGGCCACTAATCTCTAGGGAACCCCTAAACTACAGATTACTTGGCTCAGGTTTTCTCTTGAGGTGAGCTTTGAGAAGGGAGACCCCACTTGTCTCTCAACATTTTCCTCAGAGGCAACCTTGGAGTAAGCTCTGAGAGAAGAGACTACATTTGGAACCAGTTAGAAATGGGATTTCTGGTTGGTTGAGTTATGCACTCAGGCCAGGCAACAACCACCACTCTAGTCAGGGTAAGCTAGACACACACAAAAAATTTACCTGTGCTCACCCTCTGGTAGCTTGGCACAGAGCAGTCACATCTAAAGAGGCAATGTAAATGTATTTGTACAACAGACACACACAGTAACGCAATGAATACACCACAAAAAGACTCCACACAGGTTTATAAAAATAGATTATTACATTCTGAACAAACCAAGACCACAACAACAAACATCCAATGTATAAAATTTGAGATATTGAACTTTAAAGGAATAAATGCAGTAAGATGCTTAGAAGAAAGTAGCGCTAAAAAGGTTACTGTAGGTCATGCTGGACCAGAGCAAAGTCCAAGTTCGGGCTGACTGTAATGGAGTGCCAGCCAGCTACAGGACCCATACAGGCCCCGGTGAACAAAATACCTTTCCTGGTTGCAAACAGCAAGATGCATCAATCTTCTCAGCGCAGGGAAGGCAATGCATCAGTTCTGAAGATGGCTGCTGGAGTCGAGAGCCATTGAGTGTGTGATACAGCAAATTCTGCCATGCAGTCGAGAGAATGTGTCAATCTCACTAAGCTACGAAGTTGGCGATACGCTGTCCGATGCGTCGATCTCTGGAGGCAGTGTGCTGGTTCCGATGCGATGCGCCGATTTTACTCCTGCAACTGGGTCATTGCATCGGTTTTGCTACACGCAGACAAGAGATGCATTGAAAACTGTGTTGAACCTACCTGGGTCACTTCCAGCGAGCCAGGCACAGGAGCAGGCGTAGAGATTTTATATCCCTGAGCCTCAAGCAACATGTGGCAAGCCAAAAAGCCCTTGGAGTTCACTTGGAGGGAATGCAGAGCCCAGCTCTCCTTCAGCAGAATCAGAGAGCAGCAGGGCAGCAAACATAAAAGCAGATCAGCAGTCCAGCTGAATCCTTTAAGCAGCACAGACGTTCTTCTGGCAGAGCTTAAGGTACAAGTCCAGTACTGTCTGATTTTAGGGGGTCAGAGACCCAGAACTTATACCCAAAAGTGCCTTTGATGTGGGGGATGACTTCAAAGTAGGTCTCTGAACTCCACAAGTATCCCTTTCAACCCAGTCCTGTCTGCAAGGCAATCTGTGGGGGGTAATCAGTCCATTGTGTGGGGACACAGTAAAGTGTTAGCCTCTCCCTTCCATCCTGCCAAGGCAACGCCATTCGAATTCAGATGTATGTAGATGGTTACTCAGACACACCTTTCCTTCCTGTGTTGTGGCTGTCTAAATGGAATGCACCAAGTGTAGCTGTCACCCACCCAGACGTGTTTTGGAGACATGCTGTCAGCCACACAGAGCATTACATACAGGGGAATGTCCACTTGATAAAAAGTGGCATTTCTGAAACAGTAATGTTAGATCCAACTTTAACAGTAAGCAGGATTTATCATTACCATTCCAAACATATCAAACATGAAAAATCTACTCCTCTCTGATCAGAAATTACAGCGTAAAAGTGTATCAAGGACTTCCCAATGCTAGCCAATGAGAAGGGTAGGCCTCACAGTAGTGAAAAACGAAGTAGGCTGTTTGTCACTACCAGGACATGTAAGACATGAAAGTACATGCCCTACCTTGTACTTACATAGCACCCTGCCATTGGGGTTACTTAGGTCCTACCTTAGGGTGGACATATGTACAAAAAAGGGGAGTTTGAGGCTCGGCAAGTAGTTTTAAATGCCAAGTCAAAGTGACAGTAAACTGCACACACAGTCACTGCAGTGGCAGGCCTCAGACAGGTTTGAAGGGCTACTTATTTGGGTGGCACAATTAGTGCTGCAGGCCTACTAGTAGCATTGAAGTACAGGCCCTGGGTATATGGTATATCACTTTACAAGGGACTTACCAGTACATCAAATATGCCAGTCAAGTAAACACCAATGTCATCATGTTTAGTGGAGAAGCACATGCACTTTAGCACTGACTAGCAGTGGCAAAGTGCTCAGAGTCCTAAGGCCAACAAAAAGAATCAGCAAAACGTGGAGGCAAAAGGCAGAAGTCTGGGAAAAGACCACCCCAAGAATGACAGGTGTAACAGCATCCCACTCTTTCTCCTAATAGGAACCCCTCTTAGATTCCGTAACCACCCTCTGGCAGGTGGCAGCTTATATACAGATTTTTCAGTGCCCAGATGACTCCAGAGTGTAGCCTGCTGTCTTACCCTTGTAAATTGAAATCCAGAGGCTTGGGTTGAGTAGGCGCCCTTGGTGCACATTCATGTTTTTATTAGAGATAATGGGGCATATTAGCAAGAACCTCGTTAAAATTATCGCCGTTTTAGCGGCAGGAAACTGCCGCTAAAACGGCGATAATGAGCTTGCTAATATGCGTTATAGAATTCAATAGAAGCCCAGGTTAGATGTGCAGGACATCTAACCTGGGCTTCTATTGGAATTCTATAACGCATATTAGCAAGCCCATTATCGCCGTTTTAGCGGCAGTTTCCTGCCGCTAAAGCGGCGATAATTTTATCGCCGGTCTTGCTAATATGCCCCAATATTCCTGAAAATATTTGTGGCATGACAATAGTGTCCTTGGATTATGAAAACAGGTCATGAATATGAATTGTCGACCAAAGTATCACATAGTATATAAATACCTATTTTATGGTTAACTATAGATGTTTGCAAATGTGTGCCATAAAGTAAGAATGGAGTTTGCAAAATGGGGCTATGTGCTGCCCACAGAAGAAAACCCCAGCCTCTACTTCTTCCTGTGTTTTGCATAGTCTGTAGAAAGTCCAGAGAAGTCCTCGAGGGTTCGACCTGACCCTCTGCACTTAACACTCTTCATTGTGGTATCTGGTTTGATATGTAAAGCATTCAATGTGGAAAATTGTGGGGATACTAGAACTGACCACTGAATGCTCGCCAGTTGCTCCTTGTACAGATGGTGATAATGTGGTGCTTGAATAAATATTGCCTTGACCAGTCGCGGCCCATGCAGGTAAGAGCGGTGGGGCGGGGTGGGGTGGAGTTCGACAGACGATAACGAGGGAAAATTAATTATTTATTTCATTGTCCCTCGTGGTCGTTTGTCGAAATACCAACCCCCCCACCCGGCCCCACCGTTCTTACCTGCACCGGCCGTGGCAGGCCTTGATGTTCTTACATATATGTTTTATAGTGGTTTTACACTGGTGACAAGCTGGCCAGTGCAAACCCATCAAATCTAGTTGCTTCAGCAGTGGAAGGAGATATAGCAGTTTTGTGGAGGTCTGGAAAAATAGACTCAAGAGGAGATGGGCTGTGTGGACACTTTTCAGCATTACACTAGGTAAGGTGTGCAATTTTCTTATTACAAGTGAAAGGTCCAATGGTAAGTTGATTATTCACTGAAATACAAGGGTATGCGTGTTTCCAGGTAGTAAGCAACTGCACCGAAGCACAGTTGCTTACTGCATCAAAGGTACATAGTAGTCTGTGCTTTCCAGAGACCTTCTGGAACGTGCTTGCATCAGTGGCTGTGTGCACAGGACCAAAGTGGTGTGTGACAGACACCCATGTCACTGATGTGTATAAGTCTGTGCAACTCAGAGCTCTTTTGTGATTTGTTCCTACTTGCCAGGCTCTTTGAGGTGCAATATCAAGGGAACGCATAAGCTGGTGTGGTGAAAAGATATTATGACTGAAGTACATGTTAAGGCCATTCATCAGAACTTGTGCATTGGGCACAGCTTTGTGAGGTGCTACTGTGTAGGTCCACACACATAGTTATTTTTGTGCAACTTTTGTGGTAAAGAAACTAGTCTAGGTGAATGAAAAACGCGTTCCTGCTCATTATCCAACAAAAGTGTCACATTTTGGTAAGAATGTTCTAGAAGATATTTCTACTGACTCCAAGATTAAGTCCTGTAGGATTGATATGTAGCATAATGAATGGTACCTTAAAGAGGCGTTAATCAATTTATAGTTATGCTTTTGGACTGAAAGCTTGTTTGCTGCTACTGCATCCTGGAGGATGTGGCTGTGGTGCATATATGATGGAAAAACGGTGATTAGTACTGGCTACTCCTGTGAGACATATTGGAACCCTAGGCTATGTTTGAAGAGACGTGATTCACACACCAGAAAAGCATTATTTGTAATTAATTTTGGGCTGTTGTTGTGTTATAACTTTAACATGTGTGTATATTTTTGTTTTAAAAATACACCCGGGCCTTACTCGTATCCTGAGAACTAACAACAAATATTTTGATAGGATATTATCGGTCATTTAGAACAACCAGGATTTCAGTGTGAATTTGCTGTTTTTACCATTACTTTTTTCTTAATACTGGAAGTGGAAATTCAGAATGATACTTGTTAGACCTGTCAGCTTAGAGTGGTCTTCCCCCAGACATTTTGCTTTCTCCCTTCCTGTTTTGCTGAATTCGTTTTTATTGCCCTTAGGACACTGCTAACCAGTGCTAAAGTGCTTGTGCTCCCCCGCCTAAAATATGGTAAAATTGGCTTACACCTGGTTGGCATATTTAGTTTACTTCTAAGTCCCTAGTAAAGTGGTATGCCATATACTCAGGGTCAGTTAATGAAATGCTACAAGTGGGGCTGCATCTCTTATTGTGCCACGCACTTAAGTGGATCCTTAAATATGTCTCAGGCCTTCCAATGCAGCCTGTGTGCAGTTTTAAGCTGTCAGTTCGACCTGGCAAAATAAACTCCTTGCCAGACCCTAAACTCCCTTTTTAATGCACATAAGTCACTCCCAAGATAGTCCCTAAACAGCCCATAGGGTAGGGTGCATCCTATTTAAAAAGTTGGACGTGTATTTTTATGTTTTACATTTCCCTGTAGTGAAAAACTCACAAATTCATTTTTCACTACTGTGAGGCCTACCTCTCCCATAGGATAACATTGGGTTACCTTAGTACTTTTAATAATTGATAACTATTGTTTGGGAACGGGTAGAAATGGCATGTTTGGTGTCTAAGGAAATGCAATTTAATATCCATTTAATGGTAAAGTCACAATTCTGAAAATGCCACTTTTGGAAAGGTGGCCTTTCCTTGTCGTAACCATTTGATGCCTGCAGCCTGGCTGCTAGGTCACATGACTAGGTGTATTTGGCAGTTGTCCCTTGTGTATTCCTCCCAGACATCCACACAATAGGGGGACTGGGTGTTGACAGGATGGGCCTTCTTGGCAGCATGGGGGGCAGATCTATTCTCAGCACTTCCTGCACTTTAAAGCAGCTGCCTCAGCCCACACATTAGCCTTTTGTGCCCTCAGACATCCTGGGACCAGGGCAGGGAGGAAGGAAATTACAACACCATCTGTGGGGGAAACATTCTAGAAGTTTCTTCCTCTTCAAAGTTAGCACTAGGCATAACATTAGGATCCATGGACCCACTCTTCAGGTCACTTTAGGACCTGCAGAGGACTCTCAGAGTACTGTCTTGCTGCCTGTGGCCTGTTGTGTCTTTCAGAGGACTGTCCTACTGCAGCAAGAGGAGTGTCCTGATGACTGAAGCAAGTACTGTGCACTGAGAGGACTGTCCTGCTGCTTGAGACCTGCTGCTGTGCTAGAACCCAGAACTTCCAGAGTGACTCCAAGGGCTAGTTGGCTGGTCCCTTGATCAGAACCCCTGGGACAGAAAATGCTCGAACCATCTTCAACGCACACCTGGACCCAGCCTGAGTGAGTCATGACCCTGCAAGTAGTGCACCTCCAGTCCGAGACCTTTGGAAGTGGTGCTAAAGGTGCCTAGGTAGCCCAAATCCAAAACCTTGAACATATTTTTTAGCAAAATGTGCCCTGAGAACAGAGAAGAGACCAGGACCTACTAACTCGCTGATCCGCCCAAAGTGCATCACCAGTCATCCTGGCTTTGCGGTAGGTCCCACTACATTCTTTTCTTATGCAGCAAATCCTTTTTAGCGGTACCTCGCAAAAAGCAGTACCTGACGTCCTGGAGCCCTCGTTGGCTACAGCCTGCAGCTTCATCTAGCTGGAGATTTTCAAGTTACAAAAAAAAGAGAGCAAGTCCAAATGGAGAAATCTTCACTGCAACTTTATTCAACAGTTCCCTATCGATGACCCCTCTGACACTGCTGGATGCCTTGCCCCGGTGAACTTTACTTTCTCAGGTATTTTTTCTCAAAATGTCATCTAAGTCCGAAGGTAAGTGGAGACTGGGCCCAATCCACTTCATGTACCTGAACGATGCTTCATCGTGGCTCGCCATAGCTTTCAACTTTGCACTGGTCTCAAGTGACCAGATGGCTGTGGTTGGCGCTTTGATCTTATAGGCACTATTTTTCACTTCACACTTTAAAAATTCATAGCTCTGGTTCTACTGATTGGATTTTTGTTGTTAAATAATTTATTACATTTTCCTCTATTTTTTTGGTCGAGCCTATAGCAGCAGTGCGCATGCGCTGCTCATTTTGCGAGGCATGCAGTAATGGAGTATGGAGTGGAATCTCCGCCCACTCTCCACCCATGTTTTTAATTGGCTCGTGTCATTATCTTTCGTAAATGCTGCCGTCTGATTGATTATGAGGCTTGTTAGTCCCTCCTGATTATAGCCATGTCGTCATTTGTATCCTTCCATGACTACTGGCCCCTTTACTTCGAGTGTTGCACAGTATGTTTTATTTAGATTGTGAGCACTATTTTCTTCCTGTGCCTTCACTCCCCCTGCAGTACATGCCTTCTCGCCCCCCCGCACTCCTGTTGTTCATGACTTTTCGCCCCCCTTGCCCCCGCCCACCGGCACTCCCGTTTGCAATGCAATAGGTCTCGCAAAAATGCGAGTCCTATTGCATTGCAAATGCTTGTTTTTTACACTGTTTAAATTCAGCCCAGGTCCCAAGAATAGACTGGCCTGAGCAGTGCTTTCACCACTGCTCCTTCTCTTAAGTTCTGTCTCTTTCACACCTCAGTGGCGCTGCCGGCCATTTACATAGGCGATAGGTGTGTAAATAGAAGTGATTATCGCAGCATGGGCAGCGCATTGTTCGGGGAGTTCAGACCATCAGCCGCAGAAAGGATTCCTCCAGTGAATGTCATCCGAGCAACCAGAGAGTCTGTGCTGGGCCCGGGGAGGCCTATTTAAGGGAAGGGCCGGCGCTCCGCGGCCATTTCACCCACTGCCCTCTGTGCCACGCCATGTTGGACGCTCCCGCCCTTTGCTGTCTGCTCTCTCTCCTCCAGGAGGGCTGGGCCCTGCCGCTCTACACCAGTCACAGTCCGTGTCCGCCCGGCACTGGGCCGCCGGAAGGCCCGAGGACATGGGTCTCGGCGTGGACTACAATGACCTCGGCAGGGCGGACCCGCGGCATCAGTGCCTGCACATGAGCTAGCCCTGGAGCAGCGGGCACCGCAAGTTGGCCGCGCTGGATGACTGCTGCCTCGGGACCCCCCAGGCCTGTCTTTCCCCACCAGCATCTCTTCCACTACATCAAGAGAATTTACAGCTGCTGTAAACTGGGCTTCACCTGCAGGAAAATCAAGGGTCTCCAAGGACGAGTAGTACTAGGTAAGTGCCACTGTCTACAGTTCGACTCCACTTGGTCTCCCTGACTGGTTAACAATCGCACTGGCAGATTTTATTTATTTATTTTACTTGGGGTAATGGAGGAGGTTAAAATTGCTTCATACCACTGCACAGTAGCCTCGGAGCGCATTTACCGGCCTGTGTCCCGAGACGTACATTGCTAATTTAAAATTCCCTGAAAAAAGTTAACATTACTTAAACTTCTCATAAATAGCAGAATCTCCCTAAGTTTCATTGACACAATTTCTTTACGGGTTGCCGGAATTCTTCCTTCATTGAATTCTTCATAGGACCACTGGTCTCGCTGAATTTGACTGTCCAAACTTGTAAGAAGTTCGACATTGTTGGTGTATGTTTGTGTCCTTCAGTTTGGTAGTTTTATTATTGTATTCTCTCTTCAAGGAACTGCTACAATCAGGGGCATCGTAAGGATTTTGGGGGTCCTGGGCCAATCGTATTTTGGGGGGCCCTGTTCGGAACAGCTGTGAATTTATGATCCAATATCAGCCATGTAATGCCCTCTTTGGCAGGGTCCCTGACAGTGCTCAGGCACAATGGTGCAAATTCTAAATGTGTTAACATCTAACATTAAAGAATAGTGACGTGTGTTTTCAATATTGTAACACAGCAGCAGCTCTAATTTTAGTGCAAATAATCTCTATGACCCCCCCATTTCTCATATATGAGGTCCTGTTTTGATCAAAAAGAAACATTTTTGATGGATGTTGCATGAAACATAAAAACATTTGTCTGTAAAATGTCCGTAATGTATTCTCACAAATCCCACACATTAAAAATAAATATAAGGGAAACGGTATTTAAAACCATCTGTTTAAACTTTATTCAAGGTATCAGGGCAAGACTCTCTGCAGAACAGAGCTGGCTCTATCAGGGGCCCCCTGAAAGGCTGGGGCCCTGGGCCAGAACCCACTTTACCCATGCCTTAAACGTCTCTGGCTACAATATGCCGAAGTGCATTTTGGCGTTGCATTTTTATAGCGCACAGCACTGCTATGAACTGGGTGGTGTCGATGCACATTGACGCCCCATCACCACTATATTTCATTAATATAGTTTAGATTTTGTATCCATACTCCTTAAAGCATTACACCCAATCGTATTTCAGGTATTACCAGTGCCATGAGTGTTGCAGGTTTGCTGTTTGCTAATGCCCCAACACAAAGTAATCACTGGTTGCTTCAAGGTGTTCCCAACATAGATACTAGAATAGGAAGAAACAAATGTACAATTCATTTTGATAAAATATTCATCAGAGGGTGTTTTAGGTATGTCTGCATGACGCTTGAGGTAGCTCTGAAATGCCCTTCTGAGACTGAAGGGGTTGCGAGCTGGAAGCGCTATACCAATGCTACAATAAAATAAAATGCAAACAATGAATACTAATTGTAGGACCCACACACAGCGGACGGTTATGGCGTTCTCCATCACTCGCGGGGTACTGGGGCCTCAGAAGCCCTCTGTTCTTGCTACGGTGTAGCTATCAATAGCGCAGCAAGTGCAAGATCACCGAGGCCCAGGGGTCTTAGGGGCCCCCTGCATCCCACTCATAGCTGTCTTGTTTTCACCAAACCAGATGACAGGGGGACGTGTTCCTTGCTTGCATTAGGGCCCTTGGCAACATTGCGGGAAATAGCGCTTTCTAATTGAATCACACTTTTTATAGCGCATTTGGCACACCGTTTCACTCCGAGGTGCGTAATTGACTGCCTGGAAAAAGCTTGAGAGAGGGAAGCTTCGTGGGGATATATACACTATGCAAAGTTCACTCAGCCCAAGACTGTTTTCCGAGTACATGCAAGAAGCTCTCTAGAGGAGGCAGTGTTCTAAACTTCTATTGGCGGCACGGTGTCCGGTATGTTATACGCATGCGTCAGTTGTGCACAACGTCCAATGTGGCCCAAACTCTTCCAAAAAACTTTCTGTCATATATTCTGGGTTTGAGAAATGTAACACTATCCGAATTAGCGGAGAAAATTATTTTAAACGTACCTCGCGACTTTATGCTTTCAGTAGCCTCAAAGCCATCCGTGGACTTCTGGGGTGGCAGTCCTAGACGGGAGACAGAACAAGCATTTGCAATGCAATAGGTCTCTCATTTACGCGAATTTAAGCTATTGGCATTGTAAATGACAATGCCTTTTATTTATGTTTTGAAAACGAAAACAAAAATAAAAGGCATTGTTATTTGCAATGTCAATAGCTTAAACTCGCGTACATGCGAGACCTATTGCATTGCAAATGCTTGTTCTAAATTGGTGTGGGATTTTTCTTGTTCTGTACATTCAGTTTATTACTGTTGAAGTGCTGCATAAATACTTTGCAAACCCTAAGTAAAGGCTGATTACTTTAGTGCCAAGCTAACAGAGGGTTAAGCACAGGTTCATTTAATAACTATTTCTGAGAAGGATTGTGGCTGTTGCTTTGGAAGAGATCGCACGTCCCTCAGCCAACAACCCAATTTCTGTCACTACTCCACCATTATTTCCCCTCAGTACTCTGGAGAAACTGCCAACGAAAAGTGGAAAACGTTTTCTAGAATTATACAAGGGTTTGTGCGGCAAGCTTGGAGAAAGAACAAAACTTTGCCCTACTTCTACATTCAGTGCAAGCTGAAACACATGCAGCATTGGAAACGCTATCGGATCTAGAGCAAGAAGCTATACTGCTGAATGAACTTGAAAAGTGTCTGGAAAAATTTGACTTGTACTACTTTCCCCTTTGAGAACCAGGTTCAAGGTGATGGAGAAACAATTGAGGAGTATATTACTAGTTAAAGGATTTAAGCGCTATCATACAAGTTTGGCGCACTGACAGATGAGTACATTTTATATATTTATTAATGTATATGGTATTTATACAGCATCAACATAGCTAAAAAAAAACTAGCTAAAAATCGGTCTCTGTGAAATTTAAATTATACCGTTGTAATTTGCTTTATTTCTGACATTTTGCATTATGCCACTTATGCAAAATACCAAAACTTATGGCAGTAAACCACTTTGCGTATTGTAAAATAAAATCTACAGTAAACTCAAGGGAACCACAGGACAGAGCAGCTGTTATTCGCAGTGCTTTGTTTACACGATCCCTTGCATGCATTTCTTGCTAAAATTTAGCGCACAAAGATGGATTTGTATTTCACAATATTATGCATAGTTTCTCTTAATTTTGCTGAATTTTTGCATTGTTATGGGAAGGAAATTATGCACATTTTGCACACCCCAAACTAAAAGGCAGGGAAGTACTGTGCAGGGTCAAAGACAAGCATAAAGTCAACAAGTGATAGGAGAGGTAGCTGGGTTGTGGATGGTTAATGCATTGCGATCTAGTGTTCTTTAAAGAGGTGAGTCTTCAATTAAATTGGCGCAAAGTTGGCTCTGTCCTAATGGATACAGGACAATTGTTCCAGATCTTGGATGCATGCATGGAAAAGGCCCGCTGCCTTTCTTTTTTCTTTTTACATTTCCTAGTCTGCAGTCTTATGCTGTCCTGACTTTAGGTGTGGTGAAAACCACCAGAGATGGTGAGCGGTGAGCTTGTCTGCAAGATAAGTGGGGGTGACGGGCGTGATGGCCTTGAAGAGACTAGCCAGGAAGAAATTTAAAATACACTGGTGTGAGTTTGGGAATTTCGAGTTATGCTTGATAGGTGAAGTTCCTGATATTATGCCATTATGATACTTCACATAATTACTCTCCATTCGAGGCAAAAAATGTACAGCAAGAGCACGTGAAAAACTAAGTGTGAGCGGCTGCTGTTTGATGTGCTTTTATTAAATGTGTCCTTACACCAAAAATGAACACAAGACGACTTTTGCGCTAAAATATAGAGCATTTCGAGAAATTACCTTTAATTTCCCATCATTTTGCCTAAATTACCCATGATTACACAAAATCAAATTATGTAAATGATGCACACTGCTAGATGAGGCGTGCTGCGGAATGTATAATGTCCTTAAGGTATTCAAGTGGGGAGTCTGTGAGTCCATGGAGCAGGGCATTACCACCAATTAGATGGGAGAGTACAAGTGCTTGAACAGAAGCCTAGGTTAATTCCTGGAAGACATGGTTTCACTTTCTTTGGAAGACAGATCTGGTACCAGAACATCTTTTGTTTTTTCCAATGTGTTCCTTGAGGGCAAGGTTCATGTCCAGGGTTCATGTCCAGAGTGAATTCAAGTGACTTGACGTTCTTTGAAAGTTACTTTCTGGTACAATCAAGGTTTAAGTCATTGAGCCAGGTTTCTACTCTCTCTTGTTTGTTTTTCTTGGCAAATAACATGAATTCTATCATTGTTGGGATCAGCTTAGATAGGCATTGCACATCCAGGTTTGGATGATGTGCAGGTAGTCTTTGAGGTGTTGGTTGTTGGACGCAGATGAGTCCTTTAAGTACAGTTGTATATAGGTGAACCATGATGCCGTTATTTGTGAGTAGGGCTGCAAGTGATGTTTGCAGAGGTAGAATATGACAGGAGACAGTATGGAACACAGGGGGCTCCAAAGGTGATGATGATCTTTTGGGACCTGGAGGTGCCCATGTGAAAAAATAGTGTTGGTTAAAAAGATAGAGTAGGAAAATGCTGGTGAACCCAATTTGAGACTCAGGTGTGCACGTGAGGGTAGGATGGTCAACAGTGTTTAATACAGATGAGAAGTATTGCAAAATCAGGAGGAAGGGGTCATCTTCACCTGTGGTCAAGAGGGCAGCAGCTATGATGTGCAAGGTAGCTGTCTCTGTGCTGCAGCATTATCTGAAGCTAGATAGGCAGTCTTGCAGGAGATTGGTAGCATTGATGTGATCTTGTAGTTAAAGATATAGATTTTAAATGATCTTGCTGATGAATGGTAGGTGAATGATGGGCCAGTAATTGGTGGGGTCATCAGGGCCCAATAGGTGCTTTCCTTAGGAGTGGAAGGATGTGCCCTTTATTGAGAGGTTCTGAGTGAGGGAGGAATTGACAAAGAGGGAGTAGGGTTGAGAGAACACCCCCAGAGAGATCTTTATTGAAGTACGAGAAGTGGTATTGAAGGAGGTGCGAATGTTAGTGAGATCTGTGAGAGATAGGGCTTTGACGGCTGGCCATTTTGGCATTCTACGGGAAGGGTGGAAATAGAAAAGAAGCAGACTTTTTGTTGTTAATGTACTGTGTGTGATTGTGGTTGATTCAGTGTTTGATTGTCTTGAAAAGCATTCTGCTTCTTTTCTTTTGATGGCTTCATTGGTGGAGTTGGTATAGTACTTTGTTTGGCTGATGTGATGATCTGTCTATTTGTTGTGTGGAAGGACTTCAGAATCACAAGGTTATTGGAAGTACTGTTTTTTTACATTTTCTTTCCTGCCGTGAGTGGATTGTTTATTGTCAGTAAGGTTTTTTGGTGCTGAGGGTTTTGCCTTGTACTGGCATGTTTTGATTGGGTGCTGGATATTCACATACTTTGCCAAAAACGTGTTGCTTAGAAGGGTGTTAGCTGAGGACATGGAGTTGATAGGGTGAAAGATGAGGTCTAGAATTAGCTTGTTTATGGAGAAGTCTTTGAAGGATTTCAAGGTTTAGTCTTCTCATCTGTGTTGACCTTGGTCTGTTGGTAGGATGCAGTGTAGTGATATGGGGATGGTAAGGTGTTCCATCCAGTCCAGGGGTATGGATGGTTTACACTGGATTATTGGTGATGTTGAGACATCAAGGATGAATATATGGTCTTAGTAGTGTGTTGGTTGTGTCAATTGCTGTAAAACATTTAGTGTGTCAATTAGTTTGAAAAGGGCGTCTCATGAGTTTTTGAGTCTGTGTTGTCTGGGAGGTTGAAGCAACCCAAAAAGGTGGTGTGGGCATGTCGAATGGACAAGGTGGTGAGGAGATCTGAGAATTAAAGTCCTTATTTTGCCTTGGAGACATATAGATTCGGAGGAAGTATGAAACAGCATGTCAGCAGCTCTAGAGGGTTGTATGTTACTTGGTTGCCTAAGGTACTGGACCAAGAGGTCTTATGGCTCAGAGTGAGGGCTACTCCTTCTTAAATGCATGGTCCACATGATTGATGCCATAGCTAGGGTTGCCACATTTCCCAAAGAAAAAGTACCAGACATATTTTAACCTTTTAAGATTCTGCAGAGGCCTGGACATGATATTTAAATAGAACTTTATTTTAAACAATCTGTATTCATTTTCAACACGGCATTTTTGTTGTTTCTGTCTTTGTTTACTTCATCACTTTAATTTTCAGTCATTAATCATCAGTCAGTAATTCATTTTTAATTATTTGTCAGGGATCAGTCAATCATTATTGCAGCTCTAGAACAGATTTTAAAGTTCTTTCTTCTCATCTTTACTGTTCAAAATATTTACAGATAAGGGCAAAAACATAGGCGTTGGGTGATTTTCCTAATTTTTGTACCAGGCAGGACATTAAAATATTGGTCATACTGGTAAAAAAAGATAGCTGGTGGTAACTGTGGGAAGAAGAATGCCTAGGATGAATGAGAATGAGGGGGTGAACTATCGTTCTGTGATGGGGTTGTTAAGCTTGAGATAGGTGGTGAAGTCTGTTAGTTCTGTTGCCTGGAGTACTACAGTACAAGCATTAATGAGCATGAGTTGGAATGTTAGTTCTGTAGTTTGTGGCTGTGTGGTAGTTAGTGTGAGGTGTATTAATTTGGGCCTTTGTTGTGTAAATGCCATGTCAGTGTCTACGTTGTCAAGAACTGGGTGTGATTGTTGGGGTTGACAATATGGGATGCTGGGTGAGGCACATGACATTATCTTATCTTGTGTGTTTTAGTGGAACAGGGGCTCTGGCTCAAAGCTATTCCTGACCCTAAAATGCCCAAACAGGGGATACCCTTGTCTGTGCCTGCACTTTGCTGGGGATGCCCAAGTGATAGGGCCCCAAAAAGAGTTGATTGAAATTCTGATATCACTTCCTGTGCAGTTGGATGATGGAAAATCCAGTGATATCGCTTTTTGTGCAGATAGATAATAGTAAATGAAGCCCTCTTGCTTGGCTTCTTCCTTGAACGATGGTTTTGGTTGGAAACCAGTAATGTCACTTCCTGTGCCAATAGATGATCGTAAGTCCAGTGATGTCACTTCCTGTGCAGAAGGATGGCAGGAAATCGAGGGATGTCACTTCCTGTGCATACGGATGAATGGAAATTAAGTCCGTTTGCTTGTCTTTTATTTTAAAGATGGTTTTGGCTGGAAACCAGTGATGTAACATCCTCTGAAGATGGATGATGGGAAATCCAATGATGAGTAATTATGGAGCGGTGCACCACTGAGTTGTCTTTTCCAAAATATATAGACGGACCAATGTTCCTTTATGCTTATTTTCCTTTATTTCAATGGTATCACAATACAGGGTCCAGCCAACGCGTTTCGTTCAATTGACATTGAACTTCATCAGGGCTGAAAATGACAATGTAAAAGACATAAATATACACAGACCCAAAAATAAACATGACATGACACTAATCAAAACAACTTAAAAAACATGTTGCATGGTAAGACACACAACACGATATGACATCAATCAAATACACAACAGAAAGGGAAGCTGGCAAGAAGAACAAAACAGAACTAACCCTGAAACAGACACTGTACATTCTTAAAAACAATCATGTAGTGCTGAACATAAATATTTATATCACCAATACAAAACACCTAAAATGTTTTTTATAGTCAAACTTTGAGGTTTGCAAGGGTTCTGGGTAATAAAACTTGGTGAGACCACCCTCAATAGCTCTAAGTTTCCTAGGTTTCCCTGGGTGCTGCATGAGCTAGTGTCCAAAAGCTAGGGGAATAAAAATGGTAAAACAAGTGTTATTATCAATTTTCCGGGCCCAGAGAGGCTTCACCTGCGTGGCCGGGTTGAGGAGCTCTGATCGGGCCCAAACGCCACACCAGGCCCTTGGGTGGGCCCAGATGGGTCCTCCCACCCTGGGCTCCATCCTCCAGCCTGCCGCCGCACTGCCAAGGGCCCGGGACAGGATTGCATCAGGCCCGGGGAGGCCTCTACCCCTTCGCGATAAGGTGCTTGCGGGCCCTGGGTCAGTGCTCCGTCAGGGCCCTCCTCGCAGCCTCATGCCTGAGACCTAGCTGGGGCTCTGAGAATCTGGGCCGTGGGGTCCCTTGAGCCTGGCCATTTGGTCACATGCCATGCTTTCCACTGGGGTGACCAGATGGCCAGGCTGCCCTGGAAGTCCCGATGAGGGCTCATTTGCTTCCTTGAGAGCAGCCAGGGCTCCAAGAGGTTGGAGGCATGTGAGTCTTTGGTCCCCTCTGTCACTCAGTGCACACAGATTACAAGAAAGGGGGGGAGCCTTCGCCTGGATTACTAGGGACAGGGTACCGTGGACCCCCTTGTGTTTTGGTGGTTCTCAGCCAGTGACCAGATGGCCCAGGACCGGTGTCCCCTTCCTGATCTCCTTCCTCAGTCCTGCTGTGTGGCAGAGTGCCAGGGTCCTTGGTCCCAGAGCCCGGGGTTGCGGGGCTTGGATTCCGGGGCCAAGGTCCTGGGCACAGGACCTGGGACCTGAGGCTTGTGCCTGGGTCTGGAATCCTTGTGCCTGGGGCCTTGTGCCTGAGGCCTTGGTCCTGGATCCTGAGTCCTGGGTACCATGGCATTGGTCCCGGGTCCTGGTGCCTGGTTCCCTGGTCCTGGTGCCCGGGTCCTTGGGCCTGAGTCCTGGGGTCTGGGTCCTGGGGCCTGAGATCTGAGATCTGGTGCCTGGGTTCCTGGTCCCAGGGCCTGGGTCACGTGGCTTGGGTCCCGGGGTCCAGGTCCTGGGACCTAGGTACCATGGCTTTGGTCCCAGGTCTTGGTGCCTGGGTCATGGGGACTTGGTCTAGGGTCCTGGTGCCTAGGTCCTGGGGCCTGGGTCATGGGTCCTGGGTCATGGGGCCTGGGCCCTGGGTCCTGAGGCCTGGTGCTTGGGTCTCGGTTCCTGAGCCCTGGGTTGTGGATCCTGGGCCCAGATTCCATGGGCCTGGATCCTGGTGCCTTGGTCGTAGGGCTTGAGACCCAGAGCCCTGGTCCTGGGCCCGGAACCTGGGTCCTGGTGCCTGGGTTCTGGGGCCTGGGTCCTGGGACCTGGGTCCCAGGGCCTAGATCCCGGTTCTGGTGCCTGGGTCCTGTGTTATGGGTAAGCCTGGGCAGACTTTGCGTAGCCGCGCTATGCGGAACTCCATGAAGCGGTAAAAAAACTCTGCCGTGCTACACGGAGTTCCAAAAGCAGACAGATTTGCTTATTCCACCCGTTCGCATGACGTTTCTGCCATACGACAATACGGATTGCATGTTTGGAGGGAAATATCACACGAACTGCACCACGCGGTCGCACATGGGCACGGCCATTTTGTTTTCTTCTCTCTGTTATGGTGCTAGGGCCTACTTCAATCCTGTCTTAATCTTTTCAATCCTTCTTTCTGAAAACTTTTTTTCTGATCTTTTTTCTTTATTATCTTTCACTGTGTCTTCTTAAGTGTATATTTTGTGTTGTTTTCTATTTTTTGTGTGTTCTTTAGGGCGTTTTGTAATGTTTTTCTATATTAATTGCTTTCTAGTTTTTTTTTACTTCCTTTCTTCTTCTCCTCCCTTCATTTTATTCCTTTCTACAGGTTCTTATCCGCCCCCGACCCACCAGGATCATGGCAGAGAGTGCGACCCGGGCAAAGATGAGCCGCCTTCCTTAAGGAAGGCAGCGCCCAGAAGGTGTGCAGCCTGGGCCTTATTTTCGGAGGTGGAGGTGGCAGCACTTGGGTTTTTGTGCAGCGCCACCTCCCCTCCACCCTGGCAGCAGGCCAGGGTCTTGGTACGGGCTCCGGAAGCATCAGCAGCGGTGGGCGAGGGTGCGTCGGGCAGTGTATCACTGCTCTAGGGTCCGGTGCACCCATAACCAACTGACACACCAGTGGTCCGATATCCTGGACCAAGAGCAGGACCTGCTGGACTTCCTAGGTGACTTCCTAGGCTTGATGAGTAGCTAATTATAATTATTATTGTGTGTTCTATGTTATTGCGAATATTATGTATTTCCCAAATAGCAAGAACGCTGCTGCTCACATGCAGGTAAGTTGCGTTTAAAAATTGTATATTATGTGATCGTTATTCTAGACAGGTGCTTGGCGCTACCTAATCGTACTTGTTTGCAACTTTGCGCTTGCTTGGGCTGATTATGTAAGAGAACTTAAGTTAGGTAATGCAGACTAGAGAGACTCCTTTCCTTTGTCCTGTCACTAAGATAGTGGTAGTTAGTTAGTTACTTAGTATTAGTTAGTAATTTAGCGACCCGCGTTCTTTCACTTCAATCCTTGACTCCTTAGTAGTACCTTTTTTGTAGTTTATATAGTGAGTGAATAGCAACCAACCAATTTGGTGTATGCAATATGCATGCGTCCATCTATGCATTTAGACTAAATGCAGACTTAGTGAATTGGCCTGTCAAAGGGGGTTGAGATGATTGCGAATGAGATCGGAACTTAGAAGCAAATATAATTAGTTGCAATTCATTCCAAAGTCTTTGGACTAGGTGGGCTAGTTAGGTTTAGGTTTCAGCAATCGGAATGTAACTGTGGAATAATAAAATCAGGATGGCTCACGACCGCGATACTAGTCAACGACTAGTACTAGTCGATCTGATTTAGGAAAGGTCAATGTTATTGCAATTGCCTTTTCCTGTCAAAAAATCTAGTTGGAGCAATTATTTAATATTTATTTAACACCAATAATTTTTTGTCTCTTTAATTATGTCTTACATGATCATCAGCATCCAGGGGCTTCTGAGGTGGGTGCGGGAGCTAGAGGTGCCTCCGAGGGCCAGGAACACTTCTCATCAGATGGCTCTGCTGGCCCCAGTAAGTCATCCTGTTGTTAATATTAATGTATATATCCCTAACTTTTACTGCTCCTTATTTTGAACTATATTATTTCCTCTTCCTAATTTTATTCTTCGATCTATCAGTTTCTAAATTCTTGTTATCCCTGCATTATCTACTAACTTAGGGGCATATTAGCAAGAACCTCGTTAAAATTATCGCCGTTTTAGCAGCAGGAAACTGACGCTAAAACGGCGATAATGGGCTTGCTAATTTGCGTTATAGAATTCCAATAGAAGCCCAGGTTAGATGTCCTGCACATCTAACCTGGGCTTCTATTAGAATTCTATAGCGCATATTACCAAGCCCATTATCGCCGTTTTAGCGGCAGTTTCCTGCCGCTAAAACGGCGATAATTTTAACGATGTTCTTGCTAATATGCCATTAGTTATTTATATTTCTAATTTCTGTTTTTTTTTAACCTCAAACTGCCTCTGACTCTGTATTAGACTGTCTGTAGCTTGCTTTCTTCTGGTTTTTCAGTTAGCTTTCCCTCTCCCCTTATATATTTTGTGGACTGCCCAGTGGTGGTACTGTCAGACTCCGAAAACCCATTGGTCCTTCCTACTACCGTACTACTTCTGCTATGCAGATTGCATGCCCAAGTAAGGTATTCTACGCATGTTTGTTGAGATGAGAAGGCTAACTTTTACTTTCTTATGCTCAATCAGTAAATGATGGTCCCGTTGGAAACCCCAAAGTTATGTCTTCTTCTCGTCTAGGCCTAGTATTATTATTATTAGCAGCAGTTTTTGATGAAATGATTACTGTGCACCAAGCCCGGAAGGAAGTATGAGGAGGAGGAGGAGGACGGCACCATTACATTTTCCAACCAAGAAGGCCTTATGTCCGATTGTCCGCCCAGTGGCCACTCTTTTTCTTTTCAAAAACTCAGATTCACCAATAGCTCTAGCCACTGAGTCCAATCCTTTAGGTTGTCCTCTTCTTGAGAGGCTTTTTAAAAATTGCCACCAACAAAATGCCCAACAGGATATCTTATTATTTTTGATAGGACATACTGTCTACTCTAGTCTGTGTACACAAATTGTAGTGATGTGTGTAGTGTATGTATTGTATTTTAAATCTTGATAGTGAAAATAAATAAATAGGGGGAGGCGTACATGGCATCTAAAAAATGTGTAATGTTTTTTCTCGGTCTACCGACCACCAGTGCCGGGGCCAGCAGGGAAGGCGACGCCAGCCAGGAGGGAGCAGATACGGCAGCTGCAGGAGGTGAGCCAGCAGCAGTGGCAGGCGGTTGTAAGTCATATTCCTTGCTTATTGACAATCAAATGTATACACTCACTGGAAGGGTGTACACTGTACACTGTACTGTTAAGACTAAGTTGTGAACAGTTGAAGAAGACACCCTTTACTTAGCATTAGCAGAAGTTGAGTAACTAATGGCCTCTTCTCTTCAACTCAGCAGAGAAAGTTTTATGAAGAAGACTAAGAGTCAGACCTTGATGGCTTGATGGAAAAGGGAAAGAAGGATGGAAGGAGGAAGGACGGGTGACAGGTAATACATGACTGGCAGAGAAGTATGCGTGGGTGAAGGGGGCCAGGGATGCATATAGGTGGCTGATAGGATGCATGGGTGGGTGAAGGATGGGTGAAAGGTGAAAGAAAGGATGCCTGCCTGGGTGGGTTAAACTGTATGAGTGAAAGGAATCGTCCGGGGGGTTTGATGGGTCAAACTCAAAGGCAAGCAAGAACGCATGGGTGGTTAAATGACAAATGTATGTTGGTGAAAGGTTTGTTGAGAATAATAGCCATGTTAGGATGGATGGATGCCTGGATGGTATTCAATCATAGGTGAAGACTGGATGAAGAGAATGTAAAAGAAAATTAAACTGTGCTAGAGTAGCAATGCCAAGGGTGAAGAATAAAAATAATGCTAGAAGAACAATGCAATGATAAATGGAAAAATCACTGGGAAGAAGAATAACCAAGGAATGTACTTTTTTCAAGGTTTTTGATTTAAAGGTTTGAGGTTGTATTTCAGACTACTCCCTTGACTCACAGTAGTTTGCAAGCACAACATATATATTATGTATGCATGTACCCATCCATCATCAATCACCTCCCTCCTAGTCCGAGGCACACTCCCTCCCTACCCATGTCATTTCGACAGTGTCAGCCATGGGTGGCCTATCAGCTGCATGGTTATTACAATAGTAGTACCTCACGTCACGTGACGTTGTGCCGTATATCATAAATCATTCATATTAGTAATTAATCATATCATCTGCCTTGTTGTAGTAGTCAGGGTGAAAGTAAAATTGTGCATTTGCCATTGATTTAACAGATCCCCCCCTGCAGACAGTAGCAAAGTAACGCAAGTCTGCAACACAAGTATGTCTGTCTAGGGCGCAAGCTGAGCTGGCATGCCTACAAGATTAATTTAGCTAAACAAGAGAGAGAAGAAGAACACTTGTCTACTCCATAGTGCCTAATGCCTGAAACTTTAATCACATCCAAATCTTAGGGTCTGAGGAATTGAGGATACCACAAATGTTACGTACTACTAGTGCGACTGTGCTACTATAATTTTATATGTATAATTTTATGAGTTACTGTTTTGATAAGAGTATTGGCTACAATTGTCTTTTTTCTTTCTTGATATAGCTACTCCTTCCCAACCCACCAGGCAGAAGATAGCAGCCAAGATCCAGCAACAGAAGCTGTAGGCTGGAGGCCATCAGGGATGAATATCGGTGACTGGTGGCTGACTGGAGGACGAGCAGGAGGAGGCAGCAGCTGCAGCCTCAAATGCCCTGGGCCACAGCCAGGCCCCCCCAGTGCCTCCAGTGGTACGGCGCCGTGGTCCGGCAGCCGCCCGCCACAAGTCAACCACTGCTGCTCCCCCCATGTTAATGTAAAACCTTTCAGCGCCTCATGCTCATCCGGATGTTGCGCATAGAGGCCAGGATGGAGAAGCGTTTCGAACAGCTTGAGAGAAAGATCTGGCTCCTAGCACTCCACTAGATGATAGACCTCTCTTGCCCCTTTTTTAATCTTTTTTTGGGTTTGTGGGACTTGTTGGAAAGAGGGTGGGAACGTGGGAGTTGGGGATTACTTGGGTGTTCTTTTTTTATGGACATTTGAATTTTTATGGACAATTGGACTTTTTACTGGACATTGGTTGGGGTTAGGGAGAGGGGTGGGTCAGGTGTTGTGGGTTTCTTTCATTCTAGTTTATTTGTTAGGGGAATACATTTATAGTTTTACATATGATGTAAATCTTTTTTGGGGTGGTTACTCTTTTACTTCGCACTGCAGGGCTGTAGCCATTTTTTGAAATCTGCAGATAGTGTAACAAGCCAACAGATAGATGTGGTACCCTCACTTGCCCTACTACTGTTAGTCTCTCCTCTTAGTCTATGCAGTCTGCAACTAACCTCTATGGACTCTGAAGAGGTGTGGGTGTGTGAATTAATTTCCATAGTACATAGATTATTGCATCTTGAATGAATTCCCCATACTTCTTCTCTCCTACCTGTGATTAGGTGAAGAAATGGCTGCATGCTGATGGTTTCTCAAGGTGCCAATGTGGTGGTAGTAGTAGACAGTAGGAGTATGCTAGCAGACTAGATGAATATTAGAAGCACCAGATTCTGCAGCAAGGTTTCACTCCCTCTTAACCGAACTCAAACTGTAGGATGAAGAATATTCATCGCAGGGAACTAAATAATTAAATTTACAAACTGAGTTAATGCCATTTGAAATGCAAGCTTTGCAAAATAAATGAGACAGTCACCTGAGGGAGACTCGATAGTCTGTGTAGAGCACGACTAGCAGTTCACAAGAAGAAGACTGCCAAATGAGAAAACATGATAAGCAATACTTAAGTAAAATAAAAAATAATCAAAATGGTGGGCTAGTACAAGTTACAAACTGAAGTCGACTCGAGCTATGAAGTGGAGTGGACAAGCATATCCTTTAGTGCTGGAAAGATGATGATGCTGGCAATTATGATGGATTATGTTTCTCTGAAAAAAAATTGAGTATCGAATACTGTCTGTGCATGGGTGGGTAATCAAATATATATATTGCCAGTGTGGGCTATAGTTATACTTAGAGCAGAACTTAAGATCCTCGCCCTGCCTGCCCTTGAGTTGGTGTTGCTTTCACCACATCCGCCCCACCAAGTGTGTGATCAATTAATGGTGTAATTTTAATTTAGTCACACCAATAAATCACACAGCTCGGGGGAATAGGGTTAGGGGTTCGATAAATGGATAGGAAGGGGAATTTGAGGGAAAGGTTTGACAAAGACAAACACTGCTACACTAGGACAATGCATTCATCTTGGCGGCGGACCATCATAAATCTGTTATGGGACAAAAAGGAAATGCATGCATGATGATGAGTTCTAGACTAGTACAGGTAAATTAATTCTCCGTCTGCCCCCAGAGGGACCCAAGTTACATTATGTCCTTGTAGAGGGCTTTGAAATATAGCAAATAAAATTAAAAAATCTATAGGAGTCAAGTAAACAAACAAACAACACACACAGTTGTAATGATTGAAGAGAAAAAATGATACTGTATTGCCAAATTGGGAGTTGCATCTCTGCACTGCATTCCTCTTGGACAGTCCATTAATCTTGGGTGCCTGGCAGATGCGGTTCGGTAAGGTACGTGTGAGTTGTTTTTCCAGTATGACGCAGGGTAAGGGCCTGTAGATGGAAATAAAAAATGATATTGAAGAATCAAGTGGGAATGTTAAACTGCATAAAGGAGTGCAACAAGAAGAAATTGTTTCAGAGGCAGCATGGCTAAATGTCTGTTTCCAGCAGTTATCTCCGACAAGAGGCCCCCCACCCAACCTGAATGAATGAGTTTTTGTATAGCGCAACGTTCACTCCAAGGAGTATCTTGGCGCTGTATGCGGAAAGGGGAGCACCTACCAGGAGAGAGAGCTGACGTAGATTTAGATAGTAGAGGTTCAAAGAAAAGCCCAAGCAATATTATCTGGGATACCAAAAATCCATGTTTTTAAGGACTTCCTGAAATTGAGTTCAGTTTGTGTATGTCTAAGTTGAGTTGGCAAGGAGTTCCAGGCTTTGATCCCTATGGCCGCCAGTGTCTTTCCGCCCCTGGTTTTACGTTTAAAATTGGGTGTTATTAAAAGGTTTTCTGAGGATGACCTTAAAGTACGTTGGGTAATGTATGGCTTAGTTCTGACATTGAGATATTCAGGTCCAGTATTATTAGTTGTTTTATAAATGATGGTCAAAACCTTGTAGAGAACCCTCTTATGGACGGGCAGCCAGTGAAGGGTTTTTAATGCTATTGCTGAGGAGGAATCTCTAGGCAAATTGAGTACCAACCTCGCTGCGGCATTCTGGACCACCTGTAGTCTCTGTAGGACTTTTCTATTAGTTCCTGCATAGAGACTATTACAGTAGTCCAGGCGGGATAGAATTAAAGCTGCTACTACTGTCTTTTTGGCTGACATTGGGAGAAAATCGAAAAATTTTCTGAGAGTTTTTATTACTTGAAAACAGGTACCTGCCACAACAAGTGCTTGTTTGTGAAAGGATAATGTCTGATCGAATTTTATTCCCAGATTTCTTACAGTATCTACTGTAGTGGGAGGTGGGGCCGAGTTGGACGGCCACCATTGGTCCGGTCTGAAAACGTTGGTCTTGCCAAACAATATTATCTCTGTTTTAGAGCTATTGCATTTCAGGTGATTAAGCTTCATCCAATCCATCACTGCTGTTAGACAGTGGTGAAATTTCTCTTCAGCCGCTGTCGAATTTTTGTCTAGGGTAAGGATCAGTTGAGTATCATCTGCATATGCGATGCACTCCACATCATAGATGTCCATCAGATAAAGCAGTGGTGCCATGTAAAGGTTAAAGAGGGTTGGACTCAGGGCCGATCCCTGAGGGACCCCTGATGCCAGCCCTCTTTCTTGCGATCTATATCTTCCCAGTGTTACAATCTGTTTCCTGTTTTCCAAAAAAGATGTAATCCAGGCCAGTGCCTTGTTAGTAATTCCACTGCATGCAAGTCTGTCTCTCAGAATAACATGAGAGACAGTATCAAACGCCGCCGACAGATACAACAGAACCAGTACCGCATCCTTTCCCTGATCCATAGCAAGTTTTAAAGATTCAGTGGTGTGCAGTAGTACTGATTCTGTTGAATGACCCGATCAAAAGCCAGATTGCTTGGGATGTAAGATGTTGGCTTCCCGAATAAAATTATTGAGTTGGTTGTTAACAAGTTTCTCAGCAATCTTACTCAGGCATGGCAGCAGTGAGATCGGCCTGAGATTGGAAAGGATTGTTGGATCTGAAAGTTTCTTTTTTTGAAGCGGTTTCACAGCAGCAATTTTCCAGCTGTCGGGAATTTTAGCTAGTCTAAAAGTAGCATTAATAATCTGATTAATGATGGGGTTGATAGTATCTACCAGTGCATGCAAAATACTTGGAGGGCAAGGATCAAAAGGTGAGCCAGCTTTACAGGAGAGAATAGCTTGCCTGGATTGTTCTAGGTTGATCTCCTTAAAACATATCAGTTCCTTATTACTTTTTCCTGTGGTCTGACCGTTTTGCATTTGGGGAAGTGTTTTAGTAAAATCTTTTTTTATATCCAGAATTTTTTTCTCAAAAAAATCGGCGATACAGTCACATAAGTCCTGTGAGGGAGGGATTTCCTGTTCTAGGTTTTTGGATTAGTAAATGTTTTTACTATATTAAAAATAGTCTTTTGATTATCTGCTATGTTAATTAGATTAGAGTAGTACGTCTTTTTTCTAGTTTGATGTGTCGGTGATAGGATCTGAGGGCTGATTTAAAGATCACCAGGTCTTCTATTTTATAGTATTTCCGCCATTGCTTCTCTAGTATTCTACATTTTCCCTGCGAGGTTTTTAAACTAGGGGTAAACCAAGGAGCTGATCTTTTGTTTCTACTGTTTTTCTTTAGGGGGCCAAAGTGTTAGCCACTGATAGCATCCATTCATTAAATAGGTTATTATCTATTTCAGGGTCATTCGTAAAAATTGGTATTTTTGCTTCTGCTATATTCTGCAGATTGGGATTAGAGAGCAAAAGTTTCCATTTCCGTGTGAAACCTGGTTTCTCAGGGTTTTTCCTAATTGGACATTATTAAGATCAAGCTTAAAAGGGATTAGCTTATGATCTGACCAAGTGATCGCCACTGGAGGAGGCGATTAGGTTGGCTGCATTTGTACATATTCCATCCAGGGTGTGCCCCGCTTGGTGGGTGGCCCCTTCTGTCATCTGTTTTAGCCCTAATGTGTTTATAGTGTCTAAAAAGAATTGGTGTTAGGTATGTCTGCTGTTTCCAGATGTAGATTAAAATCACCTAACAAGGTGAAGTTTGAAAATCTGGCCACTAGGGAGCTTATACTTTCGCCCAACGTATCTAAAAACTTGCAGGCAGAGCCCGGAGGCCTGTAAATCAGGGCCCCTGCAAACGTGGTACAGCTATCTAATTGAAAACTAAAACCGAAGTTTTCTGCTTCCTTTAATCCCGTGATATCAAAGATGGAACACTTCAGATGGTCCTTATATAATATAGCTATGCCGTCTCCTTTCTGCCCACTTCTATCCAGTCTGGAGATGGTATAACCAGAAGGAAGTGCTTGTGCTATATCAGGGTTGGAGCATATCGTTAGCCACGTTTCCGTTATAAATAGGCAATCGAAGTTCCAGCCGCTCAGCATGTCATAGACATGCAAAGCGTTTTTCGCTAGAGATCTAGCGTTTATCAGGCCACAACGTAGCTTTGAATTTGATCCAGACAGCACTGAACACAGACACACACAGCAACATATCATTTTCCCTATTAAGTAAAAAATCAATGCTCCACTATCAGTCACACCACACTCACCAACACCATCACTACACAGACATGTAGGTCTGGTGTTGTTGTTGTTTACCTTTAGGCCACTTCAAAGTCATCATCATCCAAATCGATTGGTTTCAGTGAATTTGAAAACTTCCATCTTCTTCTGGTGGCAGTTCTTGAAGTAGCCACACTCACGCCCACGCCCTGAGTCATTCCATCATCTCTGATCTTCCTGACTCCGACTCCGAGTATGGTGTCCAACTCTGTATCAACAGTTTCCCGAGTGAGTCCCGACTCAATGCAATGGATCGGCCTGTAATAGTACAATTTTGTTATTGAACAACAAGAAGGGAAAGATTGACTTGATGTAGTCCCTTTCTGTGTGTGCGGAGTAGACTAGAGTAGACTAGATTTGTGTTTGCAAGCTTTCCATTAACTAAGTGACTGGTCAGGTGCCAGGCCTGAGTCTTTGAGGAGTATAAGTAAGCATAAAACAATTTTTTTTAAAAGCAGTGTGGACAGTGTGTAGTGTACCCGGTGAAGGAATCTCTTTATCCGATCTTTCAAAGGGGAAGGAAAAAAAATAACCTTCAGGGGAAAATTATTGATCATCCGTTGGTAGGCCATCACATCATTGTGAATCTCAATCATCATCATCACTAAAACATTAAGCGTAACAAACAATCTCTCAGTCTCACACTGCCTGCTGACACCACATGAATCATCTCTTCTTCTCAAGCCTCAACTCAAGATGATAGACACAGGATTGATGATGATGATATCATCATTCACAAGTTGACATCACAACAAACAACAATTACTCAGCGTGCAATGCATGCCATCATTTACCTGTTCTTCCGGTGTGCTCACCGTGATCGATTGGTGCCACATTGCAGAATGCAGATTATCCATTGCTTCGCTGTAAATCAAATTATTAATAATCTCATATGTGGGGTAGTCCCTCTAGGCTAGGAGGAAAGGATAGATTGTCAGGGCCCAGGGTTGGAGGCAGAGGCAGGCACACATTTGTTTGTCCATCAAATGTCTGGCTTGAGGGAAATGGCTTTAGGGCAAGTCTGGACTTCTTCACTGCACACAGTTGCAACTCCAATCCGGCAAAAATGTGTCTAAGAGTAAGACGTGGGGATGGATTGGTCAACCAGACACACACAATTAATAAAGTAAATAATGTTCCTTAGCTATATATATATATTTTTTTTTTTGGGATGTCAAAGAAAGAAAGTAACTAGAAAGTAAAGCATAGTTGTCAGGGAAGTCGAGCTCGTCCTCAAACTCTTGTGGTTTGCCCAGAAGTAGGTCACCTAGCACACTACTTCCGTAACCTGAGTCGCCGTCATCATCTTCCTGCTGTGGTACTTCAGGTATGGTGTAATCCGGTGGTATGAAGTGCTGATTCATTTTGATCATGGTTAACCTCTCCACGTTTTGAGGCGAGAGACTGGTCCTTCTCACTGTCAGAATGGCACCAGCAGCACTGAAAACATGCTCAGCAGAGACACTTGCAACGGGGAAAGCCAGATAGTTTATCGCCAGCCTGCTGAGCACTGGCCATTGGCGCCTTTTCCCATAGCAATACAGGGTTTTGATCAAAGTAGTCCTCTGTTGGGTCATTGAGATAGGTCTGGACCATCCGCTCAATGGTCATGGGTGCTCCGCTTTTCTCTGCCTCTTTTGCCTTTGCCTCAGCACTGGACTTAAGCACTGTTAGTAGAAACCATTCCTTTGCCAATTTTGGGGCTGATGCTCCTGTTCTTGTTGTTGTTGATGTTGTTCTTGCTGTTCATGTTTTTTGCTGCTGTGAGCCAACTGCTTTGCCCTCAGGCTCTGAAGTTGAACTTGAAGGCTGCCCTGCAGTACTTGTTGTGCCCTTGAGGAGCGGCCTCTAATTCCTGACCGTTCTTTTTCTAACTGACTGGCTTGCACAGCTATCCAAGTTTTGTAGTTGGTAAAATCCCCATCTGAAAAAGAAATGAAAGTGTCCAGTAATGGTTTGTACCGTGGATCAAGAACTGTGGCACAAATGTTATGGTTGGATGACACAATGCCTCTTTTCACCCTTGTATTTTCAGATAAGCGAAGGATTAAGCTCTCCACCAACTCATATGCTTTTCTTTTCCCTCCACTCCAGCGTACATTGCAGACACCTCCTTTAGCTGTTCCTGTAGCATATGCAACAATGGGATAGCTTGGCCCATGGTGCAGTCCTCCTTGCTGACTTCATGTGTGAAGACCTCGAAAGGAAGCAGCATCTTTGTCAGGCATTTGACTAGGCCCCATTAGTCCATCTCAATGATCATGCCTTTCACAGTTGCATCCCCTCTTTGCATGAAATATTCATTGATTGGTCTGTACTGCTCAAACAGACGTTAAAGCATGTAATAAGTTGAGTTCCAACGTGTTGGCACCTCCTGGATGAGTGCTTTAACTGGCTCTATTATCACGGTGAATGATCCTCAGCTGCTTCTGGGCTTTAAAAGAATGGCTGAAATGTGTGCAGATTATTCTGCAGGTGGTCAGTAAGTTACTGACTCTGTCTTCTTTTCTCAGAAAGTCTTGAACAATGATGTTAATGCAGTGCGCCTAACACAGGACCCTGAAATAGCCACCATCGGCCATGGCCTTAACTGCCATTGTCCGTGGCAACAAAACCGATGTTAAGCCCTCTTCGCCGCAGCCATTCAAAGACCTTAGTGTTAAAGTCTTCCAAAATGTTTGCAGCAGTATGGGAGTTCTCCATGGCGAACATGGCTACTGTAGCATGCTTCCGAGCGCCATTAAAAATGTCAGCAGTGTCAACACCTGCAGATATCTTTTCTCTAACCCCCACAAAAGAGATTCAGTGTGCAGTGATGTACGTGTAATCAGTGGCTTGGCAACGGGTCCCCATGTCTGTCGTCAGGTGGATAGTGTGAACCGCACTCTGCTACACAGCTTGTCCAAGCAATTCCTGCACGTAGTGATGTAGTGCTGTAGTGCTGGAACAGCAACTCTGGCAAAATAGGACTAGCTGGGAACCTTCCATTTCAGGCAGATGGCTGCCACAAATTCAAGAAAACCTACCCCTTCCACAAAAGAAAAAGGTAGGAGGTCCAGTGCTAACATTTTAGCCAGCTTTGCGTTGTACAAACGTGGTTGCATTCGTACTGCCCCTCCGGCCTAAACATGCTGAGAATGGTAGCCTGGATTTTTTAAATTTCTGGTGCCACTGATGCAGGTGACTTCTTGAGACCAGATATTGTTAGGCTCAATGCGCATTTTTTCATTGTGGTACTCTCTTGCCTTGGACCCCTTGTACTCTTGACCTGACTCTTGCGCCATTGCGATTTTGCTGATGATGATGTGGGTGGAACCACTGCACTGTTGGGGACAGGGCTGCTTTGTGTACCGGAGAAAATATCTCCATCTTTTTTACCTTCCACCGTGATCGGATCTTCATCCTCTCCACCAACAACACTTGCAGTTTTTTGCAACTAAGGTGCGCCTCCCAGTGGATCAAGTGGTGTTTTCTCAGATGGGTTGTTTGGCCTCCGGTACCATAGTTTGTACCAAGCTTACCCCGACTAACACCTACTCCACAAATGGAGCATATAGCAATGTTCACCTCCTTGTAGCTAACTGAAAAGAAGTCCCAAACCGGGGAGGTCAACTTTCTGACGCTGCTGGTGTCACTTGCAATGTCGGATGAACTGGTAGTTAGGTGTGGCGTTTGACTCTCTGCAGTACCTACTTCTACAGAGGTGGTTGTGGTCGATGTAGGTCACTGCCGGTACTTTGTAAATATGGCAGCTGGAGGTGGTGTTGGTGGTATCTGTGTTGGTGGTATCCGTGCCACATCCTTCACAGCAAATTGGGATGGGGTAATGTCGGTCTCCACTGGGGCATGGCTAACATCCATGATGACTGGCTCGTCATCATCCTCCTCTTCTACATCTACCTCCATAACTCTAAGGTTTTCCTGAACCTTACTGTTCCCTGGCCTTGTCTCATGGGCGTCGCTTGTCTCACTCTCAGACTGAGGCGGGATCAAAGTGGTGTTTAGATCATCAGAAGGGGGGCTTGGAGAAGAAGTTGATGGACTAACCCTCCTTTTCCTTGCTGGAGATCTGAAAGACAATGGATCTTCTGGAAGAGTGGCTTGTTCTTCTTCCTCAGTAAGAAGCTTGATTGCCTGAACGGCCCCTACTTTGGGAGGAACTACTACTATTGGTGGTGGTTGCGGCTGTTGTTGCCCTCTTATATGAGTTTCCTGCATTGATTGTGTACTACGTTGCGATAACAATAAGTCAATTTCAACATCACTTCTCGTCAGCGTTGCCATGATTAGACTGGCTGCCTCTGCGACAGACATGGGCTTGGGTCTAGGTTGGTGGAGTGGGTCCGCTGATGCGGGGGTGCTGCTACCAGCTTGCTCCCCAGACACCGCTTCTGCAGGCACAATTTTTGGTTTCCCAAGAAAGGTACTGGGCGACATACTGGTGGTGGAGTGGCAGTGCCTTCTTCTTCTCACTTGCAACTTTGACTTTCTTGGTACTGGTGCCTTTCTTTGGGGCCATCTTGAAGCTGTCAGTTAGCACACAGCGCCACTTGTTTCAGATTCACAAGTTGAAGAGGTGTCTGTAGTCACACCTCACGTGACGTCGTGCGCAGGGCACAGGCCTTCTGTCTGGTAGTACAATGGGTGATGTTGTCTCCTCTTGTGAACTTTAAAGCAAAGAAGCAAGAAGAACACCAGTGAAATGTGGCATTGTTGTAGTTCAATAATTACTAGTACAAACAAATATAATACTAAATAATTTAGTGTGTGGTCACACTTGTTAGTGTTACCTCAGTTATTAAAAAAAATTAACAATACAGAGTAACCATTTGTGACTTTGACAACAACAAGGGCTTTCATGGTGTACTGCACAGTCCAGTAAACACAGGAAGGATAGGAAAGAAGAAGAGCAACAGCAAAAATGCAAATGTAACGATTTGGCATTGTGCATCACGTGTCGGGGAATAGATCAGCACTCAGGAAGCTGCAGCTGACAAATGACAATTAAATGGAACAATCCCTAGACAATGAATACTGTTGTGCACGTGATATAGCAGACATGGGGTTAATGTTAATGGTTCATTGAGGCCAAGTCATGTTACTTTGAAACTGAAATTGGAAAAATTAAAACATAAAAATGAAAAAAAAGAAATTAAAATGAAGAAATAGTTATAAATAAGTAAAAAATTAAAATTACCCTCAAGCGTCTAATTATTAATTTATTAAGCTGCTTATCTCATTGATCAACCATCCATGCAAGCATATGGCAAAGGGGCCCACTGGCTAAACACACAAAATGGCTGCACGCCACATGGCCAGGCCACAGCAAGAAGCAAGAAGCCAAGAGGAACAAAGGGAAGACATGATGGCCTATGGCAAAAGCACACTGACTGCCTTCACAAAATGGCCGGCAGACACGTGGCCAGGACACCACAACAAGAAGCAATAAACCAAGAGGAACAAAGGGAAGATATGCATGCCTAAGGCAAAAGCACACTGACTGCCTTCACAAAATGGCCGCCAGCCACATGGTCACATCACAACAACAATAAGCAGGAAGCCTGGAAAACAATGAACACAAGCAGACCTAAGGAGGACACAGACTTTACAAAATGGCCCCCACCACATGGCCCTGGGGAACCAAGGCAAATGCATTGCTGGCCTACTTGTAAACACACTCACACACTGGCCAGACAAAGGAGGCATGCTTGCTAAACAACACATCTTTAATGCAACAACGCCAAAAACGAAAATCCACAGGGCTAAAAACTGGTTTGCAAGTTACAACCACACACATCCAACAAAGAAATTTAATTAATTTAACACATGAAAAAAAAGTGAAATACCACAGAAAAAACATATTTTGTATTTGAATCCAATGCCATCAATGGCCAAAATTATGTTTAAATTAAACAGACCAAACAGAAACAGTTGTTTCATGCACCCATGAGTATCTCTGGGTCTATTGGCTGGAAAACCCATTGGCAGACTAGGCCACCTAGTGAATCAAGTCAAATCAATATTGCTAATTTAATAAAAACATGGAGAAAATGAAGTGAACTGTGCTACATTTTTGCTGAATAAAAGAAAAAAAAATTGCATGCAAAACAACAACCAGCAAGAAGACACAGCCACCACAAAGAAGGCATGCAGGCCTATGGCAGAAGCACACTGGCTGCCTTCACTAAATGGCCATTAGCCACATGGCCAGGCCACAGCAAGAAGCAATAATAACAAACCTACAAAGGGAAGACAATGCAGGTCTATGGCAAAAACACACTGGCTGCCTTCACAAAATGGCCACCAGCCACATGGCGAGGCCACCACAAGAAGCAATAAGCCTACAGAGGGAAGACAATGCAGGCCTATGGTAAAAGCACACTGCCTGCCTTCACAAAATGGCTGCCAGCCACATGGCCATCCCACCACAACAGGAAGCAATAGGCCAAGAGGAACAAAGGGAAGATATGCAGGCCACCAGCCACATGGTCACAACAACAAGCAGGAGGCCTGGAAAACAATGAACACAAGTAGGCCTATAGACACAGACTTTACAAAATGGCATCTGGCCACATGGGGAGCCAAGGCAAATGCTGGGGCCTACTATTACAAGCACACTCACACACTGGCCAGACAAAGGTAAACAACACATCTTATGAAAAAGAGTGAAATGCCACAAAAACACATTTTGTATTTCAATCCAATGCTATCCATGCCCTAAATGATGTTTTAAATTCAACAGACACCACAGAAACAGTTGTTTTTTCATGCACCCATGAGTAGCTCTGGGCCTACTGGCTGAAAAAGGCTTATTGGCAGACTACTGGGTTACATAGTGAATTAAATAAATATTGCAAATTGTAACAAAACATGGAGAAAATATAGTGAACTGTGTAACATGTTTCCTTTATAAAAGAAGAAAAATTACTTACAAAGAAACAACTTGGCCCCTACTGAAGTTACAGGCCATCCACCACAATAAATTGAATGAAATTGATGAAAAGTAAAAATAAATCTAGGTGCATGGCCCCAATCAAAACAAACAACACCAGTTTTCAAACTTACTTGTGAAATCTCAAATCCAAAGTCCTCAAATCCAATGATATATTATGCAGCAGACACAAAGAGTGATCCTTCCAGCTCCAAATCAAAATGAAAAGTGACCAGGAGATGGACAAAGCACTGGGAGGAGCCTGCTGGACAGGAACAGGAAGTTGGAGGCTCTGGGGCACGTCCTTCTTCTTGAAAAAGAAAAGTAGGCATAAAAAAGTATAACCACATGTCAATTTCAGGAGTTTTTTTAACTCCAAATCGTCATTTTCGAGAAGGATTGATGCTGCTTGGGTAGAAAAACTTCTCCAGATTGCAGTTGCGGTAGATCCTGTGCATTCGGGATCACGTTATTCACAAAACCCCCCTTTGGAAGTCCGCTGGCGCGCTCGAATGACGTGTTGGCGACTGCAAAGTCTCATGGGACCATGCGGCCACCTAGAAAATCTTGTGGCGCTCGTGAATGGCTCGTAAAATCTCATTGGCAATCGCAGGCACCCGGTAAGTATCTCCAGCATGGGCGAAAATGGATTTTGGGAGTGCCAACACAAAAAACTCTGCTCCATTGCGCAGTGCGGAGTTTTTCGGCAGCTCTGCGTTCTTCTACGCGGAATGCGGAGTTGCCAAAACTCCGCAAAGTCCGCGAGCAGAGTGGAGTTGTACGCCCAGGGTTACTCATGGGGCCTTGGTTCTGGAGCATGGGTCATGGGTCATGGGGTCTGGGTCCTGGGGCCTGGTGCTTGGGTCCTGGGGCGTGGATCCTGGGGCCTAGGTCATGTGTCTTGGATCATTGGGCCTGGTGCTTGGGTCCTGGGTCCTAGGTATCGGGGTCCTGAGTCCATACCCCGAGTCCATGGGCCTGGATCCTGGGTCTTCTGGCCTTGGTCTGAGGGCTTGGGGCCAGGGCCTTGTTCCTGGGCCCAGGACCTGGGTCCTGCTGACTGGCTGTTGGGACCTGGGTCTTAGGCCCTTTGTCCCGGGTCCTGGTGCTTGGGTCCTGGGTCATGGGTCCTGGGTCAAGGAGCCTGGGTCCTGGTGCCTGGGTCCTGTGGCTTTGGTCCCAGGTCCTGATGCTTGGCTCCTGGGACCTGGGTCCAGGGGACTGGGTCCTGGTGCCTGTGTCATGGGTTCTAAGATCTTGGGCCTGGGTCCGGAGTCCTTGGGTCTGGGTCCTGGCACCTGGGTCCATGGCCTTGGTTCCTGGTCCTGGTGCCTGGATCCTGGGTCCAAGGCCCTGGGCCCTGGGTCATGGGGCTTGGATCCCGGGTCCTGTGTCCGGGACCGGAGTCCTGGATCCCAAGGCCTTGGTCTCGGGTCCTGGTGCCTGGGTGCTGGGGCCTGGGTCCTGGGTGCTGGGGCCTGGGTCTTGGGCTCTGTGGCCTGATCATTTGTCCTCAGCCATCTGATCCCCCACTTTGCCTGCACGATTAAGTGCCCGCAGGCCCTGGTTCGGAGCTCCATCAGGGCCCCCTAACAGCCCAGCTGGGGTTCTGAGCACCCGGGACACAGGATCCCCTGAGCGTGGCCATTTGGTCTCATGCTAGGCTTTCCACTTGGGCAACCAGATGGCCGGGCTGCCCTAGAAGTCCAGATGAGGGCTCATATGCTTCCTTGAGCCCAGCCAAGAGGTCGGGTGCATACACTCCTTCAGTCCCCTCTGTCACTTGGTGCTCACAGATTACAAGAAAGGGGGGTAGCCTTTCTCCGGATTACTAGGGGCAGGGTACCATGGAGCCCCCCTGTGCTCTGGTGGTTCTCAGCCAGCAACCAGATGGCCCAGGACCGGCCCCTCATCCTTATCTCTGTCCTCAGGCCCGCCGCTTGACTGAGTGCCTGGGCAGTGGGATTGGGGTCCCGGGGCCTGGTTCCTGGGACCAGGATCTGGGTCCTGGTGCCTGTGTTCTGGGGCCTGGGTCCTTGGTCCTGGGACTTGGTGCTGGGTCCTGGATCCTGGGGCTTGGGTCCTAGGTCCTGCCCTGGTGCCTGGCTGTGGGACATGGGTCCCGGGTCCTGTGTCCTGGATCCTTGTGCCTGGGGCCTGAGTCCTTGGTCCTGGGACCTGGTGCTGGGTCCTGGGTCTCGGGGCCTTGGTCAAGGGGCTTGGGGCCCAGGGCCCTGGTCCTGGTCCCAAGACTTGGGTCCTGTGACCTGGGTCCTGAGTCCTGGGTACTGGGGCCGAATATGCCACGTTACATTGCATGCTTTTTTAACGCATGCCATTACAACGCGGTCATTACAACGACCAAGTTGCAACAACGCATGCCATTACAACGCAAGTCAGAACAACGACTTGCTGTAGGGGGGCGCTGGATGTTGGAATAGTATAATTTACTATTCCAACTCCAGTCTGTGCAACAGTAGGGAAGGTGTTGGATTTTAAATCCAACACCTTCTGACCCCTACAGCAAAACGTTGTTCTGACTTGCGTTGTAATGGCATGCGTTGTTACAACGCGGTTGTTGTAATGACCGCGTTGTATGGCATGCATTGTGTTGCATGCGGTGTAAATGATGTTTACCTTTGGGACCTGGGTCCTTGGTCTCTGGTCCTTGGGCCTTGGTCCAGGGTCCTGGTGCCTGGGTCCAGGGGCCTGGGTCTCAGGTCATGGGTCCCTTGGCCTTGGTCCCAGGTCCTGGTGCCTGGGGCCTTGCTCCCGGGTCTTGGTGCCTGGGTCCTGGGTCCCGGGTTATGGGGTTTGGGTCCTGGTGCCTGGGGCCTACTGCCTGCGTCCCCGGTCCCAGGGCATGGGTCACAGGGCTTGGGGCTGAGGTCATGGGCCCAGGACCCGGGTTCCGTGGCCTTGGTCCCTGCTCCTGGATCCTGGATCCTGGGGCTTGGGTCCTAGGTCCTGTCCTGGTGCCTGGGTTCCAGGTCTTGGGTCCCGGGGCCTGGATCCTGAGTCCTGAATCCTGGGGACTGGGTTTTGGGTCCTTGGGCCTGTGACCTGGGTCCCAAGGCCTGGGCCTTAGGACATGGTGCCTGAGTCCCCAGTATGGGGGCCTGGGTCTTGGGGCTTGGCTCCCAGAGCCCCGGTCCTGGGCCCCGGACCTGGGTCCCGTGGCCTTGGTCCTGGTGACTGGGTCCCGGGGCCTTGGTCCAGGGTCCTGGTGCCTGGGTCCTGTGCCCTGGGTCTCAGGCCATGGGTCCTGGGGCCCGGGTCCTTGAGCCTGGGTCCTATGGCCTTGGTCCCAGATCCTGGTGCCTGGGTCCTGGTGCTTGGGGCCTTGCACCCGGTTTCTGGTGCCTGGGGCCCAGGTTGTGGGCCTGGGGTCTGGGCCCTGAGTCCTGAGGTATGGGTCATGGAGCCTGGGTCCTGAGTCCTGGGGCCTGGAGTCTGGGTTATGGGGCCTGTGTCCTGGGGCCTAGTGCCTGGGTCCCCGGTCCCAGGGCCTAGGTCATGGGGCTTGGAGCCTGGGTCATGGGCCCGGGACCTAGGTCCTGGGTCCCATGGTCTTAGTCCTGGGTCCTGATGCCTGGGTCTCGGGGCCTTGATCCAGGGTCCTGGTGCCTAGGTCCTGGGACCTGTGTCCTAGAGCCTGGGTCATGGGGCCTGGGTGCTGGTTCCTGAGTCCATGGGCTTGGGCTTGGGTCCTGGGTCCAGGGGCCTTGGTCAAGGGGCTTGGGCCCAGGGCCCTGGTCCTGGGCCCAAGACTTGGGTCCTGTGACCTGTGTCCTGGGCCCAAGACTTGGGTCCTGTGACCTGGGTCCTGAGTCCTGGGTCATGGGTACTGGGGCCGAATATGCCACCTTCCATCGCAAGCTTTTTTAACGCATGCCATTACAACGCGGTCATTACAACGACCAAGTTGTAACAACGCATGCCATTACAACGCAAGTCGGAATAACGACTTGCTCTAGGGGGGGCGCTGGATGTTGGAATAGTATAATTTACTATTCCAACTCCAGTCTGTGCAACAGTAGGGAAAGTGTTGGATTTTAAATCCAACACCTTCTGACCCCTACAGCAAGTCGTTGTTCTGACTTGCGCTGTAATGGCATGCGTTGTTACAACACGGTTGCTGTAATGACCGTGTTGTATGGCATGCATTGTGTTGCATGCAGTGTAAATGATGTTTACCCTTGGGACCTGGTGCCTGGGTCCTCGGTCTCTGGTCCTGGGGCCTTGGTCCAGGGTTCTGGTGCCTGGGTCATGGGGCCTGGGACATGGGGCCTGGGTCCTGGAGCCTAGGTCATGGGTCCTGGAGCCTAGGTCATGGGTCCTGGGGCCTGGGTCCTGAGTACTGGGTCATGGGTCGTGGGGCCTGGGTCCCACAACCTGGTTCATGGGTACTGGGGCCTGAGTCCTGGGTTCCTGTGGCCTGGTGCCTGGGCCTGAAACCTGGGTCCTTGGACCTGAATCCTGGGTCTGGAGCCTGTGTACTGGGTCCTGTGTACTAGGTCCTGGGTCCTGGGTTCTGGGTCCTAAGAACCTGGGCCTAGGTCCTGGGTAATGGGGCATGGGTGCTGGGGCCTAAGTCCTGGGTCCTGGAGAATGGGTCCCAAGGCCTGGGTCCTGGGTCCCGGTGCCTTGGTCTAGGCTCCTGGTGCCTGGGTCCAGGGGCCTGGGTCTCAGGTCATGGGTCCTGTGGCCTTGGTCCCAGGTCCTGGTGCCTGGGGCCTTGCTCCCGGGTCTTGGTGCCTGGGTCCTGGGTCCCAGGTCCCGGGTTATGGGGTTTGGGTCCTCGGGCATGCTGCCTGCGTTCCCGGTCCCAGTGCATGGCTCGCGGGGCTTGGGGCACAGGTCATGGGCCCAGGACCTGGGTCCCGTGGCCTTGGTCCCTGGTCCTGGTGCCTTGGTCTTGGGGCCTAGGCTTCTGTTGGGTCCTGCTGCATGGGTCCTGTTTCCTGGGTCCTGAGTCCTGGGTACTGGGGCATGTGTTGTGGGGCCTGGATCCTGGGTCCTGGGGCTAGGGGCAGGGGGCCTGTGACCTGGGTCCTGGGGCCTGAGTGCTGGTTACTGAGTCCATGGGCCTGGGTCCCGGGGCCTTGGTTGAGGGGCTTGGGGCCCAGGGCCCTGGTCCTGGAACCAAGACCTGGGTCCTGAGTCGTAGGTCCTGGGTCCTAGATCATGGGTTATGGGGCCTGGGTCCTGGGGCCTGAGTGCCGGGTCCTGAGTCCATGGGCCTGGGCCCAGCGGTCTGGGTCCCGGGGACTTGGTTGAGGGGCTTGGGGCCCATGGCCCCGGTCCTGGAACCAAGACCTGGGTCCTTGGTCCTGAGTCCTAGGTCCTGGGGCCTGGGTTATGGGGCTTGGGGCCTGGTGCAGGGGTCCCCAGTCTCGTGGCCTGGGTCACAGGACTTTGGTCCTGGGTCCTGAATCCATGGGCCTGGGTCCCGGGCCTGGGTCTCAGGTCATGGGTCCTGTGGCCTTGGTCCCAGGTCTTGGGACTTGGTGCCTGGGGCCTTGCTTCTGGGTCCTGGGCCCCGGGTTGTGGGGCCTGGGGCCTGCTGCCTGGGTCCCCAATCCCAGGGCCTGGGTCGCTGGGCTTGCGGCCTAGGTCATGGTCCCAGGACCTGGGTCATGGGTCCCGTGGCCTTGGTCCCTGCATCCTGGTGCCTGGGTCTTGGTCCAGGGTCCTGGTACCTAGGTCATGGGGCCTAGGCACCTGCTGGGTCCTGCTACATGGGTCCTGTGTCCTGAGTCCTGGGTCTTGGGGCCTGGGCACTGGGTGCTGAGTCCATGGTCCTGGGTCCCTGGGCCTTGGTCATGGGGCTTGGGGCCCAGGGCCCTGGTACTGGAACCAAGACCTGGGTCCTTTGTCCTGGGTCATGGGTCCTGAGTCCTGGGTCCTGTGTCCAGGGACCTGGTGCCTGGGTCATGGGACTTTGGTCCCGGGACCCGTGTCCAGGGCCCGGGACCTGGGTCCAGTGGTCTTAGTCCCAGTTCCTGGTGTCTGGGTCCCGGGGCTTTGGTCCAGGGTCCTGGTGCTTGGGTCATGGGGCCTGGGTCCTGGGACATGGGGCTTGGGTCATGGGGCCTGGGTCTTAGAGCCTAGGTCATGGGTCCTGGTTCCTGAGCCCTGAACCCTGGGTCATGGGTCCTTGGGCCTGGGTCACGGGGCCTGGGTCATAAGTACTGGGTCCTGAGTCCTGGGTTCCTGGGGCCTGGTGCCTGGGTCTGGTTCTAGAGGCCTGGGTGCTGAGTCAATGGGCCTGGGTCCAGGGGCCTTGGTCATGGGGCTTAGGGCCAAGGCCCCGGTCCTGGGCCCGAAACCTGGGTCCTGGGACCTGAGTCCTGGGTCTGGAGTCTGGATACTAGGTCCTGGGTCCTGGGTCCTAAGTTCTTGGGCCTAGGTCCTGGCTAATGGGTGCTGGGGCCTAGGTCCTGGGTCCTGAAACCTGGGTCCCAAGGCCTGGGTCCTGGGTCCTGTTGCCTTGGTCCCAGGTCCTGGTGCCTGGGTCCTAGTGCCTGGGTCCTAGGTCCCGGGTTGTGGGGCCTGGGTCCTGGGGCCTGGTGCCTGGGTTCCCTGTCCCAGGGACTGGGTCCCGGGACCTTGGTCCAGGGTCCTGGTGCTTAGGTCCTAGGGCCTGGGTCCTAGGGCCTGGGTCCTGAATCATGGGGCCAAGGTCCCTGGGCCTGGGACCTAGGTCATGGGTCCTGGGGTCTGGGTGCTGGGTCCTGAGGCCATGGGCCTGGGTCCAGGGACCTGGGTCTCGGGTCCCAGGGCATTGATCGAGGGGCTTGGGGCTCAGGCCCTGGTCCTGGGCCCAACACCTGGGTCCTGCTGCCTGTGTCCTGGGTCCTGAGTCCAGGGGCATGGGCTATGGGGCCTGGGTCCTGGGTGCAGGATCCTGGGACCTGGTGCCTGGGTCCCTGGTCTCTGGGCCTTGGTCATGGGGCTTTGGTTGTGAGGCCTGTGTCCTGGGCAGGGGACCTGAGTCCCATAGCCTTGGTCCCGGGTCCTGGTGCCTGGGTCCCGGTGCCGTGGTCCAGGGTTCTGGTGGCACGGTCCTGGGGACTGGGACATGGGGCCTGGGTCCTATGGCATGGGCCCTGGAGCCTAGTTCATGAGTCCTGGGTCCTGGGTCATGGGGCCTGGGACCCTGGATCCGGGGCCTGGGACATGGACCCTGGGTCCTGAGTCCTGGGTTCCTGGGGCCTGGTGCCTGGGTCCGAGGCCTGGGTCTTGGGGCCTGGGTCCTGAGTCCATTGGCCTGGGTCCTGGGGCCTTGGCCAATGTTAGAATAATGTCATAGTTAGGCAAAATGTTCTGAACAATGTAACGTTTTAAACTCTAAAAACTGCATAAATTTACCATTTAAAGTTATAGTTACCTGGGACAGGGGCTTCGTAGAAAAATATATAATTTGGCATTTAGTGAATGGTATCGGGGAAGCATACAGTGATCCCTTAACTACTGTCTACTCCCCATAATGCCAAATACACGTCTCCCACAGAGGCAGCTTCCAATTTGCGAAAGAGATACCATACCTTTCAGTTGTCACTATCAGATCAATTGTTTGCAACTTCAGTTGTCATCACAAACCATTGATGCATTCCCTTGCAATTCAGCAGGGTGTCCCTTTCACACTACTGATTCTCAGCCATTTGCACATTGATCCTCCTTTAGATAATGGTGGGTGCTCTACTGTCCATCTAAGTCAGCAGAGGGTAAGGCCTTTGCTATCCAGGTTGGAGGAAGGCCAGTCATATTTAGAGATCTTTGACCGGCAGGCGAGGATCTCTGGGTCCCTCCAGCAGCTGCTGGGACGGTGGATCCTTCAAGGCACTGCTGCTTTGTTGAATTGGTGGCATGTTTGATGTACCTCCTTGACAAAGTTCTTTAGTTTTCTGAAAATAAATCTGAAAGTGGGAGTATGTTTTCTGGAAAACAATGATTTGATTTGTAATGAATTTTCTCTCTTCATGGACACCTGTTGTGCTCTTTCTCTCCCAGAAATGCCCTAAATTGGGCTGGGTGACCATCTTATGACCTGAGAGCCCTTTGGCAAACAGGCCATTAAGTCAGAATTTTATGATGGCAGTACTTCACAAGACGCTAAACAGGGCGGAGTAACAGATTGGAGGGGTGTGAGCACTGCTGATTTACTTCGATGGTGCTTCTTCCATGCCAAACTATAAATATCTCCTATTATGCCCCTTGTACATTGTAACTTGCATCTTTGCATTCACAATGCTTGTGATTTTTCAAATGGCAGAATTTGAGATCACAAAAAATGCTCAATACATCATGCCCTTAGTTTGATAACACAACTCTACTGGAGGTATTCATTTTGTTGATCCTAAGAGTAAAGTGATAATCTCTGATCTCTACACTTAATACCTGCCAATTAATTTATTCCGTTCTTTTCGAGTTTATTCCTAACAAAGAGAGGTGGAAATGCATATTTAAAAAAAAAAAAAAATAGAATTCATACCACTGGTGACATACTTCATAAGAAAACCTATCATCTGCAATTATATGTTTCACATTTGATCATGCCTTCATCCATCCAACAAGTGCGCAATGCAACAATTTTTCGGAACTAGCGGATTTATCAGCCATTTCTACCCAAAAAGTATACATTAAATAAATATAATGCTTCTTGCCATTTAACCTTTAACGTGCCCTTTCTGTCAGACATAAGGATCTTCTTCAAATGATGAATTATCCTTTTTCTTTTTTCCTCCCTATCCAGTACCAGGGATAAAAGAAGAATGAGGGGTGTGAAGATTCCCCATCGTTGCTTGAAATCATTCAATAGAAGAATATAAAATATTCATTGTGTTAACAATGTTTGTGCCATGAGGGTTGGAAATAAACTGTAAATACAGTTCAATTTTTAATAGCGGTTTGACAGCAAGAGGCGATTTCAGGAGCCCCCTGTGTATCATCGGTTAACCTCTGTAATCATCTTTTCGAGACTTGCATTTTTCTGCAGTTCTTGACATGTCAATGCCTTTCTTGACGAACTGCAGTTTTCGCCGAAGATACAAACTTAGTAAAAATGTTTGTTTAAGCAGAAGAAATCATGTCTAGTACAATTTACCAGTACAAGCCAGATGATAATCCAATCGAGAACGTAAGCCATAAAATCAAAGTGGCCACCTCAATGTAATCACCATCAGGTGTAGCCCAAGTTCTAGGCGGAGTGAATCATTGCCTATCTGAAAACAATATGGAGGAAGTCCAGTAAAAATGAATATATATAGCCACCTAGTTGGTACTTTTCTGTCCCCACAACTGTGGGCCATATCAGGCAGCAGCAAATTGTTTATTAAAATATAGCAACCAAAGTGCATTTTTTATTTCAGCAAATGAGTATATTACGATACATTTAGAACATGAAAAAATAAATCATAATTTCTTGAGGAACAAGCACAACTTTTGATTATAGTACAGCCTCAAGGTTTATATATGTTGAGTTAAAAATTGTAAATATATACCTACTCCACGACTTTAGGCTTGCCTTTGACCATGCACATCGCTCCGTTGTCTTTTGGCTAGGTTTGTAATATAGAAAAATCATCTACATACATAGATACTTACCTATATATACTAACCATCACAATATGGTGGTATTTGATATTTTGTCACAATCTCAATATTTTTGACCCCAGTATTCTTGCATGCAACCCTTTCAAGCATCACACCTGCATCAAATGATAATTGAGATACATTGGTGGTGTACATTTTAAATGGTAAGGGTGCTAGGAAACAGCCATCACATACACTGATTTTACCTTTAAGGGATCATTCATTTAACCACATGGCTCACAGAAAGAAGGTAGAACTGAAGGGGGTCCTAGACCTTAGAGGACAGATGGTACTCTTACATGAAATCTTAGACATAACTGCTTTAGCACACCATAGTGTGGGCCTGATTACGATGTCGGTCGGAATGACTGTCCGACCGACGTGGCCGCGGTGAGTTTCCGACCAACTAATCGCGATGTTTCAGACTGCTGTGTTATGATGTATGCTAGTCAATTCTCTGACCGCTGTGGTCAGAGACGACTCCAACACGACACGTTGGCTGGAAAGGCTGTTCTATAGGGATTCCGATTGCGCAAATGAATTGGTTGCACCGCTGAGCCGATTATGATGCATCCGATGCTTTGGCTGTTAGATGCTGGCTTGTAGGCCACTTGGCAAGTGTGAATGTGAGAAACTCACGCTAACTATGACAACACCAACCATAGTATGCGTTTACAAATACACAGCTGATACCAATCCACCTATAAAAACCCCTTACCAGACCATGATCCTTTGCTATTCCAATCATGCATAGTCGGACTGAGCTCATTGCTGTCTCCTGTCACACTGCAGCCAGCCCTTCACCACTCACGCACTGTAATAGCATCAATCAGTGCACATATCACAATTTTATTTTTTTTAATTTCTTGAATACTCACATTCACAAATTCACTCACATACAATGGCCAAAAAGAAGCAGCCACGTTTTTCAGATGAGGAGTTGACAGTGCTTGTGGATGAAATCCTCAGAGTTGAGCCACAGTTATTCGGGACCCAAGTTGAACAAACATCCATCACCCAGAAAAAAACTGATGTGGGACAGGATATTCAACAAGGTGATCGCAGTAGCCAGCACCCTGCACACAATAGAGGATATCAGAAAGAGGTGGTATGACGTCAAGAGGGGATCTGTGAACACCTCCAGGCTGAATGATGAGACCAGCCAGCCTCAGACTCCAACCCTGAATGAGCTCCACGGCAAAGATGACTCTCCTGAACACTTGGATGAGAAGGAGAAACCTGGCCCATCAGGTTTGGCTCGGCAGACAGCACCAGTATATCCAGCACAGTCCACTGCGACATCTCACCCCTTAGCTACCAACTCACAGCTGACCTATACTCCAACAGACACATAATCTATCACAGGCCACAACATCACCAGTGCAACACGGTCTACTCCGGAGTTGATGAACACAAACACAATCATTGAGGATGAAGGATCTGGTTCGACAGTGCAGGCACAAACCGTGCCAGCCCGTGGGGGTAGGGGTGGTGGGAGGGGACATGTGGGCCCACGTTGGCCAACAACTAGTGCCACAAATGCCCAGGCCATCCTCTCCTGAGTAATGGATGCCTAAGAGGGGTACCAAGGAGCAATGGGCCAGGTTTTTGAAGAGCTCTGGGACATCAAACATCTGCAGGCGTCCCTAGAACACCGCCTAGAACTACACAATGACCAAATGGACAAGGTCAAAGGGGTGCTGAGGGACATCAGTACCACCCTCCGCCAAACATTTTCACACACAAGTACCCCTCCCTGTGGAACAACTACATCTGTCCCCTCAACATCTGCACAAGCCACAGGGAGGGATGGTGAGCCAGGCGGAGAATCCTCAGTATCCCTGGACCCTGCAGTTGTGGATCCCCGCACGCGACGTAGGAAGGGACATCTAAGGAAAACTACAGGAAGGTCGGATGGCAATGCACAAGCCCCAGCCAATATAAAAAGGTGCCCCTGAAATCCTTCTTTGTGCTCTGACTGTTCACTTTGTTGACTATTTATACCAAATTATCCATCTCTGATGGGTTTACGCTGTTGGACTTTGGACTCCAGTAACTGTTGCTTTGATCTGTAGGATTTCAACCAACAACACTGTCAATGTCACTCAATTGTTTCTACATAATGTGTTTTCTCACTTAATCACTATGTTTGAACAATATAACTACTTAACACATCAATACTAGCTCATGTTGTGCCTTTGACATCTGTCACAAATTGTTGATATTACCATGTGGTCACTCTGATGAAAGTGTAATTAGCTTAGGTCAACAAGTAAATGTCAATTGTAACTTAAGTGCAGTAAACTCACTCAAACATGGCACTACAAGATAGACATACACATGCACTGAATCATACAAACTTATGTTTACGGTACCTAATCACAGATAGTCAATTGTACAAACAATCATCACAAGTTGACGTCCCACTTAACAATCTGTGCAGTAACATAATTTGTCATGTACAATTAAAAAACAACAATTTAGGAGGAGTAACATCTGACAATGCAAACTTTAATGTGAAACACTACATTTAAATTGCATCAACACCTGGTACCAGATCCCAGACACCATAAATGCCCTACATAATCAGTAGAGTAAATAAAAGTAAACAGGCCAGTACTACTGATCAGTAAGAACAGGTCCCATATAAACAAGTTTTGCAGCATCTTTAGGGAGGTTAAAAGCATATGTCAGTGGTGTTGCACTTACACCGTGACATACAATGATGACACACATCTTCAGCTACATCCATTTTTCACACATGGATGATATAGGTAATGTGAATGAAAAGTACCATGGTCTGTCCCGGCAACCACATTGTCTTGGAGCATATTGCAAAACAAATAACACAAGATGTGATATAAGTCCATTGGCGTTGTAGCAACTACCAACCATCCAGTTTGCAAGCAGGTGTCATAACAGATCTCTATGTTTAAAGTCTGTGACAGACATTCTCAGGATCATTCCATGTCCAGGTTTGACTCAGACACAGCATCATATGCCAGGTGATGGCACAACTCTGAAAATCCCCTCAGTTGATGACATGGCAAAGTTCTCTGAAACAAACATATGATTAAGTTTAACAAGGAAAATTATGTCTCACAAGTAAAAGTAAACTTAAACGTCAGCCAGAACAGCTACTTTTCCCACTAGTAAAGCATGAATAATAGAGGCCACATGTAACAGCAACTATTTTCAAAACCTATTTTGCACAAACATTAGCACACTTATCCTACACTCTGATGTGTACATACACATAGTCCTCACAGCTACACAACAACAAGCACTGAAGAATTGGAAATACATCTCAGAGCATACTTACAGTCATGAAGAGAAGTTGTTGATAAGCTGTTATCGCAAGTCACATCCGACTTCCTCACCACTGTCATCATTACCCAGTCCCGGATCCTCAGCCAATGGGTCCTGCTGGCCTCCGTCTTCAATTAGAGGGATGTTTGTTTTTCTTTACTGCCAGGTTGTGGAGCATGCAGCAGGCAACAGTGACCTGGCACACCTTCCCAGGTGAGTATTGTAGGGCTTCTCCAGTTCTATCTAGACAGCGAAATCTGGCCTTTAGGAGGCCATAAAGGCATAAACCCACTCCACTATCCGCATGTTCTCCCATGGGCCTCATTCAAGCGGACTTCTTCGGGGGTGACAGGAATCCGCAATGGTGTCAGTAGCCATGGCTGGTTGGGGTATCCTGAGTCTCCTACATGCAAAATAGACATGAGTTCAATGTTCAAGCAAACATCTTCCAAAATTACACACAAAACCACTCACAACAAACGTCATTAGAAATCTTATTTACGAACAAGCCAGTCCCGCTCTGGAAGTAGTTGAGTCATCAAAGGGGGTATTGCTTTATATTGTATTGTATTGTAATTGCATTTATATAGCGCTTACTAACCCTGACGAGGCGTCCAAGTGCTTTTTCGGCGAGTATAACACTACTCCAGAACCCTTAAAGGATTAGTGCTTAATTAGTATAGTGAAATATGAAAGTAATTTGAGAAGGGAATATGTTAGTCAGTTATTTGGATTGAGAAGGATAGTGGAGGGATAAAAGAGGGAAAAAGGTTTGCATTTATATAGTGTTTGCTACCCCTGATGGGGTGTTGAATCGATTTTTCCTCGAGTAGCACGATACTCCGGAACCCATAAAGGATTAGTGGCAAATTAGTATAGTGAAATATGAAAGTAATTTGAGTGGTGGATATGTTAGTCAGTTATTTGGATTGAGAAGGATAATGGAGGGATAGAAGAGGGAATAAGGTTTGCATTTATATAGCGCTTGCGACCCCTGATGAGGTTTTGAAGCGCTTTTTCGGCGAGTTGCACGCTACTCCAGAACCCATAAAGGAATAGTGGGGAATTTGCATAGTGAAATATGAAATTAATTTGAGTGGCGGACATGTTAGTCTGTTATCTAGATTGAAAAGGATAGTGGAGGGACAGAAGAGGGAAGCATTTAGGGGCTTATTTACAAGCCCCTTGCGCCACCCGTACGTTACTTTTCCCATGTTAAAAATGACGCAAAAGTGGCGCAAGGGGCTTGTAAATAAGCCCCTTAGAATGTTTTTTTCTTGGAGCTCATAGCAGTAGGAGAAGGCTTGGGATGAGTAAAAGGGAGGAGGAGGGGGAAGAGTCAGAGGGAAGGGTTTAGACAGGCTTGTTTGGGAGATCTGAATAATAAAAGAGGTATGAGATGATGCTAGGACGGGTAGAGTAGGGAAGAGTCTAGAAAGGGTTATTTTGGGATCATAGTAGTGGTATGGGGTTTGTGCTGAATGAGAGAGTGGAGATAGAGGATATATTGATAGAGGTACAGGGTGAGAAATAGGGTAGTGCATTGGAAAGAGTACACCCATACAGACACTCACACACCACCACTCACCCATAGAATTTCTCACACACCTAGTCAGTCACCCAACGACTCAATCACACTGCCATTTACTCACCTATACAGTTATAGACACACCACCTCACTTATTCATAAAGATACTAACACATTCTTAGTCTCTTACACAATCACTGACACAAGCACACACTCATCCATACAGCCATTCTCACAATCACTCACTCTCACATACAGTCACTTATATACTCCAACACTCACATATACTGCCTTTCACATATGTAGTTACTCACACATATACCACTGAGACATCCATTCACTCACCAACACAGCCATACGCACACTCACTCATCCATACAGCCCCTCTCAGATGCACTCATGAGCCCATACACCCAGTTTATCACCCACTCACGCATCCATGCAGGGAGTCACACACCCCGGACCCACCAACACAGACACTCAAGCACCCATAAGGGTACTCAGACAACCAATCATTAACCCATATAGACACTCATGTAGCTACACACCATCCCATGCAACCACTTACACACCAATTGACAGACTGATACAGACATTCACACAGATTAGCCATTCACCCATGCATTCACTAAGACACATTTAATCGCTCACTTACACAGTCAGTCACGCACCCAGTAAATCATCCATTCAGACACTCATAAACCCACTCATTCTTCTATACACCTTGGCGTATATATATATATATATATATATATATATTTCCATAGTCTCATACAGAACAGCCCATCAGGGGGCGCGCAATTACATGTATATAAGAGGGGTGGTGACCGGACTGTGCTTGTTTCTTTACCACCACCAGCCTTTGAGAAAGAAGACTTTCAACTTCGAAACGCATCAGGCAGCAGTGGTGCTACGGCTGTGAAAGGGATCAGCAGGCTGATGACACCTATACCTAATAAAGGGCTTGAAGCTCAGTGTTGGCGTTGGAGTGCTTCTTGCTGAACAGGCACATTTTGGAGCGTGGAGATATTGGCAGTGGCCCTGCCACCAAGAATGCACCACCCCACTAATTTAGGGGGCCACAGGGGTTGGAATCTTCCAGTCTCTCTTTGTGGGGCACCAACACAGTATTTAAGATGCGCCCTCCTGCTGAGGCTCATCTGCGGGCTTTTAATTGCACCAGCAGGACATTGTATGCACTAAAATATGGAACGTAATTCCTGCCGGCACTGCAACTCTCATAACACCGTGCGCAGTCTCATACAGAACAGCCCATCAGGGGGCACGCAATTACGTGTATATAAGAGGGGTGGTGACCGGACTGTGCTTGTTTCTTTACCACCACCAGCCTTTGAGAAAGAAGACTGTCAACTTCGAAACGCGTCAGGCAGCAGTGGTGTTACGGCTGTGAAAGGGATCAGCAGGCTGACGACACCTATACCTAATAAAGGGCTTGAAGCTCAGTGTTGGCGTTGGAGTGCTTCTTGCCAAACGGGCACATTTTGGAGCGTGGGGATATATATATATATATATATAACATTCTTAAACTTTTAAAAAACACTCAGTCACTGGATGATGTCAGCAGTGATGTCATCAGTGATGTCATTTGAGATGTCATCAGTGATGTCATCAGTGATGTCACTGACCATGTCAAGGGTGATGTAATATGTGACGTCATCAGCACTGCATTGCGGGGGCGCGAGTTATAGTTAGCTCAAATAACTATAACGGCTGAATTCCTCTGGTTTTGTATGAGTGAAATGTCCAACTAACTATAACGTCCTTGAAACCTATGGTTTTTTCAGTGAATTTCAAAGGTTTTCAAAATGCTAATTACTAACTATAACGTCCCAGAAACCTGTGGATTTTTCAGCGAATTTCAAAGGTTTGTTGAATGCTAATTTCTGACTATAACGTCCCTGAAACCTATGGTTTTTTCAGTGAATTTCTATAGTTTTTTAAATGCTAATTTCTAACTATAATGTCCCTGAAACCTATGTTTTTTTAGTGAATTTCAAAGGTTTTTAAAATGCTAATTACTAATTATAACGTCTTTGAAACCTATGTTTTTTTTAGTGAATTTCAAATGTTTTTAAAATGCTAATTACTAACTATAACGTCCCTGAAACTTATGTTTTTTCAGTGAATATATATATATATATATACATATATATATACATATATACTCTACAATTTCCAGTTGTCGTGACACCAGACACAGACACAGCAGGTAGGATTTAAAAATTGTACTTTATTTTATGCTGTTGGCACTGTTGTAAAGCGTTTCGGCAGTATTACTGCCTTGCTCACCGACTGAGCGCCATTAGTGCTAGTGTTTTTGTGGAGGTTGGCTGATCACATGATCTAGGAGACATGGAAAACATACTTCTTTTGGTTCCCAAACAGAGCACATTGAATACAAATAAGAAACAATTACAAATATGCATAGGTTATACCATACAACGATTTTGGACATGTCTAAATGCCTGTTGATCTTTACAAATAATAAATAAATCATTTAAATTGTCTTATTTCTTTTTTGTATATTTTCACTCTTTAGTTATGCTCTCCATTAATTGCATGTTTCCATAATCGAATTTGACCATCTATGCATCATACTGCCTAATCGTATCTATTTTCTGCATACTACATTACAGTATATTGCTCATTTAATATTACACATCCTGGTCCTTGTTGGTCAGTTAAAGTGCTTAAGAAGAGAAAAATGTCCTTCTACTCAGGGCTATATATCATAAGCCAAGTATAAAGTGTCAGTGCAAATAATATCATTCAATTAAAATCCTCATTGAATATAAATTAAAGTGCACGTGCAGAGCAGTCTATGATAACTTGCTCATTCTATGTTGCACATTCCATTCCTTTTTGGCCTATGAAAGTGCTAGTGCCTAGAGGGAAGAGGTATCATTCGGTATACTACACTGTTTAACATTGGCAACAATGAAGGTGCTAGTGCATCATTGAATAATAACTGTCAGTATGAGTATTCATCCAAATGCAATGTTTAAATGATATTGAAAATAAGAATGAAAATTAAAAGTATATAAATGTACACTAATTGCAAAAAACCTGATATGTTCCTGTATTCCTACCAACCAGTATATTATATTTCATCTCATTTCCAAATTTTATAATCCTCTTTTTTCCAAAAATGACCTTCTTGGCCAATAAAAAAGTGCAAGTGATGTATTACTAAAAAGATGAAAGGTAGTAGGAATATCTATACAATCAACTAAACGGTTCACAAATGTACAAAAAAGTGCAAGTGCTTCAATGTGCAAACATTGCTTTCACTAAAAAACATCATACTTCATTAAAACAAACTTTTATATCGAAATTACTAGTCCCTCAAAACCCTCTTCACTTCATTATTGTAGCTCCACAATTCTCACCAATGATTTTCTCTCACTGGAAATTTGTCATAAAAAGCCTTGATTGCACTTTAATTCCCCTAACTGGATCTGTGTTGGTAAGACATAAAACATTTCATTAAATTTCATCTCCCTAGGCAGTTGCTTTCCCCTATCATGATATCCTGCCACTCTAATGCAAAATAACAACTCTTTACCTTCAAATATGAACATGCATACCTTCTTCAGAATTCAGGCCATGTGGGATCTTAGAGTTCGATATTAAAATGTATCTCAACTCCATCTGTCTCAGTTTCAACTCTCGATTTCCACCTCTTCTAGTCTTCGGGACCGAGTCGATAACATAGTAGGAAGGTTCACTAACGTCACCACCATGGACTTCATTCATGTGCCTCGCAACGGGATAAGTCTTATCATTATTTTTAACCGCTCTTAAGTGTTGGAGGATCCTTACATGCACCATATGGATAGTGCTCCCCACGTACAATTTTGGACATGAACATTGCAGTATGTATACAACAAATTCGCTTCTGCAATTGAAGGAGCCACAGATAGTCCAAGGTTTACTAAGAAAGGGTGTTTGGATCTCAGACTTATTCATGCCATGATTACATGCCTTGCATTTATGGCATTTAACAAAACCCGGATTGGCCTTTAACCATCCCTCATTTTCAAGACTTTCAGGGCTGCTTACCACCAATTGCTGCCTCATTGACTTCACCCTTCTGAATGTCAATAGGGGTTTACGTGGAATTATGCTGCCCACTACGGGGTCGCTCTTAACTAGGTGCCAATGTCTATTCATGCAAGCTCTCACCTTGGCATGATAGGCATTGTACCCCGTAATCATTCTTACGTCATTTTGGTTGGTATTACCCGGTAAAAGTAGGGAATCCCTTGCAATGTCTTCTACTTTGCTTTGAGCTTGTTTCAGCACATGCGGACTATAGCCTCGCTCAGCAAATCTCTGTGAGAGTTGGATCTGAGCATCCATTTAGGATGACCCCTCATTACAATTTCTTTTCATGCGTAAATGCTCCACATATGGAATGCTATACTTGAGTTTCTAAGGGTGGAAGCTAGAGGAGTGTAAAATGGAGTTCCCTGCTGTAGGCTTCCTGTGTGTGCTGGTGTCTATCTTATCATTTTTTACAAATATTTCCAGATCCAGAAAGCACACTTGGGAATTACTTATTGAACTAGTGAACTGTATGTTCAGTGCATTGTCATTTAGGGCATCAACAAACTCACTAGCTGAATCTCTCAACCTTCTCCATAGGATAAAAATGTCATCAATAAATCTTGACCAAATGATGACATTCTCTTCCCATTGTGTGGCGTGTTTGGTTTTGAGCACCTGTTCCTCCCACCAGCCCATATGAAGGTTGGCATAACTGGGGGCGAAGCAGGTGCCCATGGCTGTGCCTCTGACTTGTTTGTAGGTCTCTTTACTGAAAAGGAAATAATTATTCTCCAGGCACATATATATATATACATATATGTGTCTATGCGCATTTGTAGCCCTACCTTTATGTTGGGCCTGTCCCTGTATTTTCTGATCGGACTCTGGTCACCCGATGCTTAGATTCCCTCCTTTCTCATGCTCACCATGCTACAGCTAGTGCTGCCGGTTTGAATGAGAGGAGCAAGATGATTTGCTAACTGCTTTCACATGGCTGAAATGAAAGGAAACAGTCAGGATTATTGCAGAAGAAATTCACGGCGACGCGCCCGCGAGCTCTAACTACATTTCACGAGTCTCAAGATCCTGGACCATTTTTAAATCATTATCAAGAGCTTCCACACCCCATAAAATTTAAGCATCGATTAATACTATGAATTGAAGAACAGATAATGGACATCTGTCTGCAGCATAATTGAGAGCCAAAACAAAACCAAGTCCGAGTCCTGAAGAGAATCCCGGAATGGTTGGGGATTCGAAACGCGTTGGCTGTTGAGTGTGGGGGAAGGTAGAACAGGGTGTGCCATGAGGGGACTGAATAGAAATGATTTCTCCCTTTTTCTAGGTTGTCAACACCCTTAAGTAGGATATGCATCCCCACCCTCCCACAGGCAGGACAGTAGACATGTGTCTTTGAATGAGCAATTGTCCGCCTTGTGTTTTCAGTGCAAATGCAGGACTGGTTTAATTTCAGGCTGGCACACATAATTTATCGATGTTTGTCTTGTGATCATTGGTTTGTTGTATATATTTTTGTCACAAATAACGTTTGGTATTATGTATGTGTTGTATATATTGTCTCACAAAAGAAATGGTTCTAAATCACGCATACAAATGTGTTGCAATTGTGTGATTTACTAATGTGGTGTTTCCTTTTAAAAGACATGTCCAATTGATTTATGAATGTCTTTTTGAATTATCAAAACTAAGCAGAATAAATGCTCACAAACCTCAGAATTAGTGGTCTCAGGTTTATCGCGAATATTTAAAATAAACCTCCCTTGACACCTTTCTGTGATTTCACCATGCTACAGAGCATTTTCACATTGGTGCACCTTGGCTTTGTGGTCACTTTATTTTGTACGGGTAGGTGTGTCACTTATCGGCGGTGACGTCTGCGAAGGTTCTGATTTTGCTAGTCATCAAGTAGGTACAGAAGTGGTGACGTGTGTGGTTGGCTCCATAGCTGCACAGGAAGTGTGAAAGTGTGTAGTGGTGCGTTTCAGTCTTATTAGCCTCTCCTTCTGCCAGCTCTGATGAGATTCTTGGACCGATACAGATGACACGTAGGAAATACGCATCATAATTGGGCGGGCGGTTGTGGAGTTGGACCGTGCTCCGATCGGCTCCATTGGTCCTTTGCAAGAGCCGCACTGTCGGAATTTCCTATCGGAGGCAGAAGAACCGCTTCAGATGGTAAGCCATGTATTCCAATGCATTATAATCCTGCAGTTGGTGTGACCGCCTCCAGCATGACATTGGGCGGACCATCTGAGCCCCACAAGACCCCGGAAGCACTTCCGCACGACATTGTAATCAGTCCCTGTGTGTTGGCTTTCCACAGCACTAGCAGTGGTTAAAACTGGGATTTCATGGTACTGGAACACATTCCCAGTACCTACATTGTGAAACTGGTTTGATTATGTGCATTAAATTGCCGTGTTTGAGAGGCTGATATACAAACTAAAGGGTAGGCTGTCACAGTTTCAGGGAATTTGGGGCAGATTTTCAAAAAAGGGGTGAGCCTACTTTGAATGGTGGGAAATCACACCGCCCGTACGGTATATTATTGGAGACTAATACAGTCAAAGATTCACTAAACTGCAAAAGTACCTAAGACTGTTATTAGTGCTCAAAGCACAAATTTCTTTGTCCTCATAATGCACCCAGTAATGAGTCCTGTTTATAGTTCATCGTTTACTGTTCATTTTTATAAACGTCTTTGCTTAGGTGATCATGTTTAACCTGGCATGGTATCAAAGGTGTTTCACATAGGAAGGCTGATGATGAGAGCTGAGGACTACATCACACATGTCTCCTTGCCTCAAATTAATGGTACAGACAGAGATTTTGAAAACACAAGGTATTATCCCTCCCTTTACTTTGGTTCAAAAGGAAAGTGTAGTACTAACAGGGTAGGCCATGAAACACATCACTCCTTTAATTGTATCTCTCTTCTTTACCCTTTCCTGTTCTTGTTATTATGTTACACCTGCCAGACTAATGGGTAATGGCAGATATAATAGGGAAAGGGAGGTGGAATGGTGGTGGAATACAGTTTGAGGACATCACATGATTTGATTTGATTCAATTTGATTTGTATAATGTGCTTGTGTGCATGTGTATTGCTGTGTATCTTGAAGAATGTCTATGGATAGTACATATCAATCATTCAATCAATCAGGGGCTTTTAAAGCATGCTACTCACCCGTGAGGGTCTCAAGGTGCTGGGGGGAGTGCAGTTCCGGGTCAGCCGAACAGCCAGGTCTTGGGGCTCTTCCTGAAGTTGTGCAGGGTGGGGGAGCATTTGATGTTGACTGGGAGCTCATTCCAGGCCTTGGCCGGGACGTAGGAGAAGGCTCTTCCACCTGTTCTGGTTCTGCAGGTGCGCGGAGTCTCTTCTAGGAGAGGTCGGCGGAGCAGAGGTTTCTTTTGGGTACTTGGAAAGAGACTCTTTCGTTGAGGTATTTGTGTCCGATGTTGTGAAGGGATTTGTAGGCGTGGGTGAGTAGCTTGAAGGTTACCCTGTTCTCGACGGGGAGCCAGTGGAGGTCTTGCAGGTGCTGGGTCATGCGCTAATGTTTTGGGGTGCCGAGGACGAGTCTGGCTGCAGTGTTCTGGATGGTCTGGAGTTTGTGTAGCAGGGATTTGTTGATTCCAGCGTAGAGGGCATTGCTGTAGTCCAGTCTGCTGGTTATGAGTGCGTGGGTGACAGTCTTTCTGGCTTCAGGGGGGATCCACTTCAAGGTCTTGCAGAGGATGCAGAGGGAGTTTAAGCAGGTGGAGGCGACGGTGTTGATCTGGCGAGTCATGGTGAGGGAGGAATCAAGAATGATGCTGAGGTTTTGGGCGTGGTCCTTTAGGGTGGGTGGGTTTCCGAGGGCGGAGGGCCACCAGGTGTTGTCCCAAGAGGTGGGGAAGGGTCCAAGGACAAGGACCTCTGTCTTCTCTGAGTTGAGCTTTAGGCAGCTGTTGCTCATCCATGCTGCCGCATCTTTCATTCCTTCCTGGAAGCTGAGTCTGGTGTCTTCAGGGTTCTTCACGAGGGAGAGGATGAACTGGGTGTCGTCGGCCTAGAATACTATATTGAGCCCACGCTGTCTGACGATGGCAGCGAGGAGGGCCATGTAGATGTTGAAGAGCGTGGGGCTGAGTGATGATCCTTGGGGTACTCCGCAGTTGATCTTTGTGGGTTCAGAGAGGAAGGGTGGGAGTCTGATCCTTTGGGTTCTGCTGGCGAGAAAGGAGCGGATCCAGTCGAGGGCAATTCCCCGTATGCCAGCTTCATGGAGTCTGGCTGCCAGAGTGCGGTGGGAGACGGTGTTGAAGGCTGCGGAGAGGTCTAGCAGGATGAATGCTGCGGTGTGGCTCTGGTCGAGTAGCACACGGATGTCGTCGGTGGTGGCAAGGAGGGTGGTCTCTGTGCCGTGGTTACTGCAGAATCCGGACTGGGAGGAGTCGAGGATGGCATTCTCTTCAATGAAGGAGGTCAGCTGGGCATTGACGAATTTCTCGGTGACTTTGGCTGCGAAGGGAAGGAGAGAGATGGGCCAGTAGTTTTTCAGGTCCGTCGGGTCAGCCGAGGGTTTCTTGAGGAGGGGCTTGACCTGTGCCCGCTTCCAGTCATTGGGGAAAATGCCGGATTCGAAGGAGGCGTTGATGGTGCGGCATAGTTCGGGTGCTATGGCGGCGGCTCTGTGGAAGATGTGCGGCGGGCGGGGGTCCGTGGGGGCTCCTGAGTGGGTGCTCTTCATGGTCATGGTGGTATCTTCGGTGGTGACCGGTATCCAGGTGGTGATGGTGGGCTGGCTATCATTGCCGGAGAGGAGGGTGGTTTCTGGAGTCTGTTCGCTGAGGTTGTCGTAGAGGGCCTTGATTTTCAGGTGGAAGTAGGGGCCGAGCTTGTTGCTGCAGAGGTCCTGGGATGGCGTGACGTCCGTGGCTTCGCTGGGTGGTTTGGTGAACTGCTGGATGATGTTGAAGAGTTCCTTTGAGTTGCTGTCGTTGGAGAGGATTTTGTTACGGATGAAGGTCCTCTTGGTGGCTCTTATGCGTTGATGGTATTCTGTCATGGCGTTCTTGTAGGTGTTCTGGTCTTCGGTGGTTTTGCTGTTTCTCCAATGTTTTTCGAGATGTATTCAGGAGCGTCTGGCTTCTTGGAGGTCGGTGGTTAACCAGCCAGCCTTCAGGGGGCGTTGTCTGTCAGGGTGGTGGAGGGGTGTGAGCTTGTCTGCGCAGCTGGTGATCCAGCGGTGTAGTTCCTTGGCTGTAGATTTGGCATTGGTCATGGCGGAGGGGTTGTTGTGGATGAGGGTGGAGTTGAGGTGCTCCTCTGTGACCTTGCTCCAATTCCTTGCTGGCGGGTGCAGGGCAGGCTTGTGTGCGGTGGTGGTGTTGAAGGAGAAGTGTACGCAGTGGTGGTCTGTCCAGAGGGGCTGTGAGGTGTGGCTGAAGCGGATGTTGGTCCCTCCTGCGAAGATGGGGTCGAGAATGAGTCCAGCCTTGTAGGTGAGGGTGCTGACGAGCTGCTTCAATCCGAGGTTGGTGAGGTTGTCCAGGAGGGACAACGTACATATTTAGTGTGTATATTCCTTAAAGCCTAATAAAGAATTGAAAATAACAATGTGTCTCAAAACAAAAGTTTTGTAATGTTCTTTGAGAACCCATTAAATAGAAGCCAGCTTTGTGAATGTTCATAGACAGGCACTCCCTTCTCTAACCTGTGCATGACATATCCATGTTGGTCAGAATCTGATCACTAAGTACAGAGACAGAGTGGCTCCATGACTCTCATGAACTGTGAAAGGAAAGAACAGTATGGCATGGGGGCAATTTAGTAGTTTTCACTGCCCCTTACCACCAGATTATATCTGGCGGTGATGGACAGTGAAAACTGGCAATCTGTTTGCCCACTCTAAATAGGGTGAGGGGACACATGGCTAAATCTCCAATGGCCTTTAGTCTGTCAGGCCATCAGAGGCAATATAGGCAGCAGAGTAGTTTCTGCCATCTTCAACTGAATCAGGTGGAAATTTGCTTTGGTGGAGAGGGTACTACATCACTGTTGCAAAGGAATACCCTCTCTGCCTAAGTCTGAATCAGGCCCTAAAATGTCTGGCTATTTTTACACCTACCTTATTGCCATGATGGTATGTGTGTACCCTTAATCTGAAGAGGGTAAGCTCAGTCTTATTAGCGATTATCGCTTTCAAGTTGTCCATCAGGGTCATCACTTTGTGTTACAATGTTCTTTTTGGGTGTTCTTTGAGGTCCTTCTCTGCTTGAGCTAGGAATTCCTCTAGCTGTTTGTTTTCAATCTGCACTTCTCAGTGTTTAATCTTAGCTACGGCGACTATGCATCTACCTCTGATAACTGCCTTGAAGGCATCCCAGGTGGTTGCATGGCTGGTGTTCGTGGGGGATTATTTTGAAAGTAGTCAGTAATATGTTCATGTAGTTCTGATTTCAATACTGGGTCTCTGAGGATCTCCAGGTGGAATATCCAGCAACCTCTGGGAGCAGTCGCCAGGTGCCAAGTCAGAGTTAATTCTATAGGCGCATGATCCTAATTCAGTATAGAGTGTATCTCAGTATTGGCTATTGGGGGCATGAGCGCATTTCTAACTAGTGTGCAGTCCATTCTAGAATATGATGTCTGTGTATGTGAGAAGAAAGAATAGTTTATCAGTGTTGTGTGTTGCTCCCTCAAGGGTCTCCTAGGCCTATATCTCTCAATGCCTGCTTAAACATTTAAGAGAAAGTTGCAGAGCCACTAGAAGCCCCTCCCAATTTTTTTTAATTCCGGGTCCCACATTAAGGTAAAATCACACATAATTACTAGGTCTCTGATTGGTATGTGTTGGAAGGCGGATTATTGGTAGGGGTAAGTGTGCACCTACCACTAGTAACAAGGCCACCAATGTATTATGAGGTCCAGACAAGGTCTCAATAAATTATGCCCTTGCTCAACCCTTAGGAGCTGGCAACGAGCAGGAAGGCTAATCTTAGGAGACAAGTGTGTGAAGCATTTAAAAACAATACATTAAATAAGTAAGACATAACACACAATAAAAATCCCAAACCAAATTATACAAATAAGACATATTCTTATGAATAGAATGATGCCAAAACAAAACAAATCAAATTCATGGAACAGGAGATATACATTTTTAATGATTAAACACTTCCAATTGCTTAAAAACATATAGCACCAACTTAGGATATTTGGTCATGCTTGACCAGGACAAAGTCAAAGTATGAGGCCGACTGCCATGTTGCCCTGGTCGGATGCACTAAGCAGGAGACCCCAGTCAAAATTGAACCTTTGTAATTAGTAACTATTCTGGAGGGCTTTCTCTTGACATTGAGCAAGCCTCTCCAGCAGACTGGATTCGTAGCGGCTCCATCTGCTTGGTTCAGTGGGAGCCCCCGGTCAACTCCTAGAAGTCTTAAGCTTCAGAGCTTAAAGCTGGACTAACCTGAAATCCATGCTGGGTCGCGTTGCAAGGTTTGACTCTTGACGTCAGGACGGTTCCCTTATGGAGCTTTTATCCAAAAGTTGCTCCAACTTCACCAAACTTCTGGAACTTTTTCCTGAAGTTCATCTTCAGGGTTCAAAGTGTCTACAACACAAATTAAAGGTTCCAGAGTCTTTGAGTTGCTCCTCAGAAGTTGGGACTACAGTTCCCACAATCCACCTTGACAAGTCCTTAAAGGTCCACTGGACGCAATCCAGACTGGGGGCTTCTTGGGAGAGATGGTGCAGGTGAGCTCTGTTAACCTGTTACTTGCAGGAAGTCAACTCCTTAATCCTTTTTGAAGCAAGGCAAAGTCCTCAGGGCTGTAGTTCCAAGTGTGCAGCAGGCGCAGCTCTTCAGAATACAAGCCTTTGGGGTGCAGACCAGGGTTCCAGCAGGGCAGTCCTTCTTCTCCTTGAAGTTTCAAGCAGCAGATCTGAGCAGCTCTCACTATTTAATTCAATGTTCAGGGTGCCAAGCGGGGGGGGGCACCCCTAACAAATGGGTTACAGGGTACCACCCAGAAGCATGTCAGCTTCCTCCAAAGTGTGGCATTTTCTTGTCCCACAAAGCACTGCACTTTAAAATTCGAGATGGAGAATTCCTCTCCTTAGGAGTAAGAGGTGGCTAAGCCAACACACTGATGTGGCTTATTTCCCTTAACACTCCCTTTCTAGGCCTCCTGCAAATTCCACTCTTGGGGCTGCCATCTGGCTGGGGTACAGGAAGTGGTGGTAGGCCTGGCTGGCATTCCTTACATTCCTGCTCTGTTCGAAGCCCAGTTGGATTTACCCAGCCCCCTCCTGACCTGTTCTCTGCAGCTTCAGAGCTCCCCCCATCAGATAACCTCTGCCTCTATGTAGGCCACTTATCAGCTCATCAAAGCAGACTGAGCCTGTTAAGGCTGGTCAATCAGGAGAGGCTGCTAGAAGGCTGGATGTTGGCTCTCAGAAAAGAAAGTCTATAACTTTCTTTCTGTATTAGTTATGATAAATTAGACAGTGGCAGGTTGTTGGATTTATCATTACTAATCTTTTAAGCCCTTGAAATATTATTTTAGCTCACACCTATAAATAGTTACACTGTATTACATTATCCCCCTGTTAGCCTATGAAGCTAAAGTGCTACAATGGAAGAAAAATTAGTAGGTTTTCCCTCACCATAGCATATAAAACATCTTTTAAAATATCCCTGCTTATTTATACATGACACCCTACCCGGGGTGCACCTAGGGCAGACCATAGGGGGCATAATTATATGTAAAGATAAGGCAGTTTGATACTTTGGAAGTACCTTAAAATCCAAAGTGCAATTTGCATATTATTTCAGTTTAAAACCAGCTTGAAAAGCAGGGCCGGCTTTTAAAATGACATCAGGCAACACAGCAGTGCACACTTAAGTGGCTCAAAGCTGCTGGGCATGTTCATCTACATGCTCTACCATATACCACAGACTTACAGGTAGGTTGCCAGTGCCAATTGCAATTGCCCCTAATTACCAGGTACATTTTTAATTAACGCACTGACCCTGGGCCTGGTTAGCAGAGCCCGGGGTGCAGTCAGAGTCAGTTGACATCACTATCAATCAAAAAATGGGGTGATCAGAGCAAAAAGGATGACTTTCTCACAGTATATCCCCAATCTATTGAGGAATGATTAAGGAAAGACATCTGGGGACGCATTTGGGGCAAAGATCCTGGCCACAGTCAACTGCCTCCCTTGTAGTATCCCCATTACTATAACATATTTGCTCTCTTTATCAAATTTTTGTGAGAGAGGTCTGAAGCCTAGTGTGCTTCGGAATGTCATCTCATTATGTTCAGTCTTAGCTAAGGATTGGAATGCCACATGCAATTTTTATCCTGCTTTCTAAGATGGGTTTCCTGGAGGGCTAATATATCATAACAACCTTCCCAGAGGTATAGTCATATTTTGGTTATTCTATTTGCTAAGTTAAAACCTTTAGTTTTTGAATAAGCCAACATTAATGTCATAGTTATGACAATTGTTCAGGCAGCGCAGTTGCACTCACAGTGAGCTTAGCGGTGGAATCTGGCTCATCCGTTGGCCCGTTTGACTTCGATAGGCAGCTGGATGATAAACCTTTACTAATCTAACAATCCTTCTGTGTTAACAAAGATAACATGTGTAAATAAATAATACACACACATGTGTAAACATTGAACTTCATGAGGAAATACACATAAAGTACATTGGGGTAGTGCTTAAGGTGATGGTCCCTGGAACAGCGCCCCAGCATTCACCAATTGTTGTTGGCCCAGAATAAACTCTGGATGCAGAATGGGAAAGCTAACCTGAAGGGTGTTGGGCAGAATAAATCATTTTGTTCCTGTATCCAGATCCTCGGGTCCGCCCTGGTGATTAATCATAAGGTGGAATAAAAAATTTCACTAGTTCAATTTAAGGCAGATGTCTCACTTTTACGATATTTGTATAAGTGAGGAAGGGCCTACCTGACTGGGCTATATCTCCCTATAACCTTGCTCTGAATTTATTCTGTTTGAGAGAGCTTCAATATCCAAGTCTTCACATCTTCTCCTTCTCAATCTGGCATTCTCCAGTAGGGCCAGAGATCCATTATTTGTGGACACTGTAGCAAAAAAATTGGAGATTACATTGTATCTTTTGTTGTTATAAGATTTTTGGTGGATTTCTTGGAGTCTTTGAGCTATCAATTTCATCCAGGGCACCAAATGTTCAGTATTCGGCTGGTCCTCCAGTGTTCTGGGCCTGTCTCCCAGCTCTCCCGAGGGCACTTGCAGTTGGATGTCTAAAAGGTGGGCTGCCTCATGGTCATCACTGAGATGATAGACCTGTGCTCTACATGACAAGCTTGTAACTTGCACTAGGACAGCCAGAAGACGTGGAAGCCTGATAAAAGCAAGTCTGCCTCGCTGCACAAATAGAGTATCAAAAGCATGACTAATACCACTGTAACCAATTTTGTCCATGATATATACAACATTGTATATGCTATACAACAATGGCTCATTGTTAAACTATTCTTATTGGGTTTATATCAACTGTAGATAATAGCAATTGCTGCAGGATATGACATTAGCAAATTATCAATGGCAGATTATTGCAATTGTAGAACGATGAGACAATAATAAATTATCAACTGTAGACAATACTATTTGTAGCAGGCTGAGACATTAACAAATTACAGGAGTGAATTGCACTGGCTCACACTGAAGGATTAGGGGGACTCAATAAATAATAGGGTTAGGTTACAAAACTTGAAAAAAGGTTCTAGGGGGTGCACAAGCAGAATAATGTACTGCGTATCAGAAGTTCGGGGGTTAGTGGAGCGGTAGTGAACCTGGATGTATTATGATGGATAAAGAGGGTGACCCAATGTCTAAACATTTAACACGGTGAGGGAGGGGGATTCTCTTCAACCAGTTCCTTATACTGTAGAAGCACAGTATCCCAGGCAGCAGCAATAGGGTGCTGGTGTATACAACGGGCCTCCTCCAAATGCAGTGCAGAGCTTTCTGCTTCTCCCCATCTAAGTAGTGCCTTTCACCATAGGGCGAGAGCCGAGGGGTGTCTGTACTTCCTGTGCATAGTTAGTAAACTCTTGGCCAACAGTAGGGCCAGATTGGTGAATTGCACCCGAACCCTGTGGTTTTCTTTGCCTTTGGAAAATACTTGAGGCAGTAGCCTCCCATGCATTCAACGTGGCGAGTTCTGTAATTGTGCTTAATGAAGCATGTATTACAAGCCAAAAACTTGCTATTCTAGGGCATGACCAGAGCATGTGCCAGAAGTTGGCAACCTGGGTGAAACATCTAGGGCAAGTGAAATTGGCTCCTGGGAACATATGATTTAGACGAGAGGGTGTAAGATAAGCCCTGTGAAGGATCATATATTGAATATTTTTAAAACAAGCATTCCTCAAAACAGTCTTAGAGAACTCCAGGGCACTAGACCACTCGGTGTCATGAAGCAGTCTTGTTAAGTCCTCCTCCCAGAGGCGGCGGAGGTGAACCAGAGAAATGTCTGTGTGTTCCTTAGTGTATTTGTATAGCCATGTGATGAGATGTCGACCCCCCTCCATGAGGTATAGAGTATGTATCACCGCATGGGTAGGCGGTTCATCATCCAGTGCTCGTCATAATGATTGGAGTGCCACCAGTAATTGTCCATATGTTGCTAACTGTCCCAGTTGAATATTATAATCCTGATTAATTTCTTTGAATGTGAGGATCTAGGCATCTTGGGAGAGATCTCCCACTGTTTCTAAGGATTGTGCATGCCATTCCAACAGCTGCTCTTCTGTTAGTGGCCCTAGGGGGCTCGGTAGACCCTGGAGGGGTATTTTGGGGGAATATGGGCTGATGGGTGTAAGAGCTGGCATATTATATAGGAGGGGAGTGGACCATCTCTTGTGCTCATCTCAGAGAGGTTTATTCCTGCCAACCATCTGGATACCCATTGGAGCTGTGCTGTTATGTAACAAGTTTCAAAGCATGGTGTCCCAAGCCCCCTTTGACCCACTGGCAGCTGAAGTTTTTGAAGAGCCACTCAACGCCTCCCATTGTGCCACAGCAAGTTCCCGAACAATTGATCTAAATTCCTGAAAAAGCGACATTGAGAAAACACTGGCACATTTACAAAATAATATAGGGGGCGGGGCAGGACGATCATTTTAGAAAGTGCTATACTGCCTGTGAGTGCCAGGGGAGCCGTTGCCAGAAGCCGATTTGAGATCTAAGGTTTATAGAGCCACATTTTAAGTTACCCTAAAATATGTCTTTTTGAGAATGGTATAGACGAACCCCCAGATAGCGGACCACAGATGTCCTCCACGCTAGTGGAGTGTCACCCATTTGGATTACCTGTGGGTGGACATTACTGCGAAATGGAAATACACAAGATTTCTCCAAGTTCACTCGGGGGTCAGCTGCTTCCTCAAAGTCCCGCAAAATAGACGATATTAGGACATGTCTGCTGATGCGTCCCGGATATATAATAACATGCCATCCGAATAGAGCGACACAGCATGTGTGATTTCATCAAGAGGGATACCCCACCTCTGGCCTTCCAAGCAAAGATAATGGGCCAACAGTACCATGGCAATTGTGAATAGGTTAGGGGAGAGAGGGCAGCTCTGATGCGTGCCTTGACCTATTGGAAAGGGGGGCGAAATCAGGCAACCAATGGGCGTCCTAAATGACGGGTTTGTGTACAGTAGCTTTGTGTAGGTCAGCAGGCGTTGGCCTAGGCCTACTGCCCGCAGAACCTCGAAGAGGTTCTCCCAAGATAAAGAATCAAAGGCCTTCTCGAACTCCAGTATGAGGCATATCGAGGCTTAATCCTTCACATGGTGGAGCCGTCTAATATTATTAGGCATGTTTTGTCCTGGAACTAAACCATTTTGGTTGGGGTAAATGAGGACAGTAAGTATACTCAAGTAGCGATTCGCTTGGACTTTACCAAGTATTTTTTAATCGGCGCCCAATTTGGCCACTGGGTGATAGGAAGTGAGGCAAGTGGACTCCCTATAAGGTTTCAGTAGGGATACTAGAAGAGATTCCTGGAGGGAGGCTGGGAGTATGCTAGTGGTAAGGGCTTCATCATATACCTCAACCAAACGTGGAGCCAGTCTGATCGAGAACCGATCATAGTATTCCGTTGGAAACCCATCTAATACTGGGGTCTTATTGCGGGCTAGGTCATGTATTGCATTCTTTACCTCAGCTACAGTAATGAGTTTGCCTATCTCATCTGGCAGAAGAGCTTTGATGCTGGGCAGTGGTAGGGGTGTTAAGAAATGCCAAATTATGCCAGGGTGTGCGCCAAGAGGCGCTTTGTACAGCTTGGCATAGTATATGCTGAATGCTTGTAGTATAGCTGTTTGGGATCTCAAACTAGGGACTATGGCAGTGCTGATTTCTGTAATTGAGGAAGTATGTGTTTCCTGTCAAGCCAACAATGCCAGTAGTCGACCTTTTTGTCACCCGCAGCATGAATGCGGGCTGTATATTCTGTGTGATTATAACAGTGGAGGCATTTTAAAAATGCAGCTTGATATTTCTTGGCGTCTTTCACGGTGCGGCACATTATGTTATCAAGAAGGGGGCAGTTATCAAATGCAGTCACAACCTCATCAGCGTCTCGGAGTGCCCTGGTCAGTTCCCTGCGAACCCTAGCTATGTTTAGAATTCAGAGCCCCTAGTGACCACTTTAAACAAATCCCATTCAATTGCACGGCTGCTGGCTGTGCCATGATTTCTTTCAAAGTACTGGGCTATGTGGGACAAATGGGTATCGTAAAAATCCAGGCCATCTAGTGTATCTTTGGATAACCTCCAGACAGGCACCAATGGGTAAGGAGTACCCAGTTTGATATCCACTATATGTGCAGCATAGTCTGATATCACACGGCCCAGGTAGTCTGCGTGAAGAAGACATGGAATTAAGTCCTGTGAACACATAAATCGGTCTAAGCGGACGTAGGGATCATGTAGGGTCGAGGAATGAGAGTAAAGGCATTGGTGTGGATTATGGGTTCACCACGCATCGTAAAGGGACCATTGACCATTGTTGAGCCCATCCAAAAAACTGCCTGGAGTATTGGTGTTCTTGGGTTTAAAGGAGTGGGGGTGGGATCGGTCAAGAGAGACATCCAGTACGTTATTATAATCACCACCTAGTACCTATGGGATACCTACCCATTGAGCTGAGACTCTGGATAGTGCCAGCCAGAATTTCATTTGGTCTGAATTTGGTGCATAGATACAACCTAGAAGGACTGGCTCACCATCTAACCGAACTTCTACAAAAACATATCTGACCATCTTATCAATGACTATGTTTTGCGTTTGAAAGGGGGTACCCGGGCGTATTGAAAGCAGAGCACCCCGAGCGTATGCGGAATATGTTGTACCATAAACTGTACCTCTCCATCCCCTACTCAGTCACTGGAGTTCATCACTAGTGAGATGTGTTTCCTGTAGAAAACTAATATGTGCTTGCTGTCTTTTAATGTAGTACAATAAACAATTGGTCAGAGTAGCAACAATTTAAAAATGAGAAAGAAAGAAATAGTGGCATTCACAACAACAGCATCTCAAGTTTCGCAGTGGATGCAATTTATTTTCAATGCATAAATCACTACTTGTAGACAACGCAGTTGTTCATACATGCGGAACATAGTTATATACGCAATATCGGTGCTCTGGTATGGGAATAGGTGGGGGTGTTCTGGGTCAAAGTGAGTGAGTGAGGGAGATTGAAAGGGGAGAGGTAATGTGACATATATACATTAAATTTACATAATAGAACCTGTCCGACCTATAACAGGCCAAGTATTCCAGTATATATACATAGCATTCTAGTGACACTGATAATGAATTTCAGTCGTCAGGGCTTGTATGAACGGTGTGTAGTAGTCAATGTTTCGACCCCTAAAAATGTTCTAGGTAGTTCAGTCCTTAGTGTGGGGTCTTCATCAGGACAGTGCGACAGAGCACCTGAAATCAATTGAATACTCCGTATTAGATTGGTGTCATCATGACCGGTTGTGAATGCTTATACAGAAAATATTAATTACCTAATCAGTAAAACAGCACTTCAAATCCGGCTGTGACGCTTAGGTGAGTGGGCTCCAAATTGCTCCTATGTCAAAGAGAATGAAAGATAGGTTGCAAACCAATACATCTAATGGATCTAATGGAAACACCGAATGTCTATCCTGTGTGAAAACCTATACTTACTAAAGTATCAACGGGAAACATACGGTCATGTGTACACGTACGGGCATCCGTAACGGGACTGTGGGTCGAATGAACCCCTATAATCCAATGGTAAACCTGTCAGATAAGGTAGAAAGCAATTCTGTAATGTAGGCTGTCCAACATAAACAAACTGATCTGGCATGTCAATTTTCTCCTACATAGCAGCCAAATCCTGGAACGAGCTCCCGGTCAACATCAGACGCTCCCCAACCCTCCACACGTTCAGGAAGGACCTCAAGACCTGGCTCTTTGACTGACCCGGAGCTGCCCCCCCCCCAGCGCCTTGAGACCCTCATGGGTGAGTAGCGCGCTCTATAAACCACTGATTGATTGATTGATTGAAAGTGCCAATGCAATCACAGTCTGGTTAAATATTCCCAATGCGCAATGAAAACACGTACATAAATACGGCCTGCAAGCCTCAAACACGTTTTCTTGTGTGTTAGACCTATTACTACACACCATGAAAAGACCAATTAGAACAAAATGTATAAATTTAAACACGTCACACTAGCGCCTATTCAGGAAGACTATATTGTGCCCCTGTGCGCTCCTTGGGAACCCCTGCGTATAGCGCACAATGGGGTAGAGGTCATGTAGGTGTACGAGGGACCCTGAACGTTCCCCACCACGGATACACAATACTGAAGGATGGAAGCGCGGTGTGCATTGAAATTGTAACAAAGCAGAGCTTTCCATACACTTAGAGGCACTATTGATTGAAACACAGACAAATTGACACGCATGCGACCAAACTCAACAATAGCCATTATCGACAAAAAATACACTATTTACAAAGCAACACACCAAGCGACTTGCTTGCGGCCCAAAATACTCAATATAGTCTCTCAAGAAGGGCTAGGTGGTGAATGGAAAACAGACAACCTGCCGGCTTCAGCACATTCCTCTTGCTTCCTTCTTTGGTACACGTCTGATAGGCCGTGCCCAGCCGGGGGACTAGATAAAGGCGCGAGCGGTTACGTGCACGTTAGGTGCAGCCACTCGTTGCCAGCACGTTACGAGCAGGAGGACGTGCTTGTTGTCAGACCAGATGGGACTAGTCTGTGTGACATAAGCCAAAAAACGTCAAATGACCCAAAAGACTGGAAATTAGGAAAAGATTCCAAAAAGACTATGTGCAAAGTTAATAAAACAAAACAAAACAAAACAAAACAAAAATGTCAACGTCAACCCAAGGTCTAGAAATTAAATTTTTTAAAAAGATTTTTAAGTAGGGCAGTCGAAATGGTCCAAAGCGAAATGGAGTAGTCATGTCAGAGTTAGCGTTGCAAGTTGATCACATGCATGGACATTATCACAGTAAATGCTAATTAAGCCCCCTCAGGGGGTACCCTGCACATAGGCAAATAGTCTATCACAGTCACCACATGTGGTTGCTGGGAACGGAGACAATGCCTCCTGTGGATGGGCATTTGTGATAACATAGTATGGTGTGATAGTCCCTGATTAACAAGCATGCACTATATGTTGAACATGAATGATCATTTGTAACAAATCTACGAGGTATGTTCTGTATAGAGTAGCATTAATCATCCATGGTGACAAATGGGATGGCACAGTGCGATATTACTGTATAAAAAGTCTGTGATGACATTTGTAATGGTACCCAACAGTCAAATATACATTGTATGCAGAAACACTATGGACATATTAAGGCAAAACGGTAAGGCAAGTTGTGTACATTGTAAAAACCAACGTCTTGATGTCAAAGGGATTAACAAGTGTGCGATGATTGTGGAGGTGATGGTGGATTATTCAGTATTCAGAATAGAGAGTTGGGCATTAGTGGCATCGAGTTCATTTAGGCCATTGTTCACAGTATCCATAATGTACATCCACTTACACTCTCGTATATTCAGAATGGAATTGATGTCGCCTCCCCTTGCTCCTAGGGACACTTTTTCAAGAACCAGCCACCTAATAGACTCTGGTGTATGTTATTTGGCTTGCAAATGTTCAACTAGGGGTGCTCCTAATGTGCTGCATCGTATCCTGCTACAGTGTTGCAAGATCCTAGTCTTAACTTTCTGCCTAGTTTAACCTATATACATTTCGTTACAGGGACATAAAATGGCATAGATCACCTCTGTTGAGTTTCAATTTGTATGTACCTTAAGGTCTATGGTGTGTTGTTTGTAGCAAAACTGCTTAGTTTCGATTGTTAGTTTGCACGCTTTGCACTGTGAACATTTAAAATGACCCAAAATCTCTCGAAGTTTCCACAGCGTCTGAATGGTGGGTTGGGAGGGAGGTGTGTCCACGAGGGATCGAACAGCATGGTCTCTGATATTTCTCGCTTTTTTGAAGGAATGCATGGGTGGATCTGGAATCTCTAGGTCGTCTGAGATAAGTTTCCAATGTCCATCAATAATCTTCTTGATCTCGTTACTGCGGGTACGGTACGTGGTCACGCATATCATCCTTTTAGTGTCCGTAGGGTGCTGTCTGGGTGTGAGTAACGCCTCTCTGTCATAGTACCATGCCCTTTTCCTGGCTCGCTTTACCAATCTTTTAGGATATCCTCATTCCACGAGGCGGTTAATCCGGTCTTCAGATTCCTTGAAGTACTCATCCTTCCGGGAACAATTCCCACGAATACGAAGAAATTGACCGAAAGGCAAGTTGTCTCGTAGGCCCCTCGTGTGATGGCTGGAGTATCTTAGCAGTGCATTGCGTTCTGCCGGTTTTCTGTATAGGGTGGTGTACAAATGATTATTCTCTGTTTTTATGGAAATGTCCAAGAAATCAATGGTGCTCTTATCCGAGTGGATGGTAAACTTAATGTCCTGTGACCTGGCATTCAACCATTCAAAGAAGCCTTGTAGTTCGGTCCGATCGCCTGTCCAGATCAGGAGCACATCATCTATATAGCATCGCCAGTGTGTCAGATTCTCCATGTATGGGTTGGTCTGGTTAAAGATGAATTGTTCCTCGAAGTCGTCCATAAAGAGGATAGCCAGATCTGGGGCGAAGGCTGCCCCCATCGTCATTCCCTTTGTCTGCACAAAGTACTGGTTTTGAAAGAAGTAGAAATTCTTCATCATTGCTACCTCCAGTAACTCCACTATGAATTCGGTAGGGACAGCAGCTGGTTGAGGTCTTCTTCCAAGAGTTTTTGTCATTGATTCAAGGGGTGGTCGTTGTGGAATACTCGTCTATAGGGATACTATATTGAGTGTTACCAGCAGTTGGGTCTCAGGGTTGTAAGGCATGTTGTCAATCAAATTAATGACTTGCATGGCATCACGTAGATAGGCTTTCGTTGTTTCTGCTAATTGTTTGAGAAAGAAATCGATATATTTGCATATCGGTTCAAGGAGAGAACCACACCCAGAGATGATGGGCCGTCCTGGAGGTTGCTGCAGGTTTTTATGCACCTTTGGTAATGTGTAGATGGTTGGAAGCCATGGTTGTTTGGTGTTGAGGTACTCGAATTCATGATCTGACAGGAAACCTGCAAGTTTGCCTTTCTCAGTGATATTCATGATTAATTTTCTTATCTCCTTGGTCGGGGCTGTATTGAGGGTAGTGTAGCTGACACCATCATGAAGTTTTGAGTAGATTCCAGCCTTATAGTCTGGGGTATTCTGGAGTACAATTGCTCCACCCTTATCAGCCGGCTTGATCACCATCATCCTGTTGTTTTTAAGAGTGTCCAGGGCTTCACGTTTTCCTTTGGTAACGTTATGCTTAGTGTACTGCTTGGTAGAACACACTTGTAGGACATCCCGGAGTACCACACTCTCATAGGCCAAGATTTTGTGTGTCATCATGTGTGCCGGGGGCATGAAAGTGGATGGTACTCTTAATCCAGTGTTGGATGTAGAAGATATTGGTTGGGAGTGTTTGAAAAAGTGTCTCAACCCAACCTTGCGAGGAATCGGGGTAGTTCTGTTTTGATATTGAAACCATTGGGATAGGTAGTGGGCACGAAGGAAAGTCCTTGTTAAGAACGCTTGTTTCATTTTCAGAAAGTACATATGTAGACAGGTTGATAATCGGGCTTCTTGCATCTCTCAACATCTGTAGGTTCGTCGTCGGGTCTGGATCTCCCTGTGACTCGCCTGGGGGCATCTCACTTGTTTCATGTTCTGCCCCTGTTGGCGCCCTGCGTCCCAGTTCTGTTGGTTCTGTCCTCGTCGTGTGGCTCTGTTCCATTTGCGGTGGTCTTCATTGAGTATCCTCTAAAAAAGGTTGGGGTCCCTGTGGTGGTTGATTCCAGTTGTCTTGGTATTGATATCCACTGCTGGTACCTGCTTGTTCACCCTCGGTTCCGGTGCTGTTAGAGCCAGACGATTCAGAGAAGGTGGTGTAGCATCTATTGCCTCTGTATCCTCCTCTACCCCTGTTGAAGAAGTGGCCTTGGGCATCCTGCTTAAAGTAGTCTTCCTGGAGGTATGGGTAGGTGTTCTTTTTATCATAAAAACGTATATCTTTGGCCAGTTTGTCCAGTTTTTTCGCTTGGGTATTCATATCGTAGTCTTTTATGGTCTTTTCCCATCGCTCTAAAGCCTCATTAGCATTGGTTAATGCAGCGTCACCACTAATTTCAAGCTTGAGTTCACTGATTTCCTTGAGTAGTTTTTCGACTTGGTCGATGGCTGTCTCAATACCCAACACCATCCAGTGGCGTGAGCAATTGTTGGCTATGAAACTAAAGCCCTCTTTAAATTTAGGGAGATCCACATAGATAGCTGGCTCATTTCTCACCTGCAGGCCCACCGGGATGATGTTCGCTTGGAGGTATTTGGTAAGAAGGTGGCCGTGCAAACGTGTACATATCAGTTTTTTCTCAAGGTGTTCCAATTTATTGATCTTTTCATTAAGTGTGAAGACTATACTTGGGGTGTTGGATGTCAGGAAACCCGCACCTGCTTGTCCATGTATAAGTCTGTTTATGTAATCATCCGTATAAGAAAGTGTTTCACTGTCTGACATGATTGGACTATCAAGTTCCAAGAGAAGAATAAACCCTCGCAGGCAAAACCTGCACTAAGAGTGTTAAGTATCAATGGGGTTACCCGAAGTTCTACCTGACCCGGGTCAAAATTGCAGTACAATAAACAATTGGTCAGAGTAGCAACAATTTGAAAATGAGAAAGAAAGAAATAGTGGCAATCACAACAACAGCATCTCAATTTTCGCAGTGGAAGCGATTTATTTTCAATGCATAAATCACTAATTGCAGACAACGCAGTTGTTCATACATGCGGAACAAAATTATATACGCAACATCGGTGCTCTGGTATGGGAATAGGTGGGGGTGTTCTGGGTCAAAGTGAGTGAGTGAGGGAGATTGAAAGGGGAGAGGTAATGTGACATATATACATTAAATTTACATAATAGAACCTGTCCGACCTATAACATGCCAAGTATTCCAGTATATATACATAGCATTCTAGTGACACTGATAATGAATTTCAGTCGTCAGGGCTTGTATGAGCGGTGTGTAGTAGTCAACGTTTCGACCCCTAAAAAAGTTCTAGGTAGTTCAGTCCTTAGTGTGGGGTCTTCATCAGGACAGTGCGACAGAGCACCTGAAATCAATTGAATACTCCGTATTAGATGTCAGCTACTCTACCCTCAATACAGACCCGATCAAGGAGATAAGAAAATTAATCATGAATATCACCAAGAAAGGCAAACTTGCAGGTTTCCTGTCAGATCATGAATTGAGTACCTCAACACCAAACAACCATGGCTTCCAACCATTTACACATTACCAAAGGTACATAAAAACCTGCAGCAACCTCCAGGACAGCCCAACATCTCTGGGTGTGGTTCTCTCCTCGAACCGATATGCAAATATATCAATTTCTTTCTCAAACCATTAGCAGAAACGACGAAAGCCTATCTACGTGATACCATGCAAGTCATTAATTTGATCGACAACATGCCGTACAACCCTGAGACCCAACTGCTGGTAGCACTCGATATAGTATCCCTATATACGAGTATTCGACAACGACCAGCCCTTGAATCAATGACAAAAACACTTGGAAGAAGACCTCAACCAGCTGCTGTCCCTACCAAATTCATAGTGGAGTTACTGGAGGTAGCAATGATGAAGAATTTCTACTTCTTTCAAAACCAGTTCTTTGTGCAGACAAAGGGAGTGACGATGGGGGCAGCCTTCGCCCCAGATCTGGCTATCCTCTTTATGGACGACTTCGAGGAACAATTCATCTTTAACCAGACCAACCCATACAAGGAGAATCTGACACACTGGCGACGCTATATAGATGATGTGCTCCTGATCTGGACAGGCGATGGAACCGAACTACAAGACTTCTTTGAATCGTTGAATGCCAGGTCACAGGACATTAAGTTTACCATCCACTCGGATAAGAGCACCATTGATTTCTTGGACATTTCCATAAAAACAGAGAATAATCATTTGTACACCACCCTATACAGAAAACCGGCAGAACGCAATACACTGCTAAGATACTCCAGCCATCACACGAGAGGCCTACGAGACAACTTGCCTTTCGGTCAATTTCTTTGTATTCGTCGGAATTGTTCCCGGAAGGATGACTACTTCAAGGAATCTGAAGACCTGATTAACCGCCTCGTGGAACGAGGATATCCTAAAAGATTGGTAAAGCGAGCCAGGAAAAGGGCATGGTACTATGACAGAGAGGCGTTACTCACACCCAGATAGCGCCCTACGGACACTAAAAGAATGATATGCATGACCACGTACCGTACCCGCAGTAACGAGATCAAGAAGATTATTGATGGACATTGGAAACTTATCTCAGACGACCTAGAGATTCCAGATCCACCCATGCATTCCTTCAAAAAAGCGAGAAATATCAGAGACCATGTGGTTCGATCCCTCCTGGACACCCCCCCCCCCTCCCCAACCCACCATTCAGACGCTGTGGAAACTTGCAGAGATTTTGGGTCATATTAAATGTTCACAGTGCAAAGCGTGCAAACTAACCATCGAAACTAAGCAGTTTTGCTACAAACAACACACCATAGAACTCAAAGTACATACAAATTGCAACTCAACAGAGGTGATCTATGCCATTTTATGTCCCTGTAACGAAATGTATACAGGTCAAACTAGGCAGAAAGTTAAGACTAGGATCTTGCAACACTGTAGCAGGATACGATGCTGCACAGTAGGAGCACCCCTAGTTGAACATTTCCAAGCCAAATCACATACCCCAGAGTCTATTAGGTGGCTGGTTCTTGAAAAAGTGTCCCAAGGAACAAGGGAAGGCAACATCAATTCCATTCTGAATATACGAGAGTGTAAGTGGATGTACATTATGGATACTGTGAACAATGGCCTAAATGAAGTCGATGCCACTAATGCCCAACTCTCTATTCTGAATACTGAATAGTCCACTATCACCTCCACAATCCTCGCACACTTGTTAATCCCTTTGACATCAGGACGTTGGTTCTTACAATGTACACAACCTGCCTTACCGTTTTGCCTTAATATGTCCATAGTGTTTCTGCATACAATGTAGATTTGACTGTTTGGTACAATTACAAATGTAATATCGCACTGTGCCATCCCATTTGTCACCATGGATGATTAATACTACTCTATACAGAACATACCTCGTAGATTTGTCACAAATGATCATTCCTGTTCAACATATAGTGCATGCTTGTTAATCAGGGACTATCACACCATACTATGTTATCACAATTGCCCATCCACAGGAGGCATTGTCTCCGTTCCCAGCAACCACATGTGGTGACTGTGATAGACTATTTACCTATGTGCAGGGTACCCCCTGAGAGGGCTTAGTTAGCATTTACTGTGATAATGTCCATGCATATGATCAACTTGCAACGCTAACTCTGCCATGACTACTCCATTTCGCTTTGGACCATTTTGAATGCCCTACTTAAAATTGTTTAAATTTTTTTAATTTCTAGACCTTGGGTTGACGTTGACGTTTTTGTTTTGTTTTGTTTTATTAACTTTGCACATAGTCTTTTTCGACTCTTTTCGTAATTTCCAGTCTTTTGAGTCATTTGATGTTTTTTTGGCTTATGTCACACAAAGATTAATACCATCTGGTCTGACAACGAACACGTCCTCCACCTCGTAACGTGCTGGCAACGAGCGGCTGCACCTAACGTGCACGTAACCGCTCGTGCCTTTATCTAGTCACCCAGCCGGGCCCGGCCTCTAGATCAGACATGTACCAAAGAAGGAAGCAAGAGGTATGTGCTGAAGCCGGCAGGTTGTCTGGTTTTCCATTCACCACCTAGCCCTTCTTGAGAGACTATATTGAGTATTTTGGGCCGCAAGCGAGTCGCTTGCTGTGTTTCTTTGTAAATAGTGTATTTTTTATCGATAATGGCTATTGTTGAGTTTTAACCGCTTGCGTGATCGATTTGTCTGTGTTTCAACCAATAGTGCCTCTAAGTGTATGGAAAGCCCTGCTTTGTTACAATTTCAATGCACACCGCGCTGCTATCCTTCAGTATTATGTATCAGCGGTGGGGAACGTTCAGCGTCCCTCGTACACCTACATGACCTCTACCCCATTGTGCGCTATACGCAGGGGTTCCCAAGGAGCGCACAGGGGCACAATATAGTCTTCCTGAATAGGCGCTAGTGTGATGTGTTTAAATTTATACATTTTGTTCTAATTGGTCTTTTTATAGTGCGTAGTAATAGGTCTAACCCACAAGAAAACGGGTTTGAGGCTTGCAGGGCCGTATTTATGTACGTGTTTTCATTGCACATAGGGAATATTTCACCAGACTGTGATTGCATTGGCACTTTGATAACAGTGACATGCCAGATCAGTTTGTTTATGTTGGACCGCCTACATTACAGAATTGCTTTTTACCTTATCTGACAGGTTTACCATTGGATTGTAGGGGTTCATTCGACCCACAGTCCCGTTATGGATGCCCGTACGTGTACACATGACCGTATGTTTCCCATTAATGCTTTAGTAAGTATAAGTTTTCACACAGGATAGACATTCGGTGTTTCCATTAGATCCATTAGATGTATTGGATTGAAACCTATCTTTCGTTCTCTTTGACATAGGAGCAATTTGGAGCCCATTCACCTAAGCATCACAGCCGGATTTGAAGTGCTGTTTTACTGATTTCGCAATTAATATTTTCTGTATGAGCATTTACAACCGGTCATGACGACACCAATCTAATGCGGAGCATTCAATTGATTTCAGGTGCTCTGTCGTTCTCTCCTGATGAAGACCCCACACTAAGGACTGAACTACCTAGAACTTTTTTAGGGGTCGAAACGTTGACTACTACAAACCGTTCCTGACGACTGAAATTCATTATCAGTGTCACTGGAATGCTATGTATATATACTGGAATACTTGGCCTGTTATAGGTCGGACAGGTTCTATTATGTAAATTTAATGTATATATGTCACATTACCTCTCCCCTTTCAATCTCCCTCACTCACTCACTTTGACCCAGAACACTCCCACCTATTCCCATACCAGAGCACCGATGTTGCGTATATAATTATGTTCCGCATGTATGAACAACTGCGTTGTCTACAAGTAGTGATTTATGCATTGAAAATAAATCGCATCTACTGTGAAACTTGAGATTGTTGTTGTGAATGCCACTATTTCTTTCTTTCTCATTTTTATATTGTTGCTACTCTGACCAATTGTTTATTGTACTGCAATTTTGACCCGGGTCAGGTAGAACTTCGGGTAACCCCATTGATACTTAACACGTCTTTTAATGTAAGCATATAGTGAGTAACGGCGATGTGCTGAATTGATCCCCCATACATTAGGGCCTCATTACGATGTCTATGAGCCAGTACATGAAACGGGGGTGATGGCTGAGTACCTCTAATGTTGGCAAATTAATGGAAAAAGAGGCTTCAATGGCTCATAATACCTTCCATAAGCTCACAAACACATAGTTAATAGAATTGCAGATATGATCAGATCTGTGGACTCATTCTGCTTTCTAAAAGGCAAATTACACTGTCTATGTCAAATTGCAGATGCCCTTGAGTGTGACACATGGACCTATTGTAGAATCATAGCCACTTGCACAATAGTGAATAACATTGACACCAAAAATGGTCTGCCAAATGAACTTGGCAATAATGTTGATTATAAACTCCTCATTCTCCACACGAGGGCGAAGATGCAGTGAGAGCCACAGAGGGTTGGGTACGCAGGGCTCATGTGACCACCAACCGCTTCTAAAGATTTTAACATGAGGAATGTAATATAAAAAGCACATGTAACTAGTGTAAATTTGCTAAAATATTATTTACAAATGTACAATCCTTTCAACTGCTCCCAGTCCTGGACAGTGCCCCGTTATTTAAAAGTTTGAAGAACAAAGTAATAAATACAATCAAATGCAAAAAATTAACTTTGCCTATACATTATGTAAGGTATGCATCATTATCTCCTTCTTCCTCTGACTATATCAGGCCTTGCAGACACAGATCCTTTTTTAATCTCCACATCCTGGTTTTTAGTGCATCACATGCTTTGACACTCTATGTCAAATATTTGCAATTTGAGGCCTCCTCATGCTAAACATTGAGCAGTACCGCTGTAATTGTTACATTTGCTGTCTTCAGTTCAAGTGCCAATGCCACTTGTACCAGACAACATAAGGCACCTCTATTGTATTTGAACAGTTCAAACTGCAGAATGACCATTCATTTCAAGAGATTTGCGGGCAAAGAAGAGTGATGTGGTACAGCTTGGGAGTCTGGTAATTCTGGTTGCATCAAAGGTACTCATCTGCTGTTCTCCTACTAGTTAAGAAATGTGAGTTATCTGCTGCAAGGAAAGCAAGATCTGGTACAAGGTGAGAAAGTACAATTACTTTGTAGTAAGCGTAGCCTCATTCTGAGGGTGGATACCACGAAGCAAGAATTTTAGAAATAGTGGAGTCAATGCTTGTCTATGCCTCTGTACTTTAAATACATCTCACAATCTTTCTTGTGATAAGATATTACCACCTGTTCATCATTTATTATCAGTTAGTTGCAGTAGCTGTCACATGCTCTTATTTACATTCAATTGTATTGAGAAAAAACCTGTAAAAATATGCCAGCTGAATGCATGGATTTCAACATTATATGCTTCTATGATTGTGGATAGAACTTCTGGACCATTGAAAAAAACAAATGACCCCCAATTTTTTTGCTTGCATATGCACTATTTTTACATTAAACACATACTTGACTTTATATGCTGTCCTGAGTGCTGTTTTCTTATTTTATAATGGGGAAAAGAGAGGCAACAGTAAGGGCATGATTGTAGGTAATAAGACATGTTTCCAGACAAAATCTCTTGAGTTACCACAAGGCAAGCCCACACTTTTAAATCTTTAGTCGCATATTGAGTACCACACTGTTACATCATGTACAAGCCCTGTCCCAGTTATTTTGCAAGTATCATATGGAATGACATTCTTCCTGGTCAGACGGGCTTAGAATGTGAGACTAAAATTCCCACAGGGCAGTCTGGAATTGCAAAATGCACATGTATGTGGCTAATGTTGTCTCTGGTATGACACATCATGAGTTAACTCTGTGGTATCCAGACTTTTGTTTAACAATAAGAAAATCTTCATTTCTTCCCACCTCACTATGCAAGAGTTTCTCATCAGTTGTAGCGATTTAGATTTCCAATCTTCTTTTTAGTGTAGACAGTGAAAGATAATGTGTACCCTTGATTATCTCACCTCCATAAGACAGGTGCATGTACCACTTTTGGTGGTCGCTGATGTTTTTCAATTGCCCACTTACTTCAGAATTTTATTTAGCCTCCAGGAATATTCAACAACTTCACTGTAATCTCAGCGTCCGCATATAGTGACTGGTAGAATTGTCGCACTAGAAGATTTTTTTCCAGGGTGTCAGAGAGTGGATCATTATTTGGGGGGGGGTTGCCTACCTCACCCTGACACTAGCTTGTCAGGGTGAACCCCATACAAACTACATTAACTGCAGCTCAACCACCTGGTTGCTATGGCATAGAGCAGAAAGGCTTATCTTAGAGTAATGTGTAAAGTATTTATGCAGTCTCAAGAAAGTAATACGGCAAAACACCAAAGACAAAAAATTTGGCGTTATGATTTTTTTAAGTTTTAAGTGAAAATAGCACCAAAAGGTGCTAAGAGCCATTCATAGTCTAAGGAAGTGGTAGTCCAGGACCTAGGAGTGATTTCAGGCTGACCGTAATGGAGCACAAGTCAGATACACCAAGAGGGTTTGTATCAGTCAAAAAAAAAATGTTACCTTCTGACTTAGTCCTATTTATGGAGCTCAAAATCCTTCAGCTGGGTAAGCAGTATCTGAGGTAGGAGAATTAAAATCAGACACCTTTGCCGCAAGGTCCCCTGACTGCTCCAGAGGTCTTGAAGTTATAAAAAATGTTCTAAGTCCTAACCTTTCTGGGTTTCTGGTGTAGTTCCTCTAGGGCACTTCTAAGACTCCCAGGACTTCCAGGACTGTTAGGGGACAGGACTCAGTTTAGAAAAGGCCATCAGCAAGGTCCAGTCCAGTTCCTGTTGGTACTGGTCAATCGGTCACTTAAGGAAAAATATGTTTTTCTGCTTGTTGTGTCCCTGTACTCACCCTGGAAGTCAGCCCACTGACCCTGGAGTCCACTTCTATGTCCTGGGTACAAGAAGCGGCAGGGTCAGTCCTTCAAGCCTCTTCTCAGGTCACAGCTAGCAGATCCAGTTCTCTTCCGACTATTTACAGGTCCAGAAAGTGCTCTCAAGAGAATGTATTTGGGTGCCACATTTGTGGTTGGCACTAGCTAGTGGGTGGGGGTGGGTTCTGGCTCCTCTAGAATGAGGTAAAGGTTCACAGTGTTAACTCTGCACACATTTGCAGCAATTCATGTTTGACCTACTACAAATAATTCTACAGTGCACCTCACTCCTAAAATGTAAGATGCTGCACTCCATAGGTAGTTAACTTCCAGACCCTAGGTGTATTTAATTAACTATAAACTAGGGGCTTATAGGCAAGGTAAATATGTAAATCAGGGGTAAGACAATATAATTATGTTTAAATTGAAGTATAAGCATTTTACTCTTGTGTAGCAGGGGTACAGTGCACAGAGTACAAAAACTGGCAAAAATTGTGTTCAGAAAAAGCTGGAAAATCTGGGCTGGACATGCAGAAAAGGCATATCTGATACATAGGGGATATCATTATGTTTGCACAGGATCTCCAGGGCATGTTCTGTGGGTAATCATGGTGCTCCTTATTTTTGAGCTTGAAGATTTCTACACCCACTAGGATTTCAGCTTCTTCCTAGATTTTTACCATGTTATTCATAGAGGCTAGTCACTAGTTTTTCTTTCCCGCACATGTCAGCGAGATGATTGCTTAATTGTTAGACTCTTCACAGCATAAATTGAAGGTGAGGTGCCTATAGAGTCTCCAATGAATGTGTAGGCTGCATCAGTGAGCAGGGTAATGGGCGGTAGTATATGAGCTGTTCAAATAATTGTCTTCCAGATCTTTCTTTTTCCGCTTTTGCTGTGCGTTCTGTTGCAGTACCAAATGACTATATGTTCTTCCAATTTTATTTCCCCTCGCCGTGGCCAGGAAATTTGCTGTGTTACAACTTATCTGGTTTGAAAAACATCTATCACCCTTAGTTGCCATCTAATTATGTCTGAGTGCTATTTCTACATGTTCAAACCATGAGCAGGTATGGGTGATTTGCAGGCAAGGTAAGAATAAGAAGAGATATTTTTTTTATTTTTTTTTTATAAAAAGGTTATGCTCCTTTGCACAGTCAGGGTTTTTACCTTTTGACTCAGGGCCTGATTACGAGTATAGGTGCTATTTCTGGCACCTGATAAATAATGATACCACTGGGTACGTTTTTTGTTGGGTGCATTAAAAAGCACCTAGTACAAGTTTCGGGAGAATCCACATGGGTTAAGGTGCTAAATGCACCAAAACATGAAGAATATGTTATATACCGCATGTTTTTCCTTATTAAATTTTGATAGGTTTGACCTGCTGAAATGTAATAAAGGTTGAGTTATTTAATACATCCGATAATTATCAGACATGTTGAATACCTTCCAATTCATAATTCTGACCTGTGCGTAAACAGGCTTTATGCATGGGTTGGAAAACACTGACCTGCATCTAATAAGTCCCTTAGTCTCTTTTTTTTGGAACTCAAAATCCCACATCAGGGCAGGCTGGTATTCGTGCTCAAGTTGTATAGGTCTTGGAAGTTCTAAAATGTTCTAATTCCCAACTGTTCAAACTTTCTGTAGCAGCTCCTCTTGGGCCCTTCTAAGGGTCCCAGGGCTCAGGGACATCACTTAGGTGCCATGATTCACTCTAGCAGAGGCCACCAGTCGGGTCCAGTCCAGGCTCAGTTGCTACTGGTGGGCAGTTCAGCAAAAATGCCTCTTGCAGCCTGTTGTGTCCCTCTAGTCATGTAAGAGGTCAGCCAACACATTCTTGGAGTCTACTTCTCAGCAAAGTGGGAGCAGGTTCAATCTCTCAGCTGTTTACACAGGTCACAGATACCAGGTTCGGTCCTTTTACGCTCAGCCACAGGTCCATAGAGTGTTCTGATGAGCTGGCTTGGCAGTGAGGTGCCACACTTGTAGTATTCACTAGCCAGAGACTGGGGGTGAGTCCTAAAAATTTCCTAACCAATCAGCAAAAAATTCTCAGGGCAACCCTTCCCTCATTTGAAGTACATCATGTTAGCCTAACTGAAAACTATCCCACAGTGCTCTATTCTGAATAAAATCCAGCAAGATTGCACACTTTTTCCCTTGGAGGGTTTTGGTGCCCTAGCCAAGGGAATGAGCAGTCCCTTCCTCCTCAACTACACAAAACTGGTTCTGGGACCAGCTCCCCCTCCCACAGGACTGGTGTCAATCTGGGTACATTTGGCCCAGGCAGCAAAGGCTTCTTGTCCCCCAGGCCTCCCTTTACACTTAGCTATGAATACACAGTCCTCACCCTGGTCCCTTACAAGTGAATGATTTTTCTGACCCCTCCCTCCCTACCCTTCAAAAATTGAGAGGAGTCACATACTCCACCTCCAAGTCTTTCTGCCAAACAAAACAATATCAGGGCAGGGTAATGCTAATTAGACTACTAGTATTCAGGCTGACAAAATCTAACTATTTAAAAGTTACTTTTCCTAAGTATTTATCAAAAATTAAACCTCATGCTTGAACTTGATTTTTTATAAATATTAAAAATTGTGGTTGAGTAATTTCCTTAGCGAATTCCAAACCAGAGTTAGTAGAAATAGTATTTTATCTGTGTTTTAGTTGTTTTTTCTCAAAGGAGTAGCTACAGCCCTTTACAGCATCAATATATTTGGGGGAGGCTTACCTTGTATGCTACAAGGCCTACTTATGGTGACGTATTTAGTATTTAAAAGGAAGAGTATTTTCTTCCCAACATGTAATTTTGACAGGTTAGCCTGCATGATTCAAAGCTGCAGCGGACAGGGTACACAGGTAGGACTGAAGCGATGTTTTCTTTGTCAGCCTAGTGGATGGAACAACATTTGCTGCAGTCCACTCATGACATTTAACTGTCAATGTCAATGGTGTGTTCTATGTATAGACTTTCAGGAAAATTAAATATGCCAATTGGGGATTAGAAATTTTACCATGCTTATGGGGTTGGAGCACAAACACTAGTGATTAAACAGAAATAATCCTGTGTGCAGAGTTCAATAGCTAGTTATACCAGTTTGAAAAAATCGAGATGCTCTTGGAACAAGAGGGATTTTCTCACAGGTGTCTTTCCAAATTTTGGAGACTTATCATTGCAGAAACAAAAGCAAACTGTTCTTTCTTACATGCAACATTTATATCAAGAAAAAATAATATTTTAATTTGAATGACTTTGCTTCATTGTAACAGAAAGTTTATTTTTCTTCTATTTAGACGTGTTAATTTATATGTAGTGAGCCCTTTCAGCTGCAGTTGCACAAAAATCTAAAACCATACTACACTATGCTTTTAGAATATTTATCGTAAGCTCTCTCCTACAATGCATTCAATAATATTTGATTGTATATTGCTAAATGGCAATTTCTTGCTTATATTTATAAAGTGGTGATATGTTGCCATTTGTAGCAGTTTTTGAAGGTTTGTTTTTCAAATTTTTCACAGGTAATAGTTGACAAAATCCCTCATTAATGCATATTTGCTAATTGCATCCTCTAGAGGGTTCATTTAATATTACATTGAGGCATATGAGAAATTAAGCGCGCTTGCGAGGGCACTGTATTATGGCTGATTTCTTAACACGTCATGGCACAGTAAGTGTCAGAATAAAGGGACTGAGTAACACTTGCTGCATATTCATTTGAAGTACATAATTGCCATGGCTGACACATAAATGATCTTTCATTTTCATGTCAAGAAGAGCACATTGTGTTCTTTTTCTAAAGAACAGCTTTAAAGTGGAAGTAGAATTATAAATACTTTTGGAAATTAAGTGGCTCAGCTTTAAACCATAATTATGCATGGTTCTACTGAAAAAGAACATTTTGCTTCCATTGTACATTTTTACCTTCAAGAGGCCCTACCCAGGTTGTTCATTTAACACTTTGGTGTTCATTTTACACGTACATGATAATTGCTGCTACACCTGCAGAGAACATACATTTTGTATGTCACTAGGAACTACTGTTAATCTCAGCGCTATCAGCATTACTGCCCAGTTACTTAACGGTAATCTTCATTACTCTGATTCAGGTCTTCCCATTCCATTCCTTATATATGAGCAGTTCACCTGCTCCACAGAACCCATCACTTAGCTGAGGTCAAAATACTTCCCCCAATATGGTGCCGCCTACCCAGCATGCATAAAGGGGGAAGCACGTCACCAAGACAGCCTGAGAAAACCAAAGCAACAATCGCCAGAAACAAAACACCTGGAAGGGAGGGACGGGCTCAGGAATGGAACAGGAAGACCTGGACTTGGAATAATGAAGATTACCGGCAAGTAACCGGGCTTTACCTCCTCCTCCTTACACAGGAGCCCATACCCAAGCGCATGGTGATTGAACCACACAGAAACCAAGGATGATGCCACACAACTGAAAAATTAATGCACAAAAACAGCCGAGAAAACATGAGCACCAAAGGCTGCGGATGCAGCCAACCCCAACTGAAGCCAATGCAGGAAATAAAGGAGTGGGGAGAAGCCCATGTTGCAGCAACACAAATGTCACGAAGCAGCGCCTATGTAAACATTGCCCAGGACGAGGAAACACAGTAGACCGCCCCTTGACAGAAGAAGGAAGAGGACGGTGAGCAGCTTCGTAAGACAAAACAAAAGCACACATCACTCACTGAGGCAAAGAGGACAAAGAAGGTCCTAGACCATTCCCAGAGAGATCATAGGAGACAAAGAATGAATCCACTGGCACAGCCAATGTAGATGCAAAGGGTGCCAAAACATCAAGAGAACGGAGAACCCCCTACCCCTGAGAAGACGAGAGTGGACAACAAAATGGAAGGACAATATCCCCCTGACAGTGAAAATGTGAAAAGACCGTGGACAGAAAGAATTGACGAGGACACAAGAGCACCTTGGTGGGACAGAAATGCAAATAAAGGAGAAGATAGCAAAGCCCCAAATCCACCAACCTTGTGACCAGAAGAAACTGCCACAAAAAAGAAAACTTCAGCAGAAAGAAACCAAAGGTCAACTGAATGAAGGGGCAAATAGAGGACCAGGCCATGTCTGAAGCACCAATGGAAAATCACGGGGAGGGTACCGGAGAGCGGGAAAAAAGAATGCTGAAGCAAAAAAACTCCACAAGAGATGTGCCACCAAGGGATAGATGGGACAAATCCGAGCCACTGGAGGCCAGAATGGCGACCCACTGGGTGTAAAAAATGTATACCACCAGAACAGACCACACGAACATCGTCTCTCAGTGTTTCTTGGCGTCTTGTGGCTCCAGAACTCCCAGCCCCTGGTCTCCGGTCCCTAGCCTAAATTCCAGTGAGGGCACGACGACGGTCAGACCTCAGGGCAGGAACCAAGTGGTGCATACCTTGGGAGCTTGGAGGAGCAGGTGAAGCAGGACATAGAAGGTTGCAGGCGAAGCCCTAAAATCGCGGCTGTCACCCAGCATGCGCAAAAATGGCCGGCGTTATGGGGGACCCCACCCGCTGCACTTTGCCTTTTTAGTTGCTTCTTTCCAGCCACGCTGAGTGCAATGTGGAGAGAGAGGAGAACGAGGAGTGAGGACACGAGGAGGTGGTGGGGGTGTGGCTGTGCCGTTGGTGGCAGGGGCTGTTAGGGCGGGTTTTGCCCCTTTCTGCTGTATGGTTTTACACCCCCGCTGTGCATCCGTGTCATCAGCTGCTGGGCAGCTTCTTTGTCGGCTGCAGAGACTGTTTAGCTCCACTCGCTCCCCCGCTGTACTGCTTGGACGCTTGTGCTGCCAGGATGGGAGGCAAGCCTCATTTTTTAGAATCAGAGGGCTCTCCCTCCCCGCTGTCTAAAATCGGTTGGAGCATGGTCTCTCTCAAGGATGTGAAGTCCGCGTTCGGCCCCTAAGGTTGGCTCTCTATACCATTATAGTTGCTGTCCTGAACCTAACTATGGAATCTTGAATCTTGAAATGCCCCCCCGAGAGATCAGAGTAGTAAAGTTTTTGAAAGTTTGAAAGTTACAAACGTAAGAGTAAATAACGACTGCAAGAAAGCTGAGATTGGGTCGTTTGCTTCAGGGTAGAGCCTGTGCAAAGACTAAATCAAACCCTCTCCTGAACAAAGATGCCCGTTACGATGCTGAAAGGGAAAAATCAGATATTCAGCTTATGGTAAAAGGAAAAAGGGGAAACCACGCCAAGCGGAGCCAGATGTATTAGTTGAATCGAATGGGGATCTAATGCTAATGCTAATGCTAACATTAATGTTAATGCTATTGATAGCTATTAATAGTTTGCATTCTATGGAGCCAGATGTTAAGGGGGGAGAGTCGCCTAAACTGCAGAAGGATTCCACACAGAGTTCTGGGGATATAATTAGTTCATCCCCTCACCCTACCCCCTATCAGTGTCAGTGATGGTAATTGATAACTCACATTTAATCCTCAAAGAATTCCCCCTTTCTTCGAAAGTAGCAAATTTCCTGGATGAGGACTTTACCTTACTAGATTTGGACATAAACTTAAGTAGGAGATACGGCTAATGGGATATTAGTAATATTGTGGAGACTGTGGGTACACTTGCTGTGATAGATCCCATGGGAATGAAATTGTTCAGTAGCACTCCTTCATATAATTCTTCTTTGATATCTCATCTTTCTGTAACCTCTGATTATTGTGTATAAGTGGTATCTAACCATGTCACCCTCCAAATGAAGAGGTACAAGTATCAGATTCCTTAGTGTGCTTAGAAAGGCTATTATCCTCAATTCTAAAGCTGTTAGAAAAATGTGTTGGTGGCTCTAATTGTTTTCTTGATACAGTGACAAAAATATTAAAGGAGCTGAGAAGTAATAAAAAGGGAAAGGATACAGGCCCCGTGAACCAGTAGAAATAGAAGCGGTTTTAATGTCCTGCAGAGGGAATGCTCAGACAGATATTGGTTGTCAAATTGAATTTGGCACTCAGGCTGGTACACCACAATGTAAGAAGCTGTCTAAAAAAGTTTCACTTTCAGAGAATTCACTTGAGTCCATAAAATCTATCTTCAATACTACTCCTAATAGGAAGAGTCTGGATGGTAACTCTCGGAGGGTTGAACAGGAAGTATTTCCAATCTTTAAACCCTAGCCTAGACATGAAGTAAATGTTGGTGATTTAACTGCTTCACTGGTAAAGGCGAAGGAGAGGAAGGAAAAGCAAAGACGAAAGAAGAAAAAACCTATGAGCAGATTTGCTAAAAAGAGGCAATTGAGACTACATTTCAGAGAACACATAGATGCCTTATTCAATACAGAGGGTATAACCCAACCTCCACAAGTAGTTCATCAAGTCATGGCACCTGAAAGTGGTCATGCTAACATATCTGCTGAGGGGTTTGTTGTGAAGTCAATGGTAGAATATGGGGTGTTCCCCTCTTATATACCATTCTTCACTGAATCCTTTCTTAGATACTGGTATAAAGAGAGGCCCAACTGTGTTAGAAGGGTTATAACTGTCATGGTGTAATGTGGAAACTTATATGTTGGATTTTATTCCCCTGTTCGTTTTAAATGGGGCTTTGTTGCTTAAATGTTTTTCAGAGATTGACAACCTGAAGCTTATCCAAGGTAGTGATATAAATCTGGTTTCCCTCTTACCTTCTGCAGCTGGTTTTAAATCAAGGGAAACCTTTTATTCTAGAAATACTGCAAATTTGACATTAAGACTGTCTGAAGATCTACAAAGTAGGGGGATTGATGTTATCCTAATTCTAGAAGAGGATAGATTTTGTGTTGTGGATAAAAGGTCTCCGTCGTATCAATTTCTACCTTTTAGTAGGGGGTTGGTGACTGATATAAAGAAGATAAAAATCCATCCAGATAAATATGGCAGACAAGTGTCAATCAGAGAATCCCCTGTGCTTCCCTTTGAGGGAAATTTTAGAGATGAGACCCTTAAATGGATTAGTTAATTGGTGCATTATCTAGTGTTTCCCAGAGTAGCCACTCGAAATGTCCCTCTCATTAGTAATGAGTTAAAAATTATATTCTGGAATGTGGCAGGAATAAAGAATAGTAGGGAGAAGTTGTATTACCTGAGTTCATCAGAGGCAGACGTGGTTTGTCTCCAGGAGACTTGGTGTGCTGGCGAATTGGTTTGCAATGATTTTATCATTTTAGATTGTAAAGCAAGGAAGGGACATGCAAAGGGATGGGTGGCATGTCTTTTGTCTAATAGGATTCAATGGAGATACGAATGCTATTAAGATCCAACTAATTTATTCTTGGCAGTATCTTTGTGTAACCCTGGTGGAAATCAGTGAACGCACCCGTTAATGTTGATAAACGCCTATTTTTCCCCTGAGATCACTTACAATGTCCTTTTAAGTGAGGTTTTCTCTTATATTAAAAAAGTTTCTGATAAGGAGTTTCCCCCACACATAAGTTTGGTTGGGGATCTGAATTGTAAAATATCTATCTCTGCCTTAGATCAACTACGGGAGATAGAAAAAGAGGAAGCTATGCGGATGCCACAAGCTCTTTTTCACCTAAAAATAAGAAGAAATAAGAGAGGGAAAATCTTAGCGGCTCAGCTGATAAAAGTTGATGGTGTTATAGTGAATGGGAGGTTCTCCTCAGATTCCCCTGCAGCATATACACATATAGCTCCAGGGGGAGCATCTATTTTAGATTATGTGGTGGTAGGATGTGCTTCCTTCTTTTTAATGGGTGATTGAAAGGTTACCATTTCCATCCTTAGTGGTCATAATCTCCTAACTATCTCTGTACATTTTAATATATCTCCTATTAGCTCTTGAAGGTTTGATGGTCAGTGTGCCAGGTTTAATAAAAAAACAGGGAGAAGTCATTGGGATTACAGGGCAATTGTAGGCCTTAGAGGTACTTTAGAGGCTTCCCCAAATTAGCTGTCTGGTTGGGCAGGAAAAGAAATAGAAAGTTTTAATATTTTTATGCCGCAGCTAGTTAAAGTTAAAGCAGTAAAACAAGTGAACCTAGACGAACGTTTGAAAGGGATTCCCCGTCCCTTTCTTTGGTTTAATTGCAAAATAAACGCTCTGGTTAGGGAGAAATATCTGGATTATACCCATGAAAGATATTCTAGAGTGCTGTTATTAAAAAAGAGGAGTAGTCAGTTGAAGGCTCGTCTAAGAAAAGAGGAGGAGGATCGATTTTGAAAAAACTTAGGGAAGCAGTAGTCAAAGGCCAGACAAGGATTTACTGGGCTCTTGTTGCAGAGCCAGAGCTAGATCTGTCTCTATTGCTATTGAAGAATTTAGAAGGGTTTATTTTATCCAGGGTCTCTACGCGGCAGAGAACGCTATAAAGAATTTTATAGTAAAGGAAGATTTCTCTTTGTAAGGAACGCCCCATGAAAAAGAGATAGAACTTTTAATTAGGGGAATGCGTACTTCCGGGGCGATGGGCCTCAATGAAAAAACAATCAATGTTATAAAACAAAATGATCCCCTTTGGAGTAAAATCCTTTGCCCGGTTTTTAAATGCTGCTATGAAATAAAATAAGTTCCTCCCTCTTGGAAGGGGTGTATCACAGTTCCACTTTCTAAGAAGGGAGACCGTAACCTACCAGAAAACTATCGTCAGATTGCCCTTCATACTGGGTGGGTAAAGTCTTTGCTAAATGCTTGCTGACCCAGATTAGTGAATGGGTGGAAGATCATAAAATTATCCTAGCGGAGCAAACTGGGTTCAGGACTAAGCATGGAACAAATTGAAAATATATGACTGCTCTTCAGGTAATAAATGAATAATATGTTAAAGTTAGAGGGGGAATGGTATATATGGTTTTTATAGACTTCTCCACAGTATTCAATAAAGTAGACCGTTCTCTGTTGTGGAGCAAGCTTTAAAATTTGGGTATGCAGGGCACATTTTAGAGTGAGTTTGTGCCCTCCATACTGACACTTGGTATAGAGTTCTATTGGCTGGGGATAGAAGTTTATCGCAAGCCATCCCTACCCTAAATGGGTTAAAACAAGGGTGAATGCTTACCCCCCCTTCTTTTCTCCCTATATATTTTAGACCTTCCTGATCATTTGGCCCAAAGTGAGGGTATTGCCTCGTTAGTTGGGGGAAAGCCTATTGTGTGCCTACTCTATGCAGATGACATAATCATTTTTGATCTTCCCCGAAACGTTTGAACAGCTGTCTGCAGGCACTCCAAAAATTTGCTGAGGCTCACTGTTTAAAGATCAGTGTATCCAAAAGTAAAATTATGTGTATGCATGCAAGGAAGAAGCCCAAATATGGAAATTGTGCATGGTAATTGGGTGGTCAGAAATTGGAAATTGTAAAATCATATACTTTTCTTGAGAAGATAGTGTGCGGAAATCTAAGTGATAAAGCCCATATTGAAAATAATATGTATAAAGCCACTTCCCAAGCTAAATGTCTGGGCTCCCTTTATAGGGCCACATGGAGAAGATATTTTGCACTTTTATTGGAGGTTTATTGTGCTGAGATTCCTGCCTCCTTATTCTAGGCACGGAATTGATGGATGTATCAAAATGTGGCTTTTTAGATACAATGGAAGGCCGAATTCTTAGATGCCTGGCCTCAGTTAACCCAGCTCTTTCTGTGGCTGCTTTAAGGCTAGAATTGGGTTGTAAAGTGCTTTGGTGCAAGGCCTCGCAGGGGTAGTGCGCTGGGCAGTGTGCCTCGCAAAGAGCGATTAATGTACACTTAGGTTCTAGCTACAAAATAAAATGTTAGATGGCCCAAAAGAAGATTCATTAATTTACAGAAATGTTGTGACTTGGGCAGATTTGCTGCAATTTGACCCTTCTTTGATTTTTACTTTGACGGCGCAGCAACTAAAAGTTACTCTAAAACAAGGCACCTGGTCCTTAAGTTTTCGTATGGACAAGGAGATTGTATTTTGATAAACAAAGTATAGGCTTATATTTCGTGGAATCTGCCTCATGGAGTGCACCGTTTCTGGATACTGCATAGGCAAGGCCTGCTCCCTTTAAATTCCCTCGTGGCTAAATGGTATGGTTCATCAGTAGTCTGTAACCTGTGTAAAAATGGTTCTCAAGATATTAACCATGTTCTATTTATTTACCCTGCTTTGCTATTATGTTGGTGGAAATGGCTGAGGCCAATATGTTTGCAGTTGTCTATTCTCTCAGCTTCAGCAGTATTACAATCACTTTATGTTCCTCCAAATGAAATATTTTGTAATAGAATGTTTAACTTTCTGAAGTGTTTTTTAAAGTTATATTAAGGTTAGGCCCCGGTGGAGTTCACAGAGTTTGACTTTGTGGAGTTCCGCATAGTTGCCAGAAAACTCTGACAAATTCCACCGAGTTCCATGCGTAGTATTGGACTTGCTGCTACATTTAAATCCTCCGATTCCACACATACATTTATAACGTATTTTTAAATGTGGCAGATACTTAATTACTTATAATGCTTTCCTCCTAAGCAGCTAAAGAGAGCTAAATTCAATTAGCAGGTCAAAGCAAAGGCAAAGCGAGGCCATGCCACTGAGCGCAAGATGCCACTAACAATTGAGAACATTGCATGCAGCTTATTAGAAAGGGTGCATGAGAACAGTGCCAAAAAGCAAAGGGGCATTGAGACTAGCTTGTGAGTGACTGTAGCATACGATACCTGATGGTGTGTGACACAGCTTCTCCCTCTTCCTGATCAGGGAGGGGCGCTGCCTCAGCTCCGCAGACCTGCTCTGTGCCTCCACCAGTGTATTCCCACGGGAGAGGAGGGGGCAGCCTCAGCTCCATAGGCCCTCTCTGTGCCTCCTCCGGTGTACTCCCACGGGAGAGGAGGGGGCTGCTTCAGCTCCGCAGGCCTGCTCTGTGCCTCTGCTGGTGTACTCCCACGGGAGAGGAGTGGGCTGCCTCCAGGTGCACACCTCATGGCCTCCCCACTATTTGACACACGATTCAGCACCTACTGGCAGTGCTCAACCAAGTGGCTCATCATAGCCCAGCTGCCATTGGCCGCTCCATGCACTAGTCTTTGCCACCCGCCTTTCAATTGGCTCAGCTGGCAGAGGCTGTTTGGGCTGCAAATTTGATCTTAATGTGACCCGCTCTGGTAGACACTGCTACACCTGTGGTTGACAGAGTTTTTTTGGCCAAACTCCATGCTCAAAGCGAAGCGCGGAGTGGCATATTCCGCAAACTTTGCCGATTGACTTCAGTTTGCCACCCACCCATAATTAAGGTGTACTAGTTTGTACGTTGTAGAGGTTGATAGTGTTTCCTAAGTAGGACATTTTTACCTCTTATGTATCAGCTATTTGAATTGTCTTATTGCTACTTTGTGGTATACAAATCAATATTTTACATAATTCTTAAATCCTTGTACTGATGGCACGAAAGACATTTATAAATCCCGTTTTGTATATCATGTTGCTGCTTGCTGGTATTTTGTTAAATGAAAGATGTTAGAAGATATTTTCTATGACTGTTGTATCTTTAGGTGGGTTGGTGCATTTTACTATGTGTATTTGATTGCAAATTAGAATTTTATCTTATCTGTATGCATGTAATTTTCAGATTTTTTGTGGACCTCTTCGTAGTTTTGTTACATAAATAAACTTGAAACTTGTAACAGACCCTTCCCCACACACCAAGAGACAAAATAACTACCAATGACCATAGTAAGACATTAGGGGGGAAGGAATACAAGTGAAAAACCCTTATCCAACAAGGGAAACCTCTCCAAGTGCCATAGCTCCAGTCTGAGGGGCAGGAGAGGATGTGCGGAGAAGAAGAACACCCAGTGGAGATGGGAGAATACGAACTCCCAATGGGAACACATAGTGCAGCACTGAATACTGATGAAGACTGCTGAAGACTACTGAAGGGAGCAGTCCCTCGACCTTCCCAGGTCCTGCACGCCACTCCCATGCTGCTTCCCTGCAGCAGAGAGGTTCCAGCCCAGGTCCTCAAGCCCTACTCGAACCGCTGTTCGAGCCTCAACACCGCTGCCACTATTGTTTGTATTTCTGTTCTCTGCTGTTTTAAGGATCTGCTATTTTACAGTATTTCAGCAGCTCCGTGGTGCCCACGTGTAAATTTGGTAGCACTTGTAGGCTTGTTTTACCACACTTTACCACTGTTGTTGTGCCTCATTGTTTTTCTTTTGCACCTATTTTCCCACCGACTGAGCCCCGGCCCTTGTGCCTCCCAGACAGCCCACCCAACTGCCAGGGCTACTTATGGATGCCACTGCGTGGAAAAGCAGAAGATGGCCACAGCAGGAGTGCTGCACCAAAGACCAGCCCATCTGTGCCCGTTGGTGCCTGGACCATGCCTAGCGCCAGGAGCCCTGACCCTATGCAGATACCCCGCCACAGAACTCTGTAACCTGAACCCCCACACGCAACAACTGCTGCCACTGCACTCCACAGCAGGACCTTTCACTTGCATCCAGTGCAAATTTACCTCTACCCCTGCACTGACCACGCCAACCAGACTCAAGTCAGTTCAGGATGTCAACACCTCACCGGGACAATTCAGCTGCCTTTTGTTCACTGGCAGATCACTCTGCAAAACATGGCACTGAAATCTAGGACACCACCTTCACCCTTGCCCCTGATGTGACCTTCATCATGGAATCCTGGCTCACCCCCGCATCAGCCCCTGACACCCCCATGGCCACTCCCAGCGGCTACAAGATGAAACATCATGACGCACCAACAGGCACGGAGGAGGCATCGCCATAGTGCACAAGGAGTCAATCACCTACACCATCACCAATGACGAGACCATCTCCAAGCAGACACCCAATCTACCATTAAAGGCACCCTCGCATACAGACCTCTAGGACTACAAACTGGCCTTAGTGATGCCATTGCTTAATTCATCACCCCATTTGCCATCGCAACCAAGCCTTACATCTTTCTGGGAGATTTCAACTTCCACCTAGATGACCCAACTGAAACCAACTCCACTGACCTCGTGGAAATACTGTACAACATTGGCCTCAGAGAAGTGGTCACAGATCCCACCCACACAGCAGAACACACGCTCGACCCTATCTTCACGTCCAGCAGCAGAATCAAATACAGCCACACCTCAGAATTCACCTGTTCGGACCACTACCTCGTACACTTCACCCTCACAGGACCATCCCGCACAACACCCAACCATCACAGCGCCCCCTACCACAACTGGACCAAGGTAACACAACAACAATGGACTGACACCCTCAGCACCATGCAGCCCCACATCATGGCCAACCTGGACCAGACAGTAAAGAATTTCAATACCTGGATTACCAGCTCAGCCAACCAAGTCGCTCCCACCAAACCAGCCAAAGCACACAGTGCCACCAAAAGAGCCAACTGATGCACGCCCAAACTCAGCGTGTCAAAGCGCAGATACGAAGAGTAGATGGTACCCCAGCAGAACCAACTCAGACCAAGCCACCTACAAATCAGCCCTCAACAATTACCACCGCCAGCTCAAAGCCACGAATAAGGAGGTCCTGACCCATGGGATTGAGACCATCACCATCCAATCCAAGGAACTCTTCACCATCATCAGAGAGTTCACCTGTTCTTCAGCCACAGAACACGCAGTCCCCCCTCACAAGAACTCTACAACGTCCTCACCGAGCACTTCCGCAACAAGATAGCAACCATCGACAGAAACTTCGATCCCCAACCCTTCGACTTGCTCAGCGACTCATTTATTCATCGACCACAAGCATCAACCATCAGCTCACCGCATGGGAACAACTCAGTATGCCCATCACAGCCACACTGATGAACTCCATCCACTCAGGAGCACCCATGACACATGCCCCTATCAACTCTTTAACCACGGTAAAGACGAGATCAGCCACCAACTCAACACTATCCTCAACACCTCCACTTCCAAAGCTACCTTTCCCGATGCATGGAAACACGCTGAGGTGCTGACACCTCCTCAAGAAACCTTCAGCAAACCCCAGTGACTTCCAGAACTAATGTTCCATCTCTCTTCTCCCGTTCCCTGCCAAAGTCCTGGAAAAGGCCATCAACCGCCAACTCATAGAGCATCTGTATAAAAACAACCTGCTAGACACTTCCCAATCAGGACTCAGATCCAGCCACAGCACCGAAACAGCCCTGATTGCACAACAGATGACATCCATTCACTACTAGACAGAGAATAATCAGCTGCCCTTATCCTCCTAGACCTCTCCGCAGCCTCCCATCACACACTCATCAACCGACTATGTTAGATCGGAATCACAAACGATGCGCTCAAATGGATGCCATCCTTTCTCACCGGATGCACCCAGAGAGTCCGCCTCCTGCCCTTCACATTGCAACCCAAGGACACCATCTTCAGCATAAACCAAGGATCAATATCTACATGACACCTCTCGTAGCCATCACCCGCTCACATGACATCAGCATCATCTCCTACTCAGATGACACTCAGCTCATCCTCTCGCTCTGATCAGACCCCACCTCGACAAAGATCAACTTCCACAACTGTATGAAGAACTTCGCAGCATGGATGAAAGACAAAAGCCTGAAAGTCAACAAGGACAAAACAGAAGTCCTGATCTTTGGCAGACACTCTGCCCTCTGGAATGATTCCTTGAGGCCGAAGGAGCTCGGACAAACCCCCATCCTGAAAGACCACACGCGCAACCTAGGCATCATCCTGGACAGCGAACTATCCATAAAACGGCAGGTCAAAGCCATATCCTCTGCATGCTTCCACATGATCCGCATGCTCCACAGGTTTTTAGATAGCTCCCCATCAGCACAAGGAAAACAGTGACACAGGCCATCATCATCAGCTGACTAGACTATGGCAATGCGCTCTTTAAAGGCACCACCAGGAGAACTCATGCAAATACTCCAGACAATCCAGAAGTCAGCAGCCAGACTATTCCTCAACCTGCCAAAGAGGACCCATATCACCTAGCACCTGAAGAACCTCCACTGGTTCCCCTTCCAGAAAAGATTTATTTTTATTTTATTTATTTTAAAGGTTTTATATAGCGCTGGCTGGACCCAAGGGTATCAGAGCGCTTTACAAGGGTCGCATGAGTAGATATGGAAATAACAAAAAATACAGTGAGGTAGCATTCAAGTTCAATTAAAACAATAGATGTCAACTCAATTAAAAGATCAGAATTACAGCATATTGAGATGTCAGCAGCAAATCAAGAGAAGAGAGGTAGTCGTGGAGCAAGGGGGGATAGAGAAGCGGGGGCAGGATGTAAGAGGGGAGAGAGGCTGTGAGGGGGGTAGGGAAATACCAAGTACATCAAGCAGGGCCTATGAAAGGAATTAGTGAGATAGAGGGCGAAGAAAAGTGAGAGGTGGAAAGGGACTGGAGAGAGGGCGTCGGGAGGTCAGAAGGGGGATCCTAAAACAGTAGGCGGCCGGGTTGGAGAATGTGCCCAGGGAAGGGGTTAGGGGCCCCAGAGTTTTTCGAGAAGGTGAAGTTTGAGGTCTTTTTTGAAGCTGAAGTAGGAGGGGTTGCAACGAAGCTCTTTAGGGAGTGCATTCCAGATGGTAGGCGCATTTCCAGAGAAGGAGCGTGATTGAGTAGATTTCTTGTTTAACAGAGGAGGGACAAGAACGAGTGAGTTTGAGCTCCTCAGTGTTCGAGAGCAGCCCGCTTTGAATAGTTTGTCTGCGAGGTACAGAGGGGTGTGTTGATGAAGGGCTTTGTGTGTAATGCAGGCGGTCTTGTAGGTAGATCTGCCTTCAATAGGGAGCCAGTTGAGGGCTTTAAGGGTAGGGGAGATGTGATCGAACCGTTTGAGGTCTGTAATGAGCCTAGCAGCAAGGTTAAGAACAGATTTGATTGGGGTTAGGTGAATTTTAGGTGTTCCAGAGAGAATGGCGTTACCATAGTCGATTTTGGACAGGACTAGTGATTGGACAGCTGATCTAAAGTCATCAGCCGGGATGAAGGGTTTTAATTTCTTGAGGTGAAAGAGAGTGAAGAGAGCGCTTTTGGCCGAGTTTTTATGTGGGAGATGAGAGAGAGGTTCTGGTCAATGTTAATTCCGAGGGATTTAACTGAGTTGGATAAGGTGAGAGAGCAGTTGAGCGCTGTAAGGTCAGAGATCCAGGCTTGGATGGGGAGCGAGCAGTTTTTAGGGGAGAAAAGAATGATTTCAGTTTTTTTAGGGTTGAGTTTGAGGTGGTTGTAGTGGAACCAGGATTGGATCTTAGTCAAGGCGTCATTGAGGTGTAGCACGTCAGCGCGGGATTGAATCTTATGATAAAGTTGAGTGTCATCGGCGTAGAGGTGATACTTGATTCCTGCATGCTTAAGAATAAGGGTGAGGGGTTCCATAAAGAGGTTGAAAAGAGAGGGAGAGAGAATAGAGCCCTGTGGGACACCCAGTGAGATAGGCACAGGTTTAGAAAGGCAACCGTGAATTTTGATTTGCTGGGTTCTGTGTTGAAAGAAGGAGGTGAACCATTTAAGAACTGATCCGTTGAGGCCAAAACGATCTTTAAGAGTGTTGAGTAGCGTAGAGTGATTCACAGTGTCGAAAGCTGAAGAGAGATCAAGGAGAATGAGAAGGGAGGACTCGCCCTTGTCGAGGGAGTGATGAATGTCGTCAATTATATTGAGCATGGTCGTTTCTGTACTACAGCCCTTTCTGAAACCTGATTGAAAAGAGTCCAACAGATTGAATGTGTCGATGTGTGAGTCTAGTTGGCACAGGGCACATTTTTCAAGGGCTTTAGAGAGAAGAGGAAGGTTAGAGATTGGCCGAAGATTATTAAGGTCATTAGGGTCAGCAGCAGAATTTTTTAGGATGGGAGTGATTTGTCCGAGTTGTAGGGAGACCGGGACACAACCCGTGGCAAAGGAGGAGTTGATGATAGAGGTCCAGAACGGGGCAATGATGTGTTGTAAATCTTGGACAAGGTTGGCAGGGAGCGGGTCTCTGGAGTGAGAGGAAGGTTTAAGTCTGGCAATGACGTTGAGGACTTCGAGCTCAGTAACTGGATGGAAGTGAAGCCAGGAAGCATTATTTTTATTTTTAAGTTTGGTGAGGTCGGATTCAGGAAGAGAGACGACTAGAGGCAGAGATGAGAGGTCAAGTGGGAGTGTTAAGAGGGCCGGAGGACTGTAGGAAGAGTCTTGGGGGGGTTGAGGGCGATGTGGAAGGGGTGTTAGGGTGAAGGAGTGATCAATTTTGGAGATTTTTTCAGAGAAGAAGTTAGCAATTTCTTCACATCTCTCAATAGTGACCGTCATCTTGGGGGGAGCAGCGGAGGTTTGGTTTTTGATCATGCTGAATAGTTCCCTGGGTCTATTTTTGGCCCGGTCTAGTTGTGAGCGGAAGAAGGCAGCCTTGGTATTAAGGATATGCTTTTTGTAATTGAACCTGGTGGATCTGAGTAGGGCGAGATTTGTGGGCGAAGGATTTTGTCTCCAAATGCGTTCCGTCAACCTAAGGGCGCGCCTCTCATTGTTGAGATCTGTATTAAACCAGGATTTGGAGGAGGTGTTTTTCTGAAGTTTAAGTTTGGCTGGAGCAATTTGGTCAAGGACATCAGTGATGGATTTATTGAAGTGCTCAGTGAGGTCATTAGCATTTTGGGAAGGAGGAGGAAGTCGGAGTTGTGCTTTGACTTTATTCTCAAGTTCGCCCGGGGGAATAAGATGGAAGTTTCTAGTAAATTTCTTCTGTTTGAAGGTTTTGGGTGGAGGGGGTAGCATAGTGTTCGAGATCGTGAAAAGGATGAGGTGATGGTCAGACCAGTCGATGGGAACGATGGAGGAAAGGGAGGCTAAATCAGGGCTTGTAATGATAGCGTCCAGCGTGGCTCCTTTTGAGTGAGTAGGCGCATGACAGAGTTGTTTCAGGTCATTAATATCAAGTAGTTCTGTAAGGAGGTTAATCATAGGATCATCCTTTTTGTTCCAATGGAGGTTAAAATCCCAGAGGAAGAGGTTTTTAGAGTTGGAAAGCGAGGATTGAGAGATAAGGTCGGCCAATTCTTCTACAAAGGGAAGTGAGTCAGTGGGGGTGGTAGATGTTGTGAAGGCGAATTGGTGGGGTACCATGGACTCGAAGTTCTGCTCCGAGGTATTCAAAAGTAGAATGAGCAGAGCTCTGCACAAGTGAGAGTTGAAGTTCATTTTTATAGATTATGGCAAGACCACCTCCGATTTTGTCAGGTCTATCTTTCCTGAGGATGGAGTAGCCAGGGGGGAGAGCAGGTCAAGAATGGAAGAAGAGTGGTCATTGAGCCAAGTTTCAGTTAGGAAGGCGATGTCAATGTTTTCACGAAGGATAGTTTCCGAAATTTCGATCGCATGACACGCAGCAGAGCGGCAGTTAACCAGCATGCAGGTAAGGGGTTTAGGATTGGTTTTGGAAGGGGGGATAGTATGGATAGTGGTATGTTGCGGAGGCAGCCTGGGAGAGGCTGGGGAGGAAGGCATTCTGTTCGTTCCAAGGATCACAGGGATGGTTGTGAGGGGGACAGGAGGGTCCGTAATTAGGGAGATACGGGGGGAAGAGAGACTGGGGACACAGAGATCAGGAGAGGGGCGATGGCTTGAGGCGGAGGATGTACTATCTAAATCCTTGCAGAGAGGGGTAGTTTTCCGTTTTTGTTGGGCTAAGTTGTTTATTTGGACAGGGCTCATGGATGCCACTTCAAGCTGGTGACCCACGCCTACAAAGCCCTCCACAACCAAGGACCAGCCTACATGAATCAACGTCTGACCTTCCATCAACCTACCAGAAACCTCCACTCCACACACCTCACCCTTGCACAGATACCACGCATCTGTCTATCTGGAGAATGCTCCTTCTCCCACCTCGCTGCCAAACCATGGAAAACCCTCCCTCTCTGCACCACACCCTCACTCACCCACTTCAGAAAGGGACTCAAGACTTGGCTCTTTGACTGAAAGTGGCAGCACAGTGCCTGGATTCTCCCCTTGGGTGATTAGTCACGGTTTACAAGTACTACATGATTGATTGATTGATTGAAGAAGGGGAAACCGAGGGCTCCGGGAACAAGACAGGATGACCAGAAGAACCTCCACCTGACCCGTCCCAAGTGTCCTGAGGACCCTGTAAATCAAAGCCAATGGGGGAAAAGCAAATAGGAGCCCCCAGGATAGAGAAAGCAACTATCGCCCAGGGAGACCTTGAGGGAATCAGGATACAAAACTGAGGGCTGACTCCTCTGAGACAAAAAGATCGAGCCAAGGAAGGCCGAACCTGGAGAAAAACTGCTGGGAAAGAAGGGATGACCGACTCATGGTCACGGATAAGGGGAGCACCCAGCACAAGTACTTAGCAGGCCCATCCTCCCCCATGAACAGGAGCTCCTGAGATGGGGTGAGATGGAACTTGTTAAGGTACACAAGGAACCCATTGTTCTCTAGGCAACCATGCCCCAACTTCACTGCTACCAGGGTCTCAAGGAAAATGAGGAAGAAAAAAGCCCATCATGCAGGTATGGGACCGGATCACAAAAAGAACCCCCAGAGGCACAAAGGACATTGTGAAAACCCTAGGGGCAGAAGCAAGGCCGAAGGGAAGTACACAGAACTGAAATGCTGCCCCAAGGCAAAAAAAAAAAAACATGGGAAAGAGGAGGAATTGGGAAATGGAAAAGGCATTCAAAAGTACCAAGGAAAAAAGAGGGTAAGATTTTCAGCATACCCACCATCTGGAATCTTCGATAGGGTACATAGGAACACTCTGACCAATGATCCAAGGCTGGCTGAAAACCCCCAGGCATCTACCAGAAACAACAGAGAACAACATTCCTGGTTGATCTCTGAGTCAGGGACTGGAAATATGGCATCCTCCAGAAGAAGCGTGACAACCCCTCCATTGCCCCTGGAACTTCAGTGCAGTCCGAGGAGTCGGCCCAAAAAAAGACCTGGAAACTAGAAAGAGAGGTCGAAAGAACAGCCCTCCCCCACCACACACAAAAACAGGCATCGGTAACAACTTCCAACCAAAAAGAGGAGAACGCACTGCTAGGCCTCCCACTCATCGACAGTCACGCTTCCGGATTAGAACTGGCAAAGGAGACACTTGCCGGCGTAGCCGGGACAAATAAGAGGAGGGAGCGCCACGGCCACTTCCCCTCCCACAAAAAGGGCAGAGCGTGTCTCTCCAGCCATCCAGAAATCTCCAAACGCCTGCCTGGATACACATCCCTGACACTTGCCACAGGTCTCAGTGGCGTCAGGAGTGAGTGGACGGTCCCCAACAGACTGCGTAAGTCAATTCCAATACTTGAGGACCAACCAGTTCTTACTTGTTTTTTCTTGCTTTGCTGTGACTTTTGTTCTATTTTATTTTCTTGTGTGTGTTGTATGTGCTAGTGTTGTTTAACTCGTGTTATTTTGTGTTGCGCTTCAGTAATACATCTGTGGCTGTTTGGCTTGTCATCGTTGTATGTCAGCTGCTTAAAAACTCACAGCTATTCTCATAATCCGAGTTTTTACTGTCACCATAGAAACATAATTACAAAAACTACAAAAATGTATTGTGGTCTGACTCCTGACTACAAATTGTTGTTAGTAATACAGGCATATTGTTGGTTTAACACAAAACCTGTCAATACCACGGCCCCAATCCAATTACGATTCCCACCTACCTACACACCAACCTCATATCTATCAACCCCAGAAAGAAAGAAAAATATTTTGGGATATTTGTTAAACCCAACCAATTATTTAAAGGCGAGACTGTACATAAAGAAATAACATATTTTAATTTTCGATTTCTGAATAATAATATTAATTCCACATTTGTAAAGCGCAACTCATCACCCCTAAGGGTATCCAGGCGCTGGGGACCGTCGGGGAGTCTATTGACCAGAATCAAATGAGGCTGAGCTGAGTTGCTAGGATCAAACCGTAAGCCCCGCACTCGGGAGTCAGCCCTCTGCCTCTCCTGTAATCACACTTTAATAAAAGAAGTCTGTTTAGGAAAAGTTCAAATTATTGCGCAAAAATAAAAGGGTATATCTGGACATCATGTTTTTTTTAAAGAACAGAAGAACATAAACGAGCAGTTTATGGTTTAAATCTTTTTATTGAATCAACCGCCAGTGCAGCTATGTGATATGTGAAAAAGCTCGACATATGGGTTACGCAGAACCCAGGAGTGAACATTTAGCACGAGCATGAACGGAAGAGGTCAAACATAAAAATTAACAGTAACAATCCCCCCCTCCCAATATCCCACCCCCTTGCCCCCGTCCACTGCGTGTTGGGAATCGTAGCTCGGTGTAAAGGGTCACTGCTGTGGCGGATCCCGCTGAGTAGACGTGTCTAGTGAGGTAAGTCGTAGGAGGTGGAGGTATCTGGGGCACGTTAGTTCCCGGAATTCTTGGACCAGAAGAGCCAGGAATGGTTGCCAGAGCTCGCTAAACGTCAAGCCTTTCCCTGCCAGTGTGAGTGAAATCTTCTCCATCCCTAGTATGTACCACAAGCGCTGAAGCCAACCTGTATGGGTGGGAATTCGAGGAGTCTTCCAGTGCAGTAATATATTTTGAGTGGCCATACCTAGTGCTATCGCTATCTGTCGCCCTCTTCTAGACTTTAGAGGATATGTGAGGGGGTTTGGGACTCCCAAGAGGACGTATGCCGGAAATCTGGGGAGTTCCGTGTCTAGATGTTTGTCAATTTCATCCAGAATTTGAGACCAGTACTGTTGTAGATGCTCGCACTCCCATAGGAGATGAACCAGCGTTCCCGTTTTCCCACACCCTCTCCAACAGGTCACACTGTGCGTGGGATCGGCCTGGTGCATATGCTCAGGAGTGTAATACCAATAGGAGGCTAATTTAGTTAAAGTTTCTGTGAGGCCCATGTGACTCGCTGTGTGTCACGCCCTGTAATATAATATACCCCTTCCCATTCTTTGCTGCTGAGTTCGTGGCCGAGGTCCCTCTCCCAGCGCGCTCGGCCTGCATTGTATACGCGCGTGTATCGAGTGAGTAGCATTTTATATAGGTCCGAAATCAATTTCTTATCTGATGACCGTGTAACGAGCCATCGTTCGTACGGGGTAAGATGTCTTTGCCCCTGCGACCTGTTGTCAGGGTGTAGTGCCCAGTGTCGTAGCTGCAGGTTGCGCAGCCTTTCAGATTCCGGAAGGCCGTAATCGAATCTAAGCTGAGGGAAGGGGATGATGCCTTCTACATCAAATAAGTGACGCAGTGCTCGACATTCCGTGGCCCTCCATTGCCTAAAGGAAGTCTCACCCATCCCAGGGCTAACGTCAGGGTTGTCAAAGAGTGGTGTAAGGGGGGAGGGGAAAGTAGTCAGCCCGTGTCTCCTATTGGTCTGGTCCCATGTTGTCAATGTGGTGCGTGTAATGTGCGAAGCATAGAGATTGGGGGGTCTCTGCGATTTCTTAAGTAAGGGGATCTTCCTAAGGGATGTACCTGCCACCGCTCGGTCCTGAAAGAGCCAGTGCTTCTCTGATTCAGTGCGGCTCCATTCAACCAGGTGTCGCAGCTGCGCAGCTTTGTAATAGAGTGTGATATCGGGGATCCCAAGGCCGCCTTCGCTAGGCGGGAGGATGCTAACAGTCCTCTTCATTCTTGGCTTGCGACCCTGCCAAAAAAGAGGAAGAGCTCTGACTGCACTCGGCTCAGCCAGCCAGTGGGGGGCTGTAGGGGGAGCGTCTGGAAGAGGTACAGAATTTTAGGTAAGACTGTCATTTTAATAGCCGCTATTCGCCCCAGCCAGGAAATGGGGTAGTGTTTCCATCGCTGCAGATCCGAGCGGATTTGAGTGTGTAATTTAACATAATTAACTGATGCCGTGGCCTGTAGCGTGGGAGCCAACTGAATTCCCAGGTATGGGATCGTCTCACCGGACCACTGTATGGGGTGCTGTCTTTGGAGGTGTGCCTGCGCATGTGGTGACAGTGAGAGATTGAGGGCGGTGTATTTCGAAATATTTACCTTAAACCAGGAAGCCTTCGCGAAAGAGTCCACCTCCCCCAGAAAGGCTCCCAGGGCTACCTCAGGGTCCGCTAGGGTGACGAGGATATCATCTGCGTAGAGGCTTATGGTGTGTACGTCGCCCCCGAAATGAATGCCCGTGATTTGTGGCTGCTCCCTGACTCTCTGCGCTAGCGGCTCCATGTACAAAGCAAAGAGCATGGGCGACAAAGGACACCCCTGTCGTGTGCCTCTACTAATGGGGTACGGAGCTGAGGTGTGTCCGTTAACTCTCACTGAGGCCGGCGGGGAATGATAGCAATTGAGGATTTGTGTCCTCATTCTCTCCCCCAGGCCTATACGAGCCATAGCCTGTTCTAAGTAGGGCCAGTGAACACGATCGAAGGCCTTTTCAGCATTGATGGTGAGGAGCATATAGTCCCCGGGAATTCGCGACGCCTTCTCTATGAGATGTAGGACACTCTTGGTGTTGTCACTAGTCTGTCACTGGGGGATAAAACCGGCCTGGTCGGGGTCTATCAGCCTGGGCATGTAAGGAGCTAACCGGGCCGCTAGGATCCCAGTGTAGAGTTTCAAATCAATGTTCAAGAGGGAGATAGGCCTGTAGGCCCCGCAGCTGGTCCTATCTTTAGGGATGACCACAATTGCGGCCGCAAGCATGGATTTGGGGATCGCCCCTGGGGATGCAAAAGAGTTATAGAGCCTGATCAGTAGGGGCGCTAGGGTGGAACAAAATCGATTGTAAAAGGCCACTGTGTAGCCGTCGGGGTCGGGGGATTTAGCTGGCTTGAGTAGTGAAATGGCTGCTATGACTTCTTCAATGCGTATGTCTAGGTGCTCCGCCTGGTCTGGGGTCAGTGTGGGAAGACGCGCCTGTGCCAGTGAATGGGCAGAAATAGGCATGTTGCGCTCCTCACACTGTAATTTAGTGCCAGGAGCTCGTTCCACACTGCAAAATTCTGCGCTAATGGAACCATGTGGCACGCCAGAGGGCACAGCTTCTCAAGCTGATTTTGCTGTCACTCGAGCATCTTTCTGACCGCAAACGGTCGCGACCATCGGTGATCACCGCATTGGAAAAATCCCACTGTGTCCCCTCCTAGCGACCAAAAATCATGCTAGGGGTTGCCAAATCTCACTCAAATTTGTCAACTTACTGTTTTCAAGCCGAGTGGGAAAAAAAACTTCGCTACGCGGTGGTTGGCAGGATATGGACAGAACAGGGGCCAAAATTCAACCAATTCTGCCAGCAGAGCGGAACGTATTGCAAACCCCAATGCTGGTAATCAACGAGACACAAGTTGGCAAGTCTCTGTTGCACACAATCTTTACCCAGTGCACAACCTTTCACAGAGAGCTACCTTCCAACACACACTCAAGCCCCATCAGGAGACCAAGCATGTTGCTAAAGCATGCACCAGCTAGCGCTGAACAGATTATAGAAAAATAGGTATAGATGTACCTTAAATCTGGATGATGTCATGAATGATGTCTTTTAAGTTGTCATCAGTAATATCATCAATGATGCCATGAGGGATGAAATATGTAAGGTCATAAGCAGTGCAGGCAAGGGGGCAAGTTAGAGTTAGCCCAGTAAATTATAACTGGTGAATTTCAGTTTTTTTAAATCAAAAACTTAGTTTAGGTCTAAGTATAATGTCACTTTACCATTTTTTGTTTTAGTGAATATATACATATATACCTCACATGGAATTTGATGAGAGTAAAAGGAAATAGCCTTTTTGTTTTTAGCAGTGGCCCTGTCTAAATTCAAACCTACTCAACTGCAAAAGTACCCTGTGGTAATGTTTGAAAGTCTGGCGTACGAGCACAGTAAAAAAGACTAAATGGCTCACCGAGGTTTATTTGCAATCAATAGTCAATATTACAGATGCATTTTTGCAAAAAGAAGAGATCATAAAAGGCTTGCATGGATAAATTCTTAATTACCACGATACACAATGCCATCTATTTATTATAATAATAATAATAATAATAATAATAAATATTATTATTATTGCTGTTGTTGTTATTAATATTATTATATATTAAGGTATATAGTACTGTGAGAGTCCAATGAGTGGTACTGATTTGTTTTCATGGAAGAACTTGATAATACAGATATTACACTAAACATTCTTTGAACTTTCTTCGAATTTTTACAAATATGTGATTTTTAGCTGGCATCCTCAGTGAAAAATAGGTTAATTAAGGGAACCTCCTTCAAAATCATGCATTTATTTTAAATGCGCACATGTATTGCTTGGTACCTTTATTATTTCTACTTACAATTAATTAAAAATTGGCTTTTTGGTGTTGACTTTACTTCTAAAAAATGTAGAGGATGAACATCCAAGCTTACATCAGAATATACCATCTCTTTTAAGAATTATAATAACAAAAATGGATGATAAAGCAAAAGCTTTGTCACATTCAAGCAAAGGTATTGTGTATGCAGAAAAAATAGTAGAAGGGTGATCAGAAAATGTGCATATTTATGATACATTAACAACACTGGGTGCAGCTACTTTCACCTGATTCCAGCTTATCCAGCCGTTCCTTCTGGGAGGGAAAAGCATATCCTAATATCTAGTAATAACATTATGTCAAATGCATACAATAGAGCTCTCTCTGTCATCAAAAGCAAAATGTCTCATTTGAAACGCCCAGTGTTGTCGGAGGGAGTGTTTGTTTCCATCAATATTCAAGATACATTTAATTAGAACTTTGAAGCGTTGTCAAGGTATGGATGGAATGAATACATAAATATATACACATTTAGCTCACATTAATTTTGCGTAAATTTGAAAATTCATTATCACGAATATAAAACGGAATTTGATATGAGCGCCTTGCAGTAAATGGTACCAGCCATCTATCTGCATTTACAGAGTGGGCATTTTGGAGAAACTGAAAGCCAAGAGACGTTTTCTTTTCTCCAGTAAATATTTTGGTTTGAAGTAAAATATTGGAACATTCAGTTTTATATTCTAGACAAAGATCACTGTTGAGATGAAAAGCGAGGATTCTTCTAAAGAAGTTTGTTCTACAATATCCAGCTGTGAGTGATACAAATTAAATTTGATGCACACTAAGCAAATGAGAAAATACGTTTTTGTGTTTGACTAGATTAATGCTTACCTTTCATCTAAAGAAATAAAGCAACGGCTGAGGCCTGTGAAAATATTGTAGTATGCTTTGATCCTATTTTATTTTGAGCGCCGACTCCACGTTACTGTCAAACTAAAAAGAAAAGAACCAAAACACAGTACTATTGAATTGCATGCCAGACTTCAACAATCACCATTCTGGGACTGTTCCAATCACGAGAAAATGACGCTTGTTTACAAATGGCTTTTTATATAGAATTTCGTACCTCGTATATTCTCAACCGCTCAGCACCATGGAGTGAATTGTTTCGGGGCAGGCAGATATGGAAACTGCTAATTCCCAGAACTTTCACATCCGCTTCAGTAAATTAAAAAAAAAAAAAATCTCCTCCTCCTCTCCCCCTCCCCCCACTAGCTGGAAGTGTTGATTTCTCTTACTCTGGAGTCTAATTTGAATGATTCTATAAGTTCTGCAATCAGTTGCGGCTGGTGTTGATGAAGAGTGACGGGGTAGGGGGAGGGGAAGGGGTCGGATGACGTCAAAATAAATAAATGTACCTGAAGCCGGCCGCGTCGCGCTCTTCTTCTCTTCTCCTCTGCAGGCACAGGCTCCCATACTCCACTGCGGCCAATCCTGGAGCTGCTCTCATGCTGCTGGTGGCAGCATGAAAGCAGCGTCAGTACTGGCCTGAGAGGCGTGAATTAGCACTCCCAGTTAGACTGGGAGCCTGTCCCAGCCAGTGCTTAATTTGTAAAATATTAAGTGCCAGGGCTCTGACCAGGAGGCCACTGCAGCTTGCACCACCCATCGCCCTTGTCATCGCTGCCAGAACAACTACTAACCATCTCTCTCACATGTAAATGTGACAGTTCAGATTATTCCAGGCCCCCAAAGCTAAAGGAATGGCTGGGGAGGCAAGTATTAGCACTATTTTAATGTATATTGTATTCTTAAACAACCGTTGTTCTGCACATCTCTAAATTAGATGAGCAGCGCCACCATGTGGTAGACTGTTCTATGTATAGTATTGACAATTAGGTGCCGGTGCCGGGCACCGGAAACCAATTAAGTGCCGGTGCTTAGCACCGGAAAGCCCCGGCACAAATTAAGCACTGGTCCCAGCTGTCTCCAACCCGCAATGTGCTTGGGTTGGGGACAGCTTCAGTGCGTATGCTGGTTTGGCCGACCTGAGACAGCTAAACATGTGACCAATAAAGTCCACACACACACACTGTGCCAAACTTGTCCAGGGTCCCGTAGGGTGACCACCCACTTTCAATCTCTTTTTACTCTCCAGGCATACCACACACCGCTTCCCCCAATTTACTACATCATCATCCTGGCAAAATTCTGATCTCAATCTTTTCTTAGTGAGCATTTGACCAAAATGCCCTTCATGCGCAATATGAAACAGTATCTTCCACATGTCCGCGGGTGGTACAATGTTCTCACCACGCAACAACATCTTTTCACCTACCAGTGACAACTCATCCAGCACTTTACCATAAGACCTCAAGGCTGTCGGCAAAGTACTCTATTTTCTTTCACAATTCACAGTTATTTGAAAAACCTCCTTCAAAACCTTTTTACTTACTACTCCCAAACTCCAATGGACTACTTCACCCACACTTGCACTGCTCCTTCCTTTCCACACCTAACTGTCTCTTTTCGACATATTCCCAATTCAATTATATACATGAAAGGCAATATAAATATTTCTCTATCCGGGTATATAGACAATGCTATAATTGTATCCTGTAACCTGACTGCCAACCTAGAAAGTCTAACAGAAGCTTTGCTTTCACCTCATGGCGATAAATCTTGTTCCAAAGGTTTGGTACGAAGTACAATTTGACTTCCCCATGTATATGTTCTGAAGTGCTCCATTCCCCATGTTGGTGCCAATGCCTTCTTCTCAATTACTGAATAGTACCATTCTGTAGATGCCAAAGAACAAGATGCAAATGCAACAGTTTTGTCTGCTGAACCCTGAAATTGAGATAATGCTGCCTCTATCCCAGTTGCAAAAGAAACACTTGATGGACGGAATGCTGGACAATGCAAACATTCACCCCCAGTCACAAGGATCTGGGTTTAAGCCATCATTCTTTTGCTCAACACACCACCCCACCCCAGTTCGGAACCAGCCATATACAAATCAGTCTTGACCCTGTTTCTTATGGGAAGAGTACAGCCCGAACTGCCAAGCCAGGTCCTCCCTGGACCGGAAACAAGCATCCTAGGACCGATTTCAGGGGATTACCCTTCATTAGCCAGGCTAGCTTTAATCCAGTAGTGCAGTGAGCACGGGACCCACGTCTGGGCATACCCTTCCCACTTAGGGCGACAAATGCAAAAGAAACAATTGATGGATGGAATGCTGGACAATGCAAAAATTTACCCCCAGTCACAAGGATCTGGGTTTAATCCATCATTCTTTTGCTTACCACACCAACCCAGTTTGGACCCAGACATATTCAAATCAGTCTTGACCCTGTTCCTTATGGGAAAAATCCAGCCCGAACTGCCAAGCCAGGTCCTCCCTGGACCGGAAACAAGCATCCTGGGACCGGTTTCTGGGCATCAGCCAGGCTAGCTTGAATCCAGTGGTGCAGTGAGCACGGGACCCACGTCTGGGCATACCCTTCCCACTTAGGGTGACAAATGAAAAAGAAACAATTGATGGACGGAATGCTGGACAATGCAAACATTAACCCCCAGTCACAAGGATCTGGGTTTAATCCATCATTCTTTTGCTCACCCCACCACCTAAGTTTGGACCCAGCCATATGCAAATCAGTCTTGACCCTGTTCCTTATGGGAACAGTCCAGCCCGAACTGCCAAGCCAGGTCCACCCTGGGCCGGAAACAAGCATCCTGGGACCGGTTTCAGGGCATCACCCTTCATCAGCCAGACTAGCTTAAATCCAGTGGTGCAGTGAGCACGGAACCCACGTCTGGGCATACCCTTCCCACTTAGGGCAACAAATGCAAAAGAAACAATTGATGTACGGAATGTTGGACAATTCAAACATTTACCCCCAGTCACAAGGATCTGTGTTTAATCCATCATTCTTTTGCTTACCACACCACCCCAGTTTGGACCCAGCCATATGCTAATCAGTCTTGACCCTGTTCTTTATGGAAACAGTCCAGCCCGAACTGCCAAGCCAGGTCCTCCCTGGGCCAGAAACAAGCATCCTGGGACCGGTTTCAGGGCATCACCCTTCATCAGCCAGGCTAGCTTGAATCCAGTGGTGCAGTGAGCGCGGAACCCACGTCTGGGCATACCCTTCCCACTTAGGGCAACAAATGCAAAAGAAACCATTGATGTACGGAATGCTGGACAATTCAAATATTTACCCCCAGTCACAAGGATCTGGGTTTATTCCATCATTCTTTTGCTTACCACACCACCCCAGTTTGGACCCAGTCATATGCAAATCAGTCTTGACCCTGTTCCTTATGGGAACGGAGCCCGAACTGCCAAGCCAGGTCCTCCCTGGACCGGAAACAAGCATCCTGGGACCGGTTTCAGGGCATCACCCTTCATCAGCCAGGCTAGCTTGAATCCAGTGGTGCAGTGAGCACGGGACCCATGTCTGGGCATACCCTTCCCACTTAGGGCGACAAATGTAAAAGAAACACTTCATGGACAGAATGCTGGACAATGCAAACATTCACCCCCAGTCACAAGGATCTGGGTTTAATCCATCATTCATTTGCTCACCACACCACCCCAGTTTGGACCAAGCCATATGCAAATCAGTCTTGACCCTGTTCCTTATGGGAACAGTCCAGCCCAAACTGCCAAGCCAGGTCCTCCCTAGACCGGAAACAAGCATCGTGGGACCAGTTTCAGGGCATCACCCTTCATCAGCCAGGCTAGCTTGAATCCAGGTCTTGTCTCAGGGTGCAGGTGCCGACTTAAATCACAGAAAATACATATTTTTTCGGTTTAATCCTACCAGACAACAAGGTGTGCCTAAGATACTCAATCTCATTCACCAAGAACATATAATTCTCTTTTCTCAATGTCAATCCTGAATTTGAAATTCTATCTAGAACCTGCTTTAATGCAAGACTGTGACTCTCCAGACTGTCCCCCAACACCAAAATGTCATCCTGAAAATAGATGACCTTATCCAAAGGGTATTCTAGTAAAATGAAAAGTGCCCTCCATAGTTATGAATGCTGTCAAAAGCTTGGAATCTACATAAAGGTGATGATAGGCATGCTTTAAATCCAGTTTGAGAAAATATTTCCGCCCATGAGCATCAAAATCAATTCAATTATGTTAGAAAGAGGAAAATTGTCTGTCACCACATTTTGAGTCAAACTTCTTAAGTCCACATAAAACCTAAGCTACCCAACAGCTTTCTCTGTGATAACTACCAGAGAAATCTCCACAGTCTCCACAGGTTCTATCAGACCACTTTCCAACATCTCATCTACCATCTTCCTTACTTCATCCCTAACCAGAATGGGCACCTTCCTGGCTTTATGTTGGACTGGAACCACCCCTTGCTCTAGTCTTATCTAAGCCTGGGCGTAGTTCGCGGAGTTTTGCTACGCGGAACTTCGCGAAGTTACAAAAAACCTCTGCGAAGTTCTGCAAGTGGCAGAGTGTAGTGCGAACTGCTGTTCGCGCTGGTCTTTCTGCCGCTCAGGTAGTAATTCTACCCGAGCGGCAGCTCGCGCTCGCGAACTTACCGTTCGCGAGCGCATGCGGGGGAAAAACTCTGCTGCACTACGCGAAGTGGGGTTTTCTTGCACTTTGCGAGCTCCACGGAGTGCAGAGTGCAGAAAACTCTGCTAACTCCGTGAACGGAGCGGAGTTCAACGCCCAGGCCTTGTCTTATCCTGTGGACATAACTTTTCAGCTCTCCCTTCTCTTCCTGAAAGACACTCCCAGCTCCTCTAATTATATCGTCTAGTATAACCTCTTCCACCACCGTGACTCAATTGAGAGAATGTGGATTTATTATGATGTGTAAATCATACTAATGAAATCATCCCAGAATACGTGGGCTTGATTCTGCCACGTACATCTTAACTTTTAAAACCCTCTCTTTAAATACAATGTCTGTAAACATATAGCCAATAATATTTATCTTTTCACCATGATATCCACCAAGATTGATATCTTGGGGAAGTAAAAAAAAAATTTTTGCGTATAATACTGCATACGGATACTGAATCAACCATTAACTACACTTGATTTCCTAGAATGATGAACCCTCTCCACACAAAATTCTATCTACACCTACACTCATGATTTCAGGAAGGACTTCTTCTGACAACAAAGCCAGTTTCCCCATTGCTGGATCACAACACATCCTGGCAAAATGACCCTTACCTCTACATTTCCTACACTCTTCACCTATTGTAAAATGACTTTTTGCCTCTGCAGTATGACTGTAACTGCCACACCTTCCACAAACTTTACCTGTTGGCCTACTGTTGGATAACCCTTTCCATGATTCACCAAAACCAGACTTGGCTGCAACTTTACTTGCCACCTTTTATACTGAAAACACCTCATCCCTCACATCTCTCTTATCCATTTCCCTCATGTAGTATTTTGACTTTTCCACAAAATGTACGCTTCGTAACTAGGCTGAAACACGCCCACAGTGGAATTTTCCAGGCAGGTGCAGCTAAGCAATGGAATACAGAAAAAAATGGGTTTAGAGCTCATATCTTACACAAAGTTACAGAGTCCAAGGTTATTTCATTTGGGCCCGCCACCAGAGAAGTGGGAGAGGGCCTCTATCTAGTGAGAAAGGTATGCGCTAATAAGAGCATTGTACTCATTACGGGAACAGGCCTGCATGGCAAAACTAAACTTATAGTGGAACATTTCTCAGAATTAAACTAGATCAGTTTCAAAAGGCATAAAATGGCGCCTGCACAGAAAATGGCACAGCGAATGCTAACTTACATAGTGCAATGCGCAAACATGTACATTTCTACTTTAACAAGCCCACAATCTTTCCTGCAATTTTCTACTCCTGCACTGAACTAATAATTGTTCTCTAATCATTTCCTCTGTCATGGATACAAACTGGCATTTTATCGACAATTCCTGTAGTCTAGGTATAAAGTTGTCAATTAACTCTCCAGACCTCTGGGGTTGAGTATAAAAGCTGTGCCTTCTCATAACCACATTAATCCCTTTGGCAAACCTCCACTAAAGATTTATCCATGTTTCGTTGTACACATGTAATGGAGATTAACGCTCCTGAAGAGGTAATGCAGGCAAATATTTAATGTTGCTGTCCTTTCTTGGCTAAGGCATTCAGCAATAATGCCCTTTTCTAGCTTGGATGAAAATCTTGACCATCCAGTGCCTCAAGATAGCTGTTAAATATGTCTACCCACTCATCCTACTTCACTGGTGGATGTTAGACCTGTCATCCTTAGGGTGGTCTTCCTCCAACTTCTTACCTGCTTTCCTCCACTTTTTGCTGTATTTTTTTGTTGGCCTTTGGACTCTGAGCACTTTACCACTGCTAACCAGTACTAAAGTGCATGTGCTTGTAACATAAAAATGGTGACATTGGTGTATGCCTGTTTGGCACTGGTGTATGCCTGATTGGCATATTTAGTTTAACTATAGGTCCATTGTAAAGTGACATCCCACATACCCAGGGCCTGTAATCTAAATGCTACTAGTGGGCCAGCAGCACTGATTGTGCCACCCACACAAGTAGCCTTTCAAATCAGTCTCCGGCCTGCCATTGCAAGGTCTGTGTGTGCAGTTTCACTGCCACTTTGACTTGCCATTTAAAAACCACTTACCAAGCCTTAAATCCCCCTTTTATTATACACAGGCCATCCCTAAGATAGGCCCTAGGCAGCCCTAAGGGCAGGGTGTTGTGTAATTCAAATATAGGGCATGTACTTTTAAGCTTTACATGTCTTGTTAGTGGCAAGCAGCTAAATTAGTTTTTTGCTGCTGTGAGGCCTACTCCTCTCATAGGCTAGCATTGGGCATTCCCTAAAACACTTTTAAGCGATAATTCCTGATTAGACAGGAGTAGCTAAATCATGTTTCATAACTTTAGAATGTTAATGAATAAAGTCCTCTTTAGTGGTAAAGTTGTATTTAAGATTACAATGTTAGCATTGCCACTTTTAGAAAGTAGACATTTCTCTACTCTTGATTAGCTCTGTGTGCCTGCAGACTGTCTCCAATAAATGTCTGGGGTGGGTGACAGCTGCACTTTGTTCATTCCATCTAGGCAACCACAAACATAGGAAGAGTGGATGTGACAAAGGAATCGTCTGTATTCTGATAGCATTTGTGGGCAGGAAGGGGGAAAGGGAGCTGACACTTTCATCTGAAAAGGCTGTGTCCTGTCCCCACACAAAGGGCTGATTACCTCCCACAGATAGCCTGGCAGTCAGGGCTGGAATGAAAGTGGACCTGTGAACTTCAAAAAGCTGCTTTCAAGTCACCCCCACTACAAAGGCACATTTGGGTATAAGTGCTGGGGCTCTGACCCTATCAAATTAGTACACTACTATGACCTGTGAAGAACTCTACCAGGAGTAAGGGCTGCTGTGTTCAAGGATTGCCACTCTGCTTGACTGAGTGTTCTAAGGGACTGATTCACTGCTATGCTGCCCCTGCTGATCTATGCTCTGCTGTGGACAAGGACTTGACCCATCCCACTTGAACCCAGAGTGACTCAAGGGTTTACTGGCATGCCTCCTGTTTTCTGAAGTCTCAGGGTCATAAAAGCTTCTTGAAACTGTGCTGGGGCTGCTAGACTCTGCCATCTGTGAGTCCTACCCTTGGCTGAGGTTCCCCTCCAGTCGTGGGCCACAGAAGTGGGTCCTGCAGCTGTTTTGCTACAAAACTGACATATCATCACCACTGTGCTTGCTGGAACCGACACAGTGCCCTACAACGCCAGTGCAGTACCGATCCAAACACATCCCTGTGCAGCTCCATGATGATGCAGCGCCACTCCGAGGTCCCGACTGTGAGGCTCGACTTCCATGCATTGACCCACTGCATGAATTGGAACCAACGTATTGTACTCTCGACGACAACACTTTGCTCCATCCAAGTTACTTTGTCAGCAGGACCTGTTTGAGTGCTGTTGCCAGCCTGCCCTCCATCATGGTCGGCCTGAACTTTAAATTTGCTCTGGTCTAGCGTGACCTCAAGAAACCTTTTAGCGCTATTGACTTCTATGCATGATTTTTGTTTTATTCTTTAAAAATGTATAACTCCGGTTCTACTAATTGGATTTTTGTCTTTTTGGTCTTGTTTTTACTCAGATAAATATCTGCTTTTAAATCTGTGTGGTTTCATTTTATGGTGTTTTCATTGCGTTACTGTGTGTGTGTGTGTGTGTGTTGCACAAAAATACTTTACACATTGCCTCTTTAGATAAGCCTCACTGCGCTGTGCCAAGCTTCCAGAGGGTGAGCATAGGTTATCTTTTAATGTATATCTAGACTACCCTGACTAGGATTGGGGTCCCTACTTGGACAGGGTGCATAACTCTGCCAACTAGAGTCCCAGTTTCTAACAGTGGATCTCCTAGTTGAGCCAAGAATGGAGGTGGTGGTTTTAAGAACAAAGCTTCCATAATATTGATGACCCAGAACTAAATAATACACTATAAGGTCTGTCCCCATATGACAAAGGAAAAGATTTCACTGAGTTATAATTTGACTAAAAGTCTTTCCTGTAACACTACAGGATGCATTGCCCTGAAGCAGAAAGTATTCCCTGGAATTTTCATCCAAGATACTTTCCTATAATTCCACAGAATACCAGCACATGTGGATGCATTCACCATCCTCTCCCAAAAAGGTGTTACAGCCAATCCTAAAATATATCAGAGTGTTCTGAGTTTTTAGCGAAAATCTCATAACACCTACTGGATGCTTGCTCAAACTAACCAGAAATATGCTGCGTGAGAGAGCTCTGGCAATATAGTCACCGACCTAGTGTCGCTACAAATGCCCCAATGACTAGTGCAACTCGCCTCCTCTAGTGAATGTCATTTACCGCTGGTTGAATCTGTGCTGAATATAACCTGAACTATGTTGCTTGAGAGCACAGATCTGCTTGAGAGCAACAGCCTGGGTGCCAACAAATGTCTCAATGACTAGAGCTGTTAGCCTCTGATCTTTCGGCAGTAGAACAATACGTTCAGGGAACCACGCAGCTTGTTGCCAAAATTATGTGGTGATGTAGGAGACTGAAGCATAAATATGATGTAAAGTCGATTTTGGGCAGTCCTTCGCATTCCCCTGGGTTTGGCTCAGTCTGTCTAGGCAAGCAAAGGGCAGGCATGCCCAGATGTGGGCTGCATTTGCCAGTGACAAGGCAGATATCTTTTGAAGTCAGTAAGGGTCTGGGTACAGCCTTCAGGCTACCCTTTGAAGCTCAGGAATGGCTGGGCACAACCCCCCTCCCCACCCCACAGGGCACCCTGATGTGAAGAGGAAACCCTTTCCCATTCCCAAGGCATTTTATCCCATGTGTGGAAGGAATAAACATCACACCACAAGAGAGCTAAGTGATCCTGAATACTGGCAGAAATTTGGTTGGGGCAAAACAATGACAACTTTCTAAACATGGCATTTTCAAAATGGTAATTTAAAATCTGACTTTACTATTAAAGAGGATTTTACATTTCAATCCAAATGAGTGGAAGAAGTATATCTCTAGGTATTCCCAAACTGAAGATATCCCTTCCTCTTTTAAAATACCATGCATGCAATGAGTGACTAATGAGTATTAAAAAGCAAGGATAACGCCTGGGAAAAAGAATGTTTTGCCAGGTCAAAATAGCAATTCAAAACTGAACTACAGGCTGCAATGGCAGGCCTGAGAAATGTCTTACAGTGCTACGTTAGTGGGTGGCCCAATTAGTGCTGCAGCCCAATTGCAAAATTTAATTTACAGACCATGGTACATGTAATACCATTTACTAGGAATTTATAAGCAAATTAAAAGTGCTAATTTGGTGTATACCAAATTTACCATGTTTGGAAGAGAGAGCACAAGCACTATACCATTGGTTAGCAGGAGTAAAGTTTGTAGAGTCCTTATTGCCAACAAAAACAAGTTCAGCAAAAATAGCGTAATGAAGGCAAAGATCCGGGGGAACACAACACAGAAGATGCTCATTACAGCACTAAGCATCCGCACATCTAGGCCTTCTCTCCTTGTAACTTGAAAGACTGCATCAGCAAGAAAACTAGAACAAACAGGAAAGTCGATATTTCACTACAGTTGGGCAAAATAGTTCCTGAGAGATCTCAGTTTTTGGCCTTCTTGTAGCTCATGGAGTGTCCTGCTATTCCTCCACTTCTGCTGATAAGAGATTCCTTTAAACACCAAGCAGCCCATTCTGAAAAAGAAAACACCACCTGATGTGAGAGGCATAGCACATGAGTAATTTCCAATCATCTTGCCTTCCATTGTTCACTCTGTTAACTGTTGGCCGTAGGATATTATGGGATTTATATTTAGGCGGACAGGATATCTGTCACCGTTGTGATGGAGTGACCCATCCAACGAAATTAAAAATCAGGCCCTTTGTCTATTAAGAGAAGCTTGACATTGATGCTTTTGCTTATCTTTGATTTTGCCTAGTTTTACATAACTTTTGCTACCACAGACTCTTAGAAATCCCTCTTGGAGAGGTCCTCTACTGCCAAGGGAATCCTTCACATTGCTTGCCATTTTTGAAGAGGTATTCTGCTTTAGACTCCATCCATAACAATAGAAGAAATGTACTCAAAAACCACCACTGTTACAGAGTTTTTCTCAGCCATGGAAAGAAAATCAGGAAAGGAACGCTACTGAGAAAACTGGGAAGTCTTGGTCCTGCTACCTCAATCAATTCCAATGGTAGCTCTTTAAGGGGGCTGGCATATGTCATGTTTGAACTTAAAGGCATCATAAGGGTGATGGAATTTGTGGCCAATGTTAATCATGTGACCATCATAAAAGCCCCAATAATTCATCACAAACCTGGATTGTTAGTAAACAATTAAACTAAAAAACTCCATTAATAAACAAAAGCATTTAAAAAAAAAATAGTATACCAAGAATTGCAGATATGAGAATAGCTTTAATATAACATTCATAAATCTAACCAGGTAGCTAGTATTCTGTACATTAGCTCTTTTCCAACAGAATAGTAGTGTTTCCACAAATGAAGAGTGAGCACATGCCATAAAAGTAGGCCTGGGCGGAATTCGCAGAGTTTCACTCCGTGTAAATTTGCAGAGTTACAAAAAAACTCCACAAGATTCTTCTGAATACCGTGAATGGGTGGAAATAGTCACGTCGCACTGCTTGTACTGTGATTTAGCGCCGGGAGCTCGTTCCATGCTGAAAAATCAGTATGAATAGCACTACGGTGCGACCTACAGAGCGCAGCTTCTTGAGATGATTTTGCTACTGCTAGAGTAGATTTTCTACTTGAGCGTCAGCTTTCGGAATCCAAATGGTCGCAACAACCTGTGTTGGGGAAATCTTGCCGGGTGCCCACCTTTTAGCCAAAAACTGCACTAGGGGACAACAAATCTCGTTCACCAGCTTACTGTTTTTGAGTCGCGTGCGAGAAAAAACTTAGCCAAGCGGGGTTTGTGGAATTTGGCCGAAATTCTGCATTACAAGCATTACACAGAGTGACCAAAATTCCACCAATTTCATCGCCGGAGCGTAATATATTGCCCACCCCTACCTAAAAGGGGTCTTTAGCAAATGCCTTTGTACTTTGTAATGTCCAAGGCAGAGATATGCTGCATGCAGCAATAGCTCCACTTTGTACTGGTAGAAACAACAAGTCCAATTTTCCAGCTCTTTGATGTTGACTCAATGAGAGGGGATGGAGACTCAATCTTAGAAATTTGCACTTCATTACTTTAGAAATTGTGGTGAAGATAATCGTGCATTTGGCTCAATCTAAAGGTATCTGCTATAAGCAAGGCATTCATCTAACAAAGTCAAATAGTCTTTCTAAATGATTACTGTTTGGTTTGAGCATCTATTACTTTTTGAAAGTGCCGGTGGAAGATCTCATGTGCCATACTACCCAGACATTCAGGGCCTGATTACGATGCCAGTCGGACCGACTTCTTCGGACCTTTCCGAGGCAGTCCGATCACCGCAGTCTCATCGGAAGTGATTGGTCCGACCACCGGGTAATGCTGCATGTTTCTTGTACTCCGACCGACCGCTGAAAGACCACCAACTCCGTCAGTCTTCCTCCGACCGCTGAGATGGCGGTCAGAGAAGAACAGCATTCATAGGAAAGTACAGGGATCTCCGACCCCCGTCTGGATTACGATGTGGGTTTCCGACCACCAGATCTTGGTGGTCTTACCGCCTTGTCTCGTGTCATTGGAAACAATGGATTTTGGGTGCATAATCATCAAAATCAGTTTCTCCCTACAGTCTCCAATGTGGATCCCTTCTTCCAGGCAGCTGAACCCCGAAGACCTTAACTTGTGGGTGCTGGAATGCAGGTAAGTCGGTAGGTGGCATGTATCCTCATTCACTGTATCGTGCACAGATCGCCACACTCCAGCAATGGGGTTAATGATGCACAAGGCATATCCCCACATATCATGCATTTGTGTACAATTCATGTTTCCTGTGAGTTTGCACGCAATTGCAGCAACATATTCGGGGTTATGTGCACCGTCATAGACGAGGCCTCCGCTGTAGCATCGGTTGCAACGTAATATGGCGGGGGGCCTTACCCGTCCTCGGCAGTCAGAATAATATCACGGCTGCGGGGTTGGGCGGTCGGACGGTCTGTTGACCGGAATTGTAATCGGGCCCTATGTCTCTGCACAGTACCACCTTGGTGTGCTGACCAAGGACTAGCACTCAAATGTTCAACTTGGCACAACTCTAGCCTAGTCAGACCTTTTAGGAAGCTCTTATGAAAAGATCTTATTTTTAACCAGACCTTTAGAAAGTTCCCATCTATGGCAAGTTCTTGCTTGATGAGGCCAAGCTTCAACCTGGTTTGGCCTTGGACCGAAAAACCAAAGAATGATCTGTAAGTTTGGCATTGAGTCAGGTCCACCCACCATGCCAGTTTGTCCAGGTAGGCAACAAATAAAAGAGTTGGCATCAGGTTGGCTTTGATCAACTGTGAAACGTGAGTGCTATCCAATACCAAGAGAAGGAGAAAACTTCATGACATTTGCCTTAGTTTTAAGAGTCTTCAGTTGCTGAGGTATGGTACCATTATTTTGAGCTTTAAATATGGACATGCAAAAATATTGTGACTAGAATATCAATTACCACTTACTATAAGATAAATATATATTCATATATTATATATAATACATATATACATATATGTTTTATTAATGACAGCACTAACAATTGATGAAATTGAATTTTTTTTTATATCTATGCTTTACCTTGCACATAGGGCACTTGTCACTTTAAGAATAGAAATGGAAAAAGAGAAAAAAACAAAAAAAACAGAAACACTTGTATAAAAACCTGCCACCCACTGTTAAGTGCATCATGTGAGCAAGGCTCCTTGGAGCCGAAACGCGTCATGCTGCTAGATGTTTGTTTAAATTAATAAATTGAAATCTGCACCTACCTGTGGCCCGTGCTCCTGTGCATGCTTTAAGGATTTGAACTGGAATTGGAGATTTGTGGATATATATATATATATATATATATATATTTCACTGAAAAAACCATAAGGTTTTAGGGACAGTTATAGTTAGTTGGACATTGCACTCGTACAAAACCCGTGAAATTCCCCCGTTATAGTTAGTTCAGGTAACTATAACTCGCGCCCCGCAATGCACTGCTGATGACGTCACATATTACATCACTCATGACATGGTCAGTGACATCACTGATGACATCACTGATGACATCTCAAATGACATCACTGATGACATCACTGATGACATCACTGATGACATCATCCAGTGACTGTGTGTTTCTGTAAAGTTTAAATATGTTTAATATATATAGGGAAAGGCGTATTGAAGAATGAGTGGGTGTAGAAGCGCCTGAATGGATGATTTAGTAGGTGCGTGACTGAGTCTATAAGTGAGTGATTAAACGTATCTTACTGGATGCATGGGTGAGTGACTAAACTGTGTGAATGTCTGTATCCGTCTGTCTGTTGTTGTGTAAGCAACTGCATGGGTTTCTGACTAGCTAAATGAGTGTCTATATGGGTTATGGATTGGTTCTCTGAGTATCTGTATGGGTGCCTCAGTGTTTGTGTGGGTGGGGTGTGTGTGACTCTGTGCATAGATGTGTGAGTGGGTGATTCACTGGGTGCATGGTTTCAAGAGTGCGTCTGTGATGGACTGTATGGGTGGGTGAGTGTGTGTATGGGTGTGTTAGTGATTGAATGTATATCTCAGTGGTACATGTGTGAGTAACTACATATGTGAAAGGCAGTATATATGTGTGTTGGAGTATATAAATGGCTATAAGTGAGAGTGTGTGATTGTGAGAGTGGCTATATGGATGAGTGTGTACTTGCATCAGTGATTGCATAGGAGCGTAAGAATGTGCTAGTATTTTTATGAGTAAGTGAGCTGGTGTGTATAACTGTATAGGTGAGTAAATTGGAGTGTGATTAATTATTTGCATGACTGACTAGGTGTGTGAGTACCTCTATGGATGAGTTGCGTTGTGTGAGTGTTTATATAGGTGTATGAGTGCATATGATAGTCCTGTACTGAGTGACTGTAAGTATGAGTGACTGTACGGGTGAGTGAGTAGATGTGTGTGTGTAGACCTAAGAATCAGTGAGTGGGTATGTACTTATTGGTATTGGAGTGTGTATGGTTTTGAGAATGGCAGTCTGTAATGTATCAAAACTTATATTAGGGTGTGAGAAGATGCATTAAATTCTCACATGGATGATGTCATCAGTGATGTCATCAGTGATGTCATTTGAGATGTCATCAGTGATGTCATCAGTGATGTCACTGACCATGTCATGAGTGATGTAATATGTGACGTCATCAGCAGTGCATTGCGGGGCGCGAGTTATAGTTACCTGAACTAACTATAACGGGGGAATTTCACGGGTTTTGTACGAGTGCAATGTCCAACTAACTATAACTGTCCCTAAAACCTTATGGTTTTTTCAGTGAATTTCTAAGGTTTTTTAAATGCTAATTTCTAACTATAACGTGCCTGAAACCTATGGTTTTTTCAGTGAATTTCAAAGGTTTTTTAAATGCTAATTTCTAACTATAACGTGCCTGAAACCTATGGTTTTTTCAGTGAATTTCAAAGGTTTTTTAAATGCTAATTCCTAACTATAACATGTCTGAAACCTACGGTTTTTTCAGTGAATTTCAAAGGTTTTGTAAATGACAATTTTTAAATGTATTAATTGTTATATTTATTTTTTTCATACTGATTTACTACATTTTTAGAAACAATTTTTTTTTACATATTTTATTTTTTAAATTACATTGTAATTACATTATACATTACAAAAAATACTTTCTCAGAATGAATTACTTTAGTTTAAATACTTTGCACATAGGCAATAGACTTTTAAGTACAGTAGTTACAGTTGTTGCAATGGGCAACACATTTTCAAACACAATGCAACATTCAGCTCAATGTGAATTTCTAGTTAAATGCAATTAGTTACTTTATGGATTACTTTTCTAACCACAGGACTGGATCCTAGATTCAGTCCTGGGACATCTCCTGTAAACAGTTGAGTAAAAGCGTTTTGGTTACAGTAGTGATTTTTAAGGAATATTATTGTATTTTAAAAGTTGACACAGAAACTTTTTCTCATAGAATCACCAATGTTATCCTATGGAAGGAAATTCACTTAGCAGGTAAAAACTGTTATCGTAACTTTTTCTTACTCAGTGTTGGATCCTGGATCCAGCACTGGTGCATCTCCTGTAAACAGTTGAAAGAATGCGTTTAAGTCATACAGGCGATTTTTAAGGAATATTTGTAGTTTGTGAAAATCGACACTTTGAAACTTTTCTGCTGAAAACCAGACAATGGATTCCTATGGAAGGAAATACAAGTTACTGGTAAGTACGGTTAGAATTACTTTTCAGGGTCAGTGCTGGGCTAAAAGATGCAGCACTGGGTTCTCTCCTGATAACAGGTGAGTAAATTGGAATTCGTACTTTGGTTGATTTTAGAGGAATATTATAAAGTTCCAAAACTCCACACTTAGAAGAATTTCCAAGTGAAACCAGTCAATGTTAGCCTATGAAGGAAATTCAAGTTACTGGTAAGTACGGTTAAAATTACTTTTGAGGATCAGTACTGGGCTGAAAGATGCAGCACTGAGGTCTCTCCTGATAACAGGTGAGTAAATCGGAATTCGTATTTCGGCTGATTTTAGAGGAATATTTTAAAGTTCCAAAACTCCACACTTAGAAGAATTTCCAAGTGAAACCAGTCAATGTTAGCCTATGGAAGAAAATTCAAGTTACTGGTAAGTACGGTTAAAATTAGTTTTCAAGACCAGTACTGGGCTGAAAGATACAGCACTGAGGTCTCTCCTGATAACAGGTGAGTAAATCGGAATTCGTATTTCGGCTGATTTTAGAGGAATATTTGTATGTTTCAAAAATCAACACTTAGAAACTTTTTCAGCAAAAAGCAGGCAATGATATCCTATGGAAGGAAATTCAAGTTACTGGTAAGTACGGTTAAAATTACTTTTCAGGATTAGTACTGGGCTGAAAGATGCAGCACTGAGGTCTCTCCTGATAACAGGTGAGTAAATCAGAATTCGTAGTTTGGCAGATTTTAGAGGAATATTTGCACAATGGTGAAGGGAGGGGGCGGGGCCTGAGGTGACATCTGTGCAAACGCGCCCTGTGGCGCGTTTTAAGTTGGGGGATTAAGTCCCCTTGAATCATGAGGGTCCCTAGGGGCCAACTAGCCCACCAGGAACCTCCAGTATGCGCCAGGGGGCTGCGTTGCAGAGACGTGTAGAGAGGCCACACCCCTTTTTACACCTCTCTGCAACGCAGCTCTGTGGCGCTTTCTGGATGTACCTGTTGGGCTAGTTGGCCCCCAGGGACCCTCAGGATTGAAGGGGATTTAATTCCCCATCTTAAAACGCGCCATGGGGCCTGTTTGCACACATGTCACCTCAGGCCCCGCCCCCTCCCTTCACCACTGTGCAAACGCGCCCCGTGGCGCGTTTTAAGTCGGGGATTAACTCCCCTTGAATCCTGAGGGTCCCTGGGGTGCAACTAACCCACCAGCTACCTCCATTAAGCGCCACAGAGCTGCGTTGCAGAGAGGTGTAAAAAGGGGCATGGCCTCTGTACACCTCTCTGCAAGGCAGCCCCCTGGCGCATACTGGAGGTTCCTGGTGGGCTAGTTGGCCCCCAGGGACCCCCAGTATTCAAGGGGAATTACTTCCCCTTCTTAAAACGCGCCAGGGGGCGCGTTTGCAGAGTACTGCAGGGAGGGGGGCGGGGCCTCCGGCACGATGCCGTTTTTTTTTTTTTTTTTTTTTTGGGAGGGGGGCTGCGTGGCCCCCCTTCCCTCGGCCACTTTTGGCCCCGGGGACCCCATCCCCCGGGGCCTGGGCATTTTTTTTTGTTTTATTTAAAAAAAAAAAAAAAAAAAACGGGAAGGGGGCCGCGTGGCCCCCCTTCCCTGGGCCTCTATTGGCCCCGGGGACCCCATCCCCCGGGGCATGCCCTCTTTTTTAAATAAAAAATATGGGGGGGGCTGCGTGGCCCCCCTCCTCAGGCCATTTAAGGCCCCGGGGACCCCATCCCCCGGGGCCGGCCTTGCCCTTATTTTTTTTTTTTTTATTTTTTTTTTATTTGGGGAGGGGGGCTGCGTGGCCCCCCTCCCGGGCCACTTATGGCCCCGGGGACCCCATCCCCCGGGGCCTGGCCTCTGGTTGGGGACTGTGGGGGGGTCCCCAAACCCCCCACAGTCCCGCCGGCTCCCCGTGTCCTACGGGAGCCGGCATTCCTTTTCCACATGGGGAGCAGCTAACATGCTGCTCCCCGTGTGGAAAAGCAATTGGTTTGCATTTTGAAAGAGAGAGCAGGTTTCCTGCTCTCTCTTTCAAAATGCAAACCAAGTTTGCTATGACAGGACGGGAGCCGCGAGGCTCCCGTCCTGTCATAGCAAACTACAGTGTCCCGGGGGTAGGCACCCCGGGACACTGCAGGAGCCGGCCCTGGGGGGTGGCGGTCCCCAGGGCCATCAAGGGCTCCAGGAGGGGGGCCGCGCGGCCCCCCTCCCTACATTTTGAAAGCCCCGGGGAGGTGGTGGTCCCCGGGGCTTGGGGGTCCAAAACGGACCCCCATTTTCAATGTTCTTAGTGCCCCGGGGAGGTGGTGGTCCCCGGGGCGTGTGGGGGGGCTGGAGCCCCCCCACACAGGTTTTAAAAAATAAATTAAAAAAAGCCCCGGGGAGGTGGCGGTCCCCGGGGCTGCGGGAGGGCTCAGAGCCCTCCCGCACCATTAATGATAAAGCCCCGGGGGGTGGCGGTCCCCGGGGCTTGGGGGGCCCTTGGAGGCCCCCCATACATAAAATAAACCCCCCCCAGCATGCCCCCGGGACTTGGCCCACCCGGGGGCAAATTAACATCGAAGCGCGGGAGACCGCGCTTCGATTTTTTTTTTTTCGGCAGGATCCGCGCTCCCTGAGCGCATCCTGCCGATTTAAAAAAAAAAAAAAATGCTTTTTTTTGCCCAGGGGGTCCTTGTGGGACCCCCTGAGCAGGCCTAGGGGGTTAGGGTGTTTCTACCCTGCCCCCTTTGTGCGTTTTGCGCACTTGTTTCTTTTTTTTTTCTCGGCGGATCCGCGCACCCTAAGCGCATCCCGCCGATTTAAAAAAAAAAATGCTTTTTTCTGCCCAGGGGGTCCTTGTGGGACCCCCTGAGCAGACCTAGGGGGTCAGGGTGTTTCTACCCTGCCCCCTTTTTGCGCTTTGCGCACTTGTTTCTGTCCCTCGGTTCTACCGAGGGACAAAATGGCTGCCAACACTTCCTGATTTGGAGTGTTGACAGCCAATTAGCATGCAGCTCGTGATCGGGAGGGTACGCGGATCCGACGCGCCCATAGATATATATGTGATTTTAATTGTGAATTTCTCAGGAACTACTGAACGGATTTACACCATTTTATCAAAAGGCACCAGTCTGAACCAAGGGCTACCTCTTTGCCAAATTTGGGGTAATTCCGTTCAGCAGTTCGGGCTGTAGCTGCGACTAAAGGTTCCTATGGAAAAATGAATGGGGAAAACGCGTTTTGGGACCCCCCTTTTTTCTCGGCCCCCGCTTGACGTATCACCCCGAGACTTTCAGGGTAGGAGCGGACCGGAGCGCCCCAACAAGTTGGAAGCTTTCGCAAAGATTCGTCAACCGGCGCCAACGTTATTGCAAATAGAATGTCGCGGATTTCCTATGGATAATAGGTCCTAACTATAACTATCTACTGGCGACCGCCAGTAGATAATATACATATATATAGATGTATTGGTTTTCTATAGTTAACTCCACCTATATATAACTTCACAAAATATATATATTTAGGATACATAGATGTTGAGTTACAAATAAGAAATCTGTGCTTAACAGTGGATATTCGCCTTCAGGATACTCTAGTTGTCAATTTTTTGATAAAGCCATCAATGGAGTGAGTCGCGCTCCGTTGGAGCTCCCGCTGGAAGACCCCATCCACTCTCATTCTGCCGAAAGAGCGGGTTCCGAGAGGCATTAATACCACCAAAGTGCTCCGCCACCTTCCCTGCACACAGTACCATCTTGACGGGGAACGGATGGATCCCGTTGCAGCCTTTGGTGAGCGACCGCAGGATCCCAGTGAGGAAAAGGAGAAAGAATGCAGAGCGGAGGGCAATGAGAGGCCTGCTTGGACTCTTGAGTGGTGGCCCAGGTGCTCGCTGCCCTCTGGGGGTTGCCCCCACAGCCCAAAGCATGTCCCGGTGGAGGCCACAGCTGACGTACCGGAGAGGAGTTGGCAGTGGAGGAGGTGAGCAGACAACTCGCAATGCCGCTGGTGCTTGAGATAGCCCTGGGGGGCGCAGATACCATTGAAGTGCCCCTTATGCCATCCCTGGACACTATACATGCCTTTGGTGGCCGTACACCTTGCATGCCAGGGCAAACCATGCACAAAATGGTGGACGTGAGCACCCAGTGAACTGGGGGGTGCGAGAATGCAATGCAGGGAGCCAGGTGAAACCTACAGGAGCTGCTGACCAACTTGCTTTTTCTTGGGGACTCCAGGGGACAGCCCCTGTGCCCCTGAACCTGCCAGGGTGGAGCACAGGGTGGTGGACTGGCGCGACCAGTGATCGAAGGGAGAAGAGCTGTGGAGGAAGAGGTGAGTGGGTGGCTTATAGTGCTGCAGCCCTGAATAGCCTAGACCATTGACCTGGTAACATGAATAGTGCGGGGCGCCCCTGCTGAGCCCACCCTTGCTAATGTAGACTGCTATAAATCTATTGGAGCACCTAGGGAGTGGAGCATGGGGTCCCGGGCTGACATGGTGCCACAGGGAGTCCGGCCCATGCTGGCGAAGGCCCTGTGCAGCACCACTGGCCACTTCTGGTGCAGAGAGAGAACAGGCGATGGGGGCAGGAGGTAGCCCCGGAGCCCTTTGAATTAACAACTGCACAGCATGATTGGGGAAGGCCCGGCTCCCATGTACCCAGAACACACAAACTGACATGGAACAGAGAGCGGGTCCTGAGTAGGACGGGTGCCATTTGAGCAGCGTTGAGCATAAGGGGCTTTGTGGTGCGCACAAAGTAGGACTGCTTGTCTGGCGAGATGGCAAATTGAGGCTGAAAGAAAAGAGTACTGAAGCTAATGACTAGCTAAGGGGCCCAGCAAAAGTGGACACCTGTAGCCCAGAGATATCGGTTCTGGCGGGGGTGGCATGGGGAACCCACAAAGCCGGTAGAGTGAAGTGGACTGATTGGGGCATCATTCGCGATTTGAGAGCAATGCAGATCAGTGAAGGCACACCATAACTTGGGCATGAGTGACGGGAAGTGCCATGGTCTGCTGGGGTCGGCAGAGAGCCGGGTAATTTGCTGAGCACCTGATCGGGACTGAAGACCGTGATTTACACCACCTTGAACTAGCCTGCTTGGATGCCCACGGGAAGCTGCTGTGTCGCATCGAGGAGGTGCCCACCGACTAGCTGGCCTGTGGATGGTAGAGAGCAGATGGGCCTCACACCCTAGAGATCTGAAGATCCTCTGGCATGGCTAGACCATCATTCGCAAGGTGATGAGGTGGTGGGACCTGGAGACAGGGGGTCCACAGCAACTGCAGGTGCTACTGCTGAAGGTGTAGGGGCAATCCCATCATTGCTAGAGGGGACCCAAGAAGAAGGTTTCACACTCTAAAATATTATGCAGGCCATCACTGCCTCCAGAGAGGCATTAGGGACAAAAATTGATAAAAATTGGTTGCAGACCTGACTATCCTGAAGGATGACCAACGGTGCCTCATGGAAAGAGTCACCACTGCGGAACATACATTAGCGGATGTGCCTTCGGACATTTCAACACTAAGAGACAGACTTGCAGCTATGGAAGACAAGGTCCGAACACAAGAGGTCAGAGCTGAAGATAGTGAAAACAGGTCACGGAGGAATAATGTCTGTGTCATAAGCCTTCCGGAGTGCACAGAATGGAATAACATGGTGGCCTACTGGGAACAATGGCTACATGAGGAGATAACGCCAGAGGGACTTTCTTCTTTTTATGCATTAGAGAGGGTGCACAGTGTTCCTGCTAGACCGCCAACCTCAGGGACACCACCATGTCTGGTTGTGCCTAGGATTCTCTTCTACAGGGACCACGACCATATTCTAGCACCAGCCAGGCTCCGGGGAGAGATTTGTGTAGCTAATAGCAAGGTTATGACTCACCCGCACTTTACTAAGGAAGTCCAGAAACAACATTCCACATTCATGGAAGCCAAGAGATGGTTTCTCCAGATGGACCTACATTACGCCATGATGTTAACACTAGAGGGGGTGCAATTTCCTAGAACCCCACAGGAAGTGTGGGAATGGTTTGATGCGCATTCTCAGGCCAGCCCCAGCCAGGGGTCACTGGGGCGCACCCCTCAATTGCAGAAAGCACTGCGGAAGAGCTCCTTTGGGGGTAGAAGCTCATAGAGAACAGCAGAGGGTAGTGGATGTGGTGGCTGCAATGAAAGGAGAGAGCTGAGCAGGATGCCATTACTGAGCGATGTGGGTGCCCAAGACTCTGATCACTCAGGGAATGCTAGCTGTGGGGAGAACTCGGAGGTTGACCTGTCTCTGGTCATGCCTGGTACAGCAGATGAACTTATATGATGCTGTGGGCAGGATGAGTGGGGTGGAGACTGGCTGCGAGTCGGGGAGAGTTGAGACATCTTATCCTGAGGAGTGTCTGTGGGGGCAGACACCCGGGACTTGCACTCTGCCTCTTTCATCTAGATGAATGGGTGGGCCAGATGGGAGTCAACAAAATGGTCACTGTTAGTCTCCCATTAAAGTTTCTGTGAGTACACCCACATATGAATGCCTGTTGGCTGACTGTTTGGATGAGGCATTGCCCTGCTTGTCCTGGGGTGTGGGGGGTGAAATGTTTGCTGTTTATTAGTTGGGGAACGGGATTTGATGTGAGCCTCAGGTAAGAACTTCTGTTTGAGCGAACATGTGCAGTGCTGCAGCAGTTGGGATGCATTTGTCCAGCGGAGTAAGCAGGGATTCTCTTCCTATGCTCAATGACATCCTCTGTGACGTACAGAGATTTATCATGGAATATCAGGGGGAAAAATACCATGACTAAACAGCATAAGGTCTTCTCATATCTCAACAGGAGAGGGGTGCAGATAGAGGTACTTCCAAAAACGCACCTCCTGGCTAAAGAAGGAGCAGCACTGCAGTGTAGGTGGAGAGGACAGGCATTTTTAATAGATTACTCTTATTTTGTGACGGGAGTCCTAGTGTGGGTGAGACCTGGGATCCCCTTCCATCATACAGAACATTTGATAGACCCAGCGGGTCGATCTGTAGTGGTCACTGAGTGGTTAAATGGCTGAGATATATGCAGTATAGGCACTATAGGCAGTATTTATGGTTCAAATGTAGATCAAGGGTCCTTTCTAGCTGAGTATTAGCCCCTCATCTCGTGGGTCAGGTCCTCCTGAGAGAGGATTATAATTGTGTGGCAGACCTTTCCATGGAATGTTCACATACCCGTTACGAGACTCCCTGATAATCAGAGTGGCCAGAGCATTCACAAAATGGCAGAAGCAATGGGGCTGGTGGATTCCTGGAGGTCACACCACCCAGGGGGGCAGGATTACTCCTTTTTCTATCATTTAAATGATCTTCATGTGTGGTCTGATGCAATATTATGCACGCCTGCTGTAAATGAGATGTTTAAGAACACAGAATACCTTTCCAGGACCCTTTCTGATCATAATCTCTTGCTGCTTGGGCTGGGCTGAGAAGAAGAGAGACCCATCATACTGACGTGGAGGTCTTCCGGGACACGATTGGGGGGCCGCCAGGCAATAATTTGATGACAATGCTTGGTCCACCTCGACCCCCCAGATGGAATGGACACATTTAAGGTTGTGATTAGGGGCAGATGTATTTTGGAGTCTGTGGGAGTCCGGAGGACCTTGCTGGATGAGGCAGACTAGGCTGAGAAAGAACTGAGGGACATTGAAAAATGTAGACCTGCACACCCCGAGGTACAGATGGAACTCCTGGAGTATTAAGTAGGCCTGGGCAAAGACTCCACTCTGTTTGTGGAGTTTGCAGAGTTTTTTGCACTCCGCGCTCCGCGGAGCTCGCGTAGTGCAGAAAACTCTGCTTCGTGTAGTGCAGCAGAGTTTTTTACCTGCTCGCGCACGGTAAGTTCGCGAGCGCGAGCTGCCGCTAGGGTAGAAATTCTACCCGAGCGGTAGGAAGACCAGCGCGAACGGCAGTTCGCACTGCACTCCGCCACTTGCGGAACTTCGCAGAGTATTTTTGTCACTTCGCGGACTTCCGCATAGCGAAACTCCGCAAACTACACCCAGGCCTGGTATTAAGTTAAGAAAAAGTAACAAAGCTGATAGAACCGCTGCGCTGTTCTGATTATAGGAACTACATGATTTGGGAGCATGCAGAGACGATCCGGACAGGATCGGTGCTCGCATGGCTCGCAAATCCAGCCAAACAGGGATCATGGTGGTGGAGCTTATGGCGGACCAGGGCCACACACTATATGGTCAGGTAGACAACAACCATCAGTCCATGACTATTACGCTACTCTTTATAGTAGCGTGACTGACCGCTCGGTTGCCGACATCGAGGCCTTTATGGAATCAATTGAACTGCTGACTATCACACCGGCAGAATCGGACAAACTGGGGGGGAGACATTACGCTTCTGGAGATTAGGGCAGCCATAAAATCCCTTGCCCATAACAAAATGCCTGGCACAGACGGACTGCCAGAAGAGTTTTACTCAGCCTATGCAGAAGACTTGGGCCCGCCATATATGTATAGTGGCAAAAGACAGAGTACTACTTCCCACTTCTACACCAGAGGCCCTGATTGTCGCCCCTTCTAAAGCCTGGCAAACCGGCTAATGACAAGAGAGCCTATAGGCCATTGTCAATGCTAAATGTTGATTATAAGTTATTGAGTAGAATATCGGCCACCTGCCTCTTACAGCATATGCCAATGCTTATACATAGAGATCAGACAGGGTTTATTCCAGGCTGTAACATGGCCCTGAATATTTGGTGACTTCTCCGGATATTGGAGGCAGATACGTAGGACAAAGAGGAGGCTGTGATGTTTTGCAGTCAATATCAAGAAGGCATTTGATAGCCTACAATAGGCCTTCCTCTATAAGATAAGGGTTTGGGTCCTGGACCCGACGATTGTACATGGATCCATCGGCAAGTATAAGATGGGCTATATCATATCAGAAAGTTATTGAATTTCCCTTGCTTTTTGACCTGGCCATGGAGCCCTGGGCCAGTAGTGCCAGGACGGAGACCATGTACTGGGGTATCACGATAGCTGAGCACACCCACCACATTGCGCTGTATGAAGATGATCTACCGCTGTTCCTCAGGGATGCCGGGGAGGCCTTGAGTGGCGCTTGGGGGAGGGAAAGGTAGCAATACTAAAAATGGTGCCCTCCCCCTTCTGCTGTACTACTTTGTGGTCCTGCCAATGTGGATCACCGGGGGTATCTTCCAGGACCTGTCCATGCTTATGGTGAGCTTCATCTGGGGGATGGGGCTTAGGAGGGTAACATTGGTCACCCTTAAGAACAGAGTAGTGGGGGTCTGGCACTTCGAGACTTCGAGATCTACTATTTAGCAGCACAGGCACCAAAGGCTGATGCAGTGGGTGGCAAGCAGGCTTGCCCGTCGGAGGGAGCTGGGCCCTTATGTCCCCAGAAATTTGCAAATTAACTTGAGTGCTGTTGTGGCTGTTGCGCCTAGGCGCGCCTGGTGCTGGAGACTCCATGGAGTTTTGGGTGCTACACCGCTGTTGCAGAGGGCGAGGGTGCAGTTTCCCTACACAGACATCCCTTTAGAGTTCCTGAAGGAGCTATTGCATGGGGGAGATTAGCAAGAACTAGTGGTTTGTGTGGCAGCAGGTGTAAACAGAAATTGGGCCCCTATCAGAGATGGAGCCGCTGCTTCCATTAGAGGACTTCAGCGAGTGGTATGACCTCCCCCATGGTCACTTCTTATTACATTGTGCGGTCACCTCGGCGGTCTGCAGACATTGGAGGATGGGCCTATGTGAACTGCCTCCAGCTAGGGGCTGTCAATATGTGGTCACTGCCTCGGGGACCTACAAGGCAGTCACCTGCCTTAACAGGCGACTGAGTGGTGATATGCTGACGCTGCTTGACAAACTACGAACCAGCTGGACGGAGGACCTGGGGATCCCCAATTCAGAGAAGGACTGGGAGGCACAGGTGATTCGCATGTCTAAAGTATCAAGGAATGCGCGATTCAAGCTCATCAATTTTTACATGCTCCACAGTGCGTACCTCACACTAGGGAGGAGTAATGCATATTTTGGGGTGGGGTACACCAAATGACCTCGGTGTGGAGAGACTGGAGCTGAGTTTCTCCACATGTTATGAGTTTTGAGGGTCCATTATGGGGGTCCTGGCTGAGGTTACAGAGTGGAAGGTCCAGTGCACTCCTAGTTACTGTCTGCTACATTGGCTCCCACACACTTCTGAAACTAAGGTCACAAGCAAGTTTCAGGATTTAGCCCTGATTTTAGCAAAAAGGGAAATAGCCAGGAACTGGAAGGCTTCAGGGGGCCCAAGTGAGACGGTTTGGAGAAAAAAACTGACAAGATGGGCTGGATATGAAGGGGCACTGAGACTCTCTGAGGCCAGAGGAAGGCAGGGATCTCTGGAGGTGGCCAGAGCATGGGAGGCCCTATTAGAATCATTGCAACACCCCGAACCTGCATCACCGGAAATGATACAGAGTACCCCTGAACAAGTGCAGTGATGTGAACGAGAGCGGTGCAAGACTCCTACACACAGGTGACACATGCAGAGGAGGAGGTCGATAACAAGACCACCTTGAGATCTGAGATAGGACATGAACGGCTCTGAAGATATAGGCACCAGCATGCTGCAGCACTTAGCATGCTCGACTGTAAACAAGAACAAGGCAGAGACAAGGGAGGAGGGAGGACTGGTTTGTGGGTTAATAGTTGAGTTGAGGGATGTTAGTGATCACCAACCATTGAAGACACTGGCACTTAGTCGTCAAAGATGTATAATGCTGGACTCTCCATCAGTAGACATGCACAATGTATAAGGATATGTGTTAATAATATGCATATGCGATTAATATTATCAGGAATGTGAGAGCTTGAGCATACCAAGCATTAAGATATACCAATGGCTGTATTACCTGGTTTGATTTGAAAATGCAATAAAATCTGATATAAAAAAAAAAAATACTCTAGTTGTCAATCTTTTGTCCATCATATTTTTGTATGTCAATATTTTTACTTGGTCATCTGACATTCAAGTGCTTCTAAAAATGATCATCCTTCTCCTCTAGTCACACACCCAAATATTTATAAATGGGCCCTCAGGGACCATGAGGGTCTGATACAGATCAATGATTTTCATGTCCAAAAGAACTAGCTCTGGTTTGTCTGCACTCAGCTAACAATATATCTCATTATATTTTGAAAATGCGCATAGTAAGAAGGAGTTCCGTCTAGATTAAACAACAATTGAGAGTTCTCAGCATAATTGTATACACAGTAGCCCCTTGATGATAACTCCGCAATAAGGGGTTTAATCTAGCGATTGAAAAGATGCGGGGCAAAGAGGATCCCTAAGTGACCCCACACTCCAACTTCTTAGGTTTAAATGAAAATTGCTTGCATCTGACAGACTGTCTTTGCTCTTCTAAGAAGGATATGATCCACTGTTACGTTATTGCCTTGCACTCCTGTTGCCTCAACTCTATCGACGACCATGTCAAAACCAACAGATAAATCTGGTAGAACCAATGTGACATTTTTCTCTAGGTCAATTTTTCCTCCTAAATCATCCAACATTCATAATTACAGATTCTGTGCCGTGTAATGGGCAGAAGCCTGCTTGAGCTGTTTGGAGCAAGGCCATATCCTGTAGATGGCTCCATAGTTCTTGGGCCCCGTGGGACTCTATCAGCTTTGCCAACTAGGGGAGTTATGATATTGGCCTATAAAGTTTTAGGACCGTTGGATCCGCTCCTTGATTTTTAACAAGGGGATGATTTCTGGATGTTTAAAGGGGTGTGGCACCATACCTTGCTTAAGGGGTTGATTAAGTAGAGCCATGAACTGAGGGAGCATTATAGGTGTGAACTCTTTCAGGAAAGCAGGTGGACAAGGGTCTCTAGGAGAACCAGATTTAACTTTGGTGAGAAGTACAAGCATTTGCTCTTCCTATTTGCCTCCCCAAATTGCGAGCAAGCAGGAGTTAAACTATTTTTAATTATCTGTATTTTGTTAATCACAAAACTCCTGAAAAGGGTTTACCTTGGGTGTCACTCTTCTGGGGAGGTTAACTCCTGGAGTATCTTAAATGTTTCCTTTTTTTAATTTGTTGCCCCCAGTAAGCTATTGGTATAAATGTTTGACTTAACTGATCCTAATTTCTCCTTTTATATGTCCATTCTCTTTTTAAATTTAGCTTTTTATCCTTCTAAATACTCTCTACTCCACTTGCATTCTCTTGGCACAGTTTAAGCTTTGCCTCTTTTAATTCTTTTGTATACCGAGGTGCAGGTTTTGCCCTGAGAGTTACCTGCTGTTTCTGAAGTGGCTCATGATTCTGAACTGCTGTTGTCACCCAGCTTGTAAATTCTTGTTCTGCTTTGAGAATTGTCAGAAAGCGAGTTTAGGGGCCCGTAGCTGGGCCCCCTTCTCCTTGTGGCCTCCGGTTGGCACCTTGAAGTACCTGCTACGTGGTGCAGGGATTAATACAATCTCCCATTTCTCTATGGGAGTTTGTGCTACGGCCAGTTCACTGCCGCAGCACAAGCTCCCATAAAGAAATGGAGTATGCGACCGCACCATGGCCCAGATGTGCGACCGTTTTTTGCGGTCGCAAAGGGCTATTTGGCCCTTTTGCGACTGCAAAAAACGGATGGGCAATGTACTAACCCTATTTTGCCAGTCGCTAATCTATTAGCGACTCGCAAAATAGTGTTAGCAACTCGCTATTAGTCAAGGGCGTCCTTTCCTAATAGTGAGTGCAAATGCCATGTATGAGTGTTATGCAGTTTACCACCTACTTCAAGTAGGTGGTAAACCATTCACAAACGGGAAGGGGTCCCCAGGGGACCCCTTCCCCTTTGTGAATGGGTACACAAATATTTTTGAAGAGCAGGCAGGGGTCCCAGGGACTACTGCCTGCCCTTAAAAAATGAAACTGAAAAGTTTCATTTTTCTTTTTTAAATGCATCCTGTTTTTCTTTAAGGAAAACGAGCTCATAAAAAAAAAAAACTGCTTTAGTGAAAAAGCAGTCCCAGACATGGTGGTCTGCTGACCCCAGCAGGCCACCATCCCTGGGAGTGCCGGACTTTCCCAATGGGGTCGCAAATTGCAACAGCCTCATTAATATTCATGAGGCATGCAATTTGCCACCCCATTGGGAATCGCAAACAGTGTCTGAGACACTGTTGTTCATTGTACACTGTTGTGCATTGAATTTTGCGACTCACAATTTGCCCACCCACCAGACACGACAGCACAACTTACTGTGGCAACCTTGGTTAGCCATGTACATGAGCCATCAACGGCATGGCAACCCAGCCACACAATAGCGGAATGTGGGGAGAGGTGGAAACCAGGCATGTACGAAGGAGGCAAGTGACCCATGAATGAGAATGTACACAATGCCAAGTGTGGCGTGGAAGTGCTGGACAGACTGCAGTATGCAGACCACAGACATATCCATGTCTACATGCACTGCTGGTGTTTGGTGTGTACTGGACAGTGGACACAACCATGTCACCCCAGCCAGTGGGGAAGATCGCGGAAATGTAGCATGTGACGTTCCCCCCTGTAAGTGTGTGCGGAGTGGGCTGGCCGGGAGGACGCCAGGCCAGCGTAGGGGTGTGAATAAAAAGCACGTAGCACTGGGCGTGGTTCTCTTCCGGAATGCCCAATGTGTCTGCCAGGGCGGCGCCTCTCACCCCGCCATGAGGCCGATGCCATCGCCGTGAGCGGTGTGGCCTGCGATCCTGTGTGCCTGCTGCACCCCGGGCTGCTGGTCCTCCAACCCGTCATGCCCGCCCCTGCGCAGCCAGGCCTCACTGCTCACCTGCCGACACCGGCGTGTGTCAAAGAGGGCCCACCATGTGCCGGCGCAAGCTCCAAGCCCTAAGCCCGCAACCTTGGCAGCCTCCTCAGACCATCACGGCCTCCGCGACACAGGCCCGCTTTACTCCTTTTTCGTTGACGTCCTCCACCGCTGCCTCTGGCCTACACTACGGTCAGGTAGGTCACACAATTGGGACTGAGTCTTGATTTGTTCATTGCAGAGTTTATATCATTGTACAGGCCTCATCGCAGACTGCATCCCCTTCCGGCTCTGGTGCCACTGACTCTGTGCCACGGGAGTCTTGGACACTCTCTGGTTGAACGTTGGTGGCGTCTGAGTCTATGGCCTGGGGGTTGTCTTCATCATCATGTAGCTGGTACTGACATTGTGGGAAAGAGGAGACTGTAGCATTCAACTCCTCCATATTGCCTGTTTCTGCTTGCTTCTGCCCTCTGCATCATGCCCTGGATGGACACTGTTACACTTTAGGGTCCTGGTTAGACACGGCACACCGTAGACACTACATTACCCAGAATGCAACACTAGGGAGAATGATTGTGTGCGCTCACAGACTCACCACGTGACCTTGTGGGGGGATAAAGACAGCCCCTTCCCAAGCGCAGGTGCTTGGCAATCGTTCTACCTGCTGGACCACGCCTTGCTTCACCTGTGCCTTGTTTCCTGTTCGAGGAATAGAGATCGAGTGTTTGTCTATCTGAGGTCTCCCGTGGTTTGAACGCTCTCCTGCCTGCTGCTTTACCGGACGGCTCTCTCTAGGCTCCCTCGCAGTTCGACGAGAGAGTTATTCATGTTTCGCGAGTCTCACGTTCTGATATATATTTACACTATCGTTCCTATTAGGGAGCAGGATTTATTGGCTCTCCTTCGCCTAATTTTTATGAGTGTCGTGTGCGCGCACTACCTCTTATTTTTTGTGTTCTAAACCCGGAAAGGTTTTACCGCTACTAGATAGTTAGCGGTCTTTGTTTATTAGTATCCAGTCCTCGCACTAATTCCCCCTACCCTGTTGGAATTGGATTCAACCCTCTGCACCTCCTGGATTGAGTGGATCCTTGGAAGTTGGACTTCTGGATGGCCTGAACTCCTGACACTGAGTCGCTGTGAACTTAACCGTTGCTTGGTGAGGATACCTGCTGGCTAGAAGTTGGTCTAAACTTACGGCGATTAACGGCTGTTATACTGGTGAGTCTGGGGTCGTACACAACTAGTGAAGGGGTTATAATCTAAACAGGAGGTGGGTGGTTAAAATAGGAACATACATTTGTCACTCATCTGCATTTCTTTTGTCTATTCTGTTGTAGCACCTCAAGGCTTCTTCTCTGCCCCTTCTGAGAGTCCTGTGGAAAACCTTGCTCTTGCCCTCACTCTGGTGGTCCTGAGATGTCTCTTCTCTCCCTTGTGGGTAGACAACTAGTAATCCGGTAATATCCTGATCTGGTGATACCCCGGGGGAGAGTGGAGGTCCTTCTTCGCTCCCGAGGAAATTGGCACTCTACCGAGTACACAGGAGAACCCGACAGATTGCCAAGCCCACGTTTCATTTTTCCCCTGAGCGGAGATGGACATAGCGGACACATTTGACATGCTCCAGGGTGGAGCTATGTCCGCTGATAATCCTGTATTAACTATGAACGAGTTAGTTGCAGTAGTAACCAGTTTGCAACAGGAACTCAGGGCTGTAAAAACTGAGAATTCTAGATTAACGGCTGAACTGAACACGGTGAAGGCCCAAACGCAAGATGACCCCAGCCTCATGGCTAATACAGTCAAGCACAAAAAGACCTATATACAACCTGCCCGCTTTCCGGGTCCTACCCCTCCTACTGTCCCCACTTCCTTCGCGTCCTCTAGCACACCCACAGCTCCGGTGAATGTAACAGTGGTTACTCCACCGCAAACACCATTAGCGATGCCTGAGAGATTCAATGGAGACAATACTAGATATTCGGTATTCATGAACCAATGTCAGTTACAGTTTTTGTGTAGAGCAGCCTCGTTTCCCGACGATGCCGCAAAAGTGGCTTTCATCATTTCCTATCTGACGGGTAATGCAGCCTTGTGGGCTGTGCCGCTGGTGGAAAATAATGATCCAGTCTTGTATGATTTAGTAAGCTTCAAGGACAGCATGAAGAATTTGTTTGCTCGTCACTCCTACATGCAGGCGAGTGATAACGAATTGTTAGGATTAAAGCAAGGTTCAAAAGATCTGTTGAGTTATATCACTACCTTCAATCGACTAGTGGCTGAAACGCAATGGCCGGAGGAGAAACGAACTTCCTTATTTTATAGAGGGCTGCGTGATGAGTTGAAGGATGTTTTATCACAGATAGTGACCCCTCCAGAAGACTGTCCTTCTTTTATTGACTTGGTGGTTAAACTGGATCATAGGTTGAGTGAACGGAAGGGAGAACGCACAAAGGGGGATTTCCCTCGTTTTCTGGTACCTCGCATTGAGAAGAAGGAAATCAAGGATAGTGTAGAACCTATGCAGATAGGTGGGATTCGTGGCCCACTGTCCCGAGAAGAACGCGATAAGAGGAGACGACTAGACCTATGTCTTTACTGCGGAAAAGGGGGACACTACGCCAAGGACTGTAGTGTTAAACCGAAGGTAGGACCCCGACTGCCTGGGGGGAAGATGGGATTCGCAGTCCAATCGGAAAACTACTAGACTTGGAGAGATCTGAGACCAGCTCTTCAAGTCCTAAAACCCCATGGGTCTCTTTATTCCTTGCCAATACCTCCACGGTCGTCCCTAAACATTTTACGATTTCAGTAGTATTGGTAATGCCGTCCCAGTGCAGAATCCCCTTATCGATCATGCTAGACTCTGGGGCAACTGGGAATTTCTTGGACATCACGTTGGCAAAAAGTCTCGGGATAGAATTCCTACAGAAAACTCACCCTGAAAAGGTGAGGGCCGTAGATGGCACAGAGTTATCATCTGGCTTAATACACTATCACACTTCCGCTCTGACCATGGTCTGTGATAACGGGCATACCGAGAAGATACGATTTGATTTAATTGATACACCCAATTTTGGCGCCATTCTGGGAGTGCCCTGGTTACAGACTCACAACCCTCACATTGACTGGGTTACCCGAAAGGTAACATTACGTTCCTCTCATTGTATGTTGCACTGTTACCATGATTCCTTACCTGTCAGCCCCTCACTTAGTTGCGCGCTCACGGATTTAGGAAATACCACCTTGCCTGCAGAATACCATGAATATAAAGTGGTCTTTGACGAGGCCAAAGCTGTAGCATTACCACCGCACAGGCCTTTTGATTGCCGTATCGATTTAGTACCAGGTGCCACCTTGCCGGTCAGCCGAGTATACGCATTGACAGAACCAGAAAGCCAGTATTTGTATGACTATCTCCAAGACATGTTGCAAAAGGGTTTTATACGCCATTCCACCTCGCCTGTCTCATCCCCTCTGTTTTTTATACCAAAACGTGAAGGGGGTTTGAGAGCCTGCCTGGATTATAGAGCATTGAATAAGGTGACTGTAAAAAACAAATATCCTCTCCCTCTTATTTCCGGGCTCTTAGACCAAGTACGAAAAGCCAAAATCTTCACCAAACTCGATTTACGAGGAGCTTATCATCTGATTAGGGTAAAGGAGGGAGATGAATGGAAGACGGCATTTCGCACGAAATACGGGCTGTATGAATATTGTGTGATGCCTTTCGGGTTGTGCAATGCACCCGCAGCCTTCCAGTTTTTTATCAACGAAATATTGAGAGAATACCTTGATGTGTTTGTCATCGTCTACATCGACGATATTTTGGTTTATTCCCAAAACAAAAAAGACCACATCACTCATGTGAAGCTCATACTTCAACGCCTATGTGAAAACCATCTGTTTGCCAAACTGGAGAAATGCATCTTCCATACACAAAAAGTAGATTTCCTAGGGTTTGTAATTTCACCAGAAGGTATTCACATGGACCCCGCCAAGGTATCGGCCATTGTGAAGTGGTCTAGTCCTACCTCGGTAAAAGAGGTGCAATCATTCCTGGGATTCGCCAATTTTTACAGGCGCTTTATAGATCATTTTTCAGACCTCATCACACCCATCACCAAATTGTTAAAAAAGGGAGTTACTTTTAACTGGGATGACAATGCAGAAACATCTTTTCAAGCATTAAAAGACAAGTTTAGTACAGCACCTATTGTAAAACACGCGGATGAAACTCAACCGTATTTTGTAGAAGCAGATGCATCACAATACGCCGTTGGGGGGGTCTTATCCCAAAGAGACTTTCGAACAGGCACCCTTCATCCAATAGCATACTTCTCAAAGACTCTATCCCCCGCGGAACAAAATTACACCATTGGAGAACGAGAGCTCTTAGCGATTAAGTTAGCATTTCAGGAATGGCGACACTACCTATTAGGATCACCTCATGTGATCACTATTTATTCAGATCACAAGAATTTACAGTTCTTTAAATCTGCAAAGGCACTCACTCCTCGACAGATGAGATGGGTCTCCTTCTTTAGCGAATATGATTTTCTTATTAACTTTAGACCAGGAGCCAAACAAGGAAGAGCTGACGCTTTATCACGACTAGGTAAAGAGTACAAATACATGGTTGACACTCCCCCACCCTTGATCCCGGCTAATAAGATGGTGGCCGTTGGTAAAATTGAGGGGATTACAGATGAACCTTTTTATGAGAAACTACATACGGCATACCAGACCATTAGTATAGAAGAGTGGTTAGCAGACCCTATGAACAAGATTGAAAATGGGTTGTTTTTCCATGATACTCTCTTATACATTCCCTCTAAAGAATTACAGAAAGTCATCATAAATTGGTGTCATGCACTCCCCTTAGCTGCACACCCAGGAGGTGAGAAAACACTACGGCTGTGCAAGAGATGGTTCTGGTGGCACAAAATGAATACAGAAGTGTATGATTACGTGAAAGGGTGTACGGTTTGTGCTCGTCAGAAAGCACTGCATTGTGCCCCAGCTGGATTATTGCAGCCCTTACCCATCCCTCCTGCCCCTTGGTCGTCCATTAGTATGGACTTTATCACGGATCTCCCTGCGTCCCAAGGGTTTACAGCGGTATTGGTTGTGGTGGATATGCTGTCAAAGATGGGCCATTTCGTCCCCCTCAAGAAAATACCCTCTGCCAAAGAGTTAGTAGACATATTCATCACACACATCATACGACTACATGGAGTACCCTTGGTAGTGGTGTCTGACAGAGGCCCACAATTCATATCCAAGTTCTGGCAAGGAGTGTGTACTGCCTTGCGCATAGATCAACGCCTCTCCTCAGCCTATCACCCCCAAACAGACGGGCAGACAGAACGAACCAATCAAACGTTAGAGCAATATCTCAGGTGCCTCTTAAACACGGTCACAGGGGATTGGGTACAGGCACTGCCTTTGGCAGAGTTCGCATATAATAACTCCACGCACGCCTCCTCCAAAGTCTCTCCATTCTTTTTCTCCTATGGTTACCATCCTAGATTCCTGCCTCTTTCCTTACCCCCTTCCCTCTCACGAATCCCCGCTGTGTTGGAACACCACACTCAACTCACACATATATGGAAACAAGCCATACAAGAATTAACAGAAGCCAAGGAAAGGATGAAGAGACAAGCTGATACACATAGACGACCTGCCCCTGAGTATCAGAAAGGCGATCAAGTCTGGTTGGCCACAAAAAACTTGAGAATGCCTGGTCCTAGAAAATTACAACCTAGATACATTGGGCCTTATACCATCGTGCATAAAGTCAACCCTGTTGCTGTAAAATTAGAACTCCCCCCAGAGATACAGGTCCATCCAGTTTTCCACACCTCACTTCTTAAACCATATGCTCCTCCGTCCTGTCCTGAACCTCCTCCCCCTCCTCTTCTCGTTGACGGGGAAAAAGAGTATGAAGTACGACGCATACTTGATTCACGAAGGTACAGAGGGAAATTGCAGTATTTAGTGGATTGGGTAGGGTATGGCCCAGAAGATCGAACCTGGGAACCGGCTACAGGCGTACATGCCCCGCTACTAGTGAGAAGGTTTCATGCCTTATATCCCTCCAAACCCAGACCGGTGGGAAGGCCTTTGGGCGGGAGAACTGTTACACTTTAGGGTCCTGGTTAGACACGGCACACCGTAGACACTACATTACCCAGAATGCAACACTAGGGAGAATGATTGTGTGCGCTCACAGACTCACCACGTGACCTTGTGGGGGGATAAAGACAGCCCCTTCCCAAGCGCAGGTGCTTGGCAATCGTTCTACCTGCTGGACCACGCCTTGCTTCACCTGTGCCTTGTTTCCTGTTCGAGGAATAGAGATCGAGTGTTTGTCTATCTGAGGTCTCCCGTGGTTTGAACGCTCTCCTGCCTGCTGCTTTACCGGACGGCTCTCTCTAGGCTCCCTCGCAGTTCGACGAGAGAGTTATTCATGTTTCGCGAGTCTCACGTTCTGATATATATTTACACTATCGTTCCTATTAGGGAGCAGGATTTATTGGCTCTCCTTCGCCTAATTTTTATGAGTGTCGTGTGCGCGCACTACCTCTTATTTTTTGTGTTCTAAACCCGGAAAGGTTTTACCGCTACTAGATAGTTAGCGGTCTTTGTTTATTAGTATCCAGTCCTCGCACTAATTCCCCCTACCCTGTTGGAATTGGATTCAACCCTCTGCACCTCCTGGATTGAGTGGATCCTTGGAAGTTGGACTTCTGGATGGCCTGAACTCCTGACACTGAGTCGCTGTGAACTTAACCGTTGCTTGGTGAGGATACCTGCTGGCTAGAAGTTGGTCTAAACTTACGGCGATTAACGGCTGTTATACTGGTGAGTCTGGGGTCGTACACAACTAGTGAAGGGGTTATAATCTAAACAGGAGGTGGGTGGTTAAAATAGGAACATACATTTGTCACTCATCTGCATTTCTTTTGTCTATTCTGTTGTAGCACCTCAAGGCTTCTTCTCTGCCCCTTCTGAGAGTCCTGTGGAAAACCTTGCTCTTGCCCTCACTCTGGTGGTCCTGAGATGTCTCTTCTCTCCCTTGTGGGTAGACAACTAGTAATCCGGTAATATCCTGATCTGGTGATACCCCGGGGGAGAGTGGAGGTCCTTCTTCGCTCCCGAGGAAATTGGCACTCTACCGAGTACACAGGAGAACCCGACAGACACCTTCTACTGTCCCCCGTAACACTCCACCACATTCTCCTTGGACATCAACGAGGACCCGCTCAGCTCCCGTGGCCCTACCTCAGTGCATCGCAAGTCACCGTCCCGTGGCGGGGTGCCTGTGCCGGCCGCTGAACATCCGGGGCCACCGACTCTGTGCAGCTCAAGTCATGGACCCTTGCTGTTTGTACATTGGACTCCTGATTGTCTGATCACTGTTGTAGTTGTTGCCAGCACCAACCAACCCCTGTGGGGTGGCTTACACTACCCAACACCCATCCAGCACAGGCGTCACTGGACGTGTGACCCTGGCAATAAAAGGGGCCGGGCGCACGTGCCCATAGCCAGTTCCACAAATTATCTCAGTGTGCCCGTGTGATCATTCTGTATGCATGTGGGCCCCGGGCCATACCACATTACAGTCTGCTGTGTACAGCGTGCGCAACCTTGTCACCTCAGGCAGTGGGGTGGACCTGGGACATGTATCTGTGTCGGACACCCCTGTGGGTGTGAGGCAGTGGACCGGCGTACGACAGTACGGCGTAGGGGTGTGGTCATTCAACATGTGGCTCTGGGCGTGGTTAAGTGTAGGCCTTGCCAAGGCAGTAACTAATGCGTGTGTCTCAGGTGTAGTGTCGGCACATCCCGCAACACAATATACAATGTTGCTATGTAGCATGCCCTCGGAGTACGGGCTCGGCTGAGGGGTAAATGAGGGTGCGCAAGCCCGCTCGGGGTCAGGGATCAGACATGCCAACTGTTGTGTGTGTCGCCATTTCCGCAGCATAAGCCAAAGGTCTGCCCTCAATCGCATGGCGAGTTCAGCCAGGCATGAACTCTACATCTGTGTCCGCCCTGTCCTTACCATAGGCCTACACACATGTGTCCGTACACCTTCAGCGCAGGACATCACTGTGTCGTTGTCAGGCTTGTGGACATGCGCAGACAGGCATGACAATAGTGTGCCGTAGGGGTGCAAGTGATGCAACCGCGCTGTGCACACTAGTGGATGGGCTGGGGGGGAGGGAGGAGCAGCAGTGAGGATACGTAATACACATTGATTCCGCTCACTTGCAACATGAAGTACATGTCATGCAGGAATCACAAAGTCACACATATCACACACCAATGAACCACTGAGCCTGCCAACACATCATGCAGAACCAACTATTGACTCATGTCTCTCTGCACAGTCACAGGTGACCAAGGATATGCACTCTGCGCTTGGATGATGACACCCCTCCGAGCCACGGACACACAGGCCCAGAGGCAGTACAATGCGGCCCACAAACGCACAAGGGGCATTGTGGAACGCACATTTGGCGTGTTGAAGTCACGTTGCAGGTGCCTGGATGTCACAGGTGGGAGGCTCCTGTACAGCCCAGACATCGTGTGCAAGATGATCGTTGCATGTTGTGTGTTGCACAACATATGTGTACGCAGCAAGGCCCCATGGATACAAGTGCCAGATGCACTGGACGATGATGATGAGGATGAGGCAGGTTGCCCACACCCTACTGCAGCCGCAGCAGGAATTGCCCGTAGGAACACCATCATTGACAATTTCTTCACATGAGCACGTCACATTGTGACAGTCCTTGGCAATCATGGGACAGTACAATATGACCACAGGCACAGCATGTGCTACTTAATGCTTTCAAAATACACATTCCCTGAGTGCATGTCACTCATCTGTACAGGCACATCACTCAGACAAGTGTGAGTGCGACATGTATTGCTAACAATTGTATGATTTGTTCATGGATGGTGGGTGTGTCACCTCTGTGCAGACGGGCTGTTTAGGGTGTCACGTATTTGGACTGCCAGTTCTGTGTGTTGCAGTTAGTAGGGAATCCCACTCTCCGGCGTTTCACATGTGTCCAAATTCATTCCATTTTGGCTGCCATTTGTGTCCTACAGGTGACAACAGGGCTCCTTTTGGGGTCAGATATGTACCACCATGATGCAGGGATGCCCCCTGTGGCTCAAGTCCCACAACATGGGCAACATGTACGTAAGCGGGAGTCACTGCCCCTACATTCGTCCACGCTTTCATGGTGGATTGATCATGGTCATGACACGTCTGTGTGCAGGAGGGGTTGCTTGTCCCTCTGCAATGTGAAGGGGAGATGCGGTTTCAATGTGTGTTCCATGCATGTTTCTGCATTGGCGCAGTTTACATGCAGACTGCATGTCAATGTACATTGTGACTGTGAGGAGATGCCTATTTGATGCGGGACAATGGTCATCTGTTCTACGTAACGGATGTGTGGTTGTGCTCGTACATTGTCATCTCACAGTATTTTTAATCTGCTTTTATGGTGCATTTTCCCGCATGACGCGTGGGGATTGCAGGCCTTTAGCTGGTTATTGCTGAATTTTGTATTGCGATTGGCATCATCGCTACTATTTTCGCGTTCGTGTTTCACGTTTTTACTGCGTCGTGTTAGTTTTAACACGTTCTTTTGATGCGTTATCGTGGGACTATAGCACGGGGCTGCCATGTTGTGAATACCACGTTGACACGGAGTTGTTTTCCCGCGAAAGACTGCGATGTGAAGAGTTGCGTTAAGCTAATTTTGCGGTAGTTATCACACGTTCTTGAGAATATGCCCCCAAATGTTCAATAATCTGAGTATGCATCTGCATGACATTCGGGCTAAGCTTAAAACTAGGACCCACTCTTTCTGGGAGATTGTACAATCATCTAACACTCACTCAGAAATCCTTAGATACCACAATCGGAAACAACGCATGAAGATCTTCCCAAAGTACCTTGGGAATAGTCATAATCCTTTTTTCCTTGATATGCCATTTTTCTGGCTCCTCTCTAAGCTTTGGAAAATTCTATATAAAGGTCCACAAGTCCTGCTGTGTCAAGGATATCTGCACATATGCTCCTCCAGGCACTTGTCTTAATTTCAACAATTATTTCACATTCAGAATCACTTGCATCGACGTTTCTTTTTTTTTTACTCCTTTTCAACTTTTTAGACTTGTCTGAAAAGTCTGTCTATTCATCTCTGTATCTTGTGGCATTTTTCCCAGTGTCTGATTACATTAAGCAATTCTCTTAAATTATTTCACAAAAGTGCAACCTTTTGTTTTTGCAAATTGCATGCAGTCAGTCTCATCCTGAACAAAAGTTTCACAAATGTGATTTTCAATTCTTCAGCCAAGTTCTCAAGTCTTTCATATGAATGATGAACATGTTTTCCTGCTTCTGCACTCAAAATTATCAATTCATTTTTACTATAAGTTAAAGTTTTATAACTATCAAACCCTGTCTGTATCATTTAATCCAACTCCTCTTGAAGTTTAAAAATATTAATCTTCATCGTTTTTGTCTCATTCTGTGAAGAGCTAGAGACTGATTCTTCTCTCCTTATACTCAGCTCTCCTGCTCCCACTTCCTTTGGTTGCACATGAGTCTCATTTAACGGGTGGTTCTTGTTTCATACCCTCCCTCAGAACTACTCTTATTTTTACTCTCTGTCTCATTTTTTGCTTTATTTTTCTTTCGTTTGGTTTGTTTTTGTCTGAATCAGCATCAATTGAATGAAATATACCCACAGTCTCTAACACATTCTCACACCACTCCCTTTTCCATGAATCCAATCTCACATCCAGCCAGTTGTTCAGAGCATTACCAATCTAACCTTTCAGAAGTTTCTGATATGATTTCTCATTGGCCACAGAGTCCCATTCATTCAGTACTTTGAATTGCACAGGCTTTGGTTGCAGTCTTTCCTCCAACATCACATGTCTCAAATAGTCAAGTTTCTTCAAATCAAATGTACCATTCTCAAGAAATTGCAACTGTTTCATTCACAGTAATTTTATGCCATTCTTTCGCCACAAACACATGTGTAACCCATGATTTAGCAACATCTCATATGCAGCACTGCAAATTGGAGGTGGAACTTCCCCTCCATCGAACAGTCTCTCAGGTTTTGCCGTAAGTGCACCCATTGTCGACTCACCCAAACTCTACAATACATGTAAAAAAATAAAATTCCAAAGCAAAACTTTAAACACAATATACAATGGCATCGAATCAAAACAAAGCAAATAAACCTTTGTCTGCCTACCAGAGTTTGGTACAGGAATCACCAAAGAAATGGATATAGATCCTTGTTATACTATCTACATGCACAATGAGCTAGGTTTCTTAACCAGCGATTCAAAGCCAAATTGGAATCTGTGCATTTCATCATTGTCCATGGAATAAAATACTGCTATTCCTAATTAGTATTCATTACAACTAGATCATTAAGGATCTCATAAATTTCAACCTATAACCTGGGGCCACAAAACCTTAATTCAGCAGTCAACCTTATATTTAACTGGGCTTCTCCATAAATCCGAAACCTTTACATAGATCCCATAAAATGTCCTCAAAAAAATATGAATATATAAGGATGCATTACAGCGACACAGAGTTCATTTTAAGATAGCACAGTTCCCGCTCAGCTTGTCACTACAACAAAACATGAAGATGATCACCAAATAAATGTTACATGACATCTCTGGATTCAGTGATCCCCACCTATGAAGCCAAAGTATTATCAGTTGACTTTCATGGGGCAGAATTATGGGGACACAGATCAATCAAAAATTTACAAATGGAGAAGAAATGTTTGAAGCAGAATGGCCCTGGTACACCAATGGTGGCTCCCAAGTCTGACCTTGGTCTAAACCGTATTGAGTCTTTAATTTCCATCAAGCCTGAGCTACATTGGGTCAGGCTGTGGACCAACTAGTGATTGACCAACTACAAAGCAGCGCTTTTGGACATAATTGAAGGCAAAGGCTTAATAAAATAGCCTTGGTTGGACCATGTAGTTACTAACCTAAATAAAATAGGATGCTAGGATTACTGGGAGAATCCTGATGCAATGTCCGGTCACAGGGCCTGATTCCCATTGGTAAACATGCATGTTTATGTACATTTTCACTTTTTCACTATTCATAACTCTGCATTTTAATAGTAAGTTTATGAGTGCGGAGACTCTCAAGTGGGGGCAGAGAACACTGCACATAAAAAGATAGGATAGGCCTGTTAGAACTGGCACTGTCTGGATGGCTGAGGCAAGGCCCTAGCAAGGCAGAACCTACCACTCCCATCAGGGGTGGGTGATTACACTCACTGTTTAACCTGCATTCACCCTTGGGTAGCTTGGCACTGAGCAGTCAGGCTTATGACAGAGGCAATGTGTGAAGCATTTCACAGCACTCTCACGCAATAAATTCACTGAGCATCACAAAAGAAACTTCACTCATGGTGTATGTAAATAAAGTTTGCATTCAACACACACAATACCTAACACAACATGAACATCATATATCTCTGGGCATAAATCACATTTGGAAATATCACTAGCAGTACTAGGCCCAACTGTGTTAAAAATGACATCAATAATATGTACACTTGGGAAAAATCCTACTTTACCCCCAGCACCCTTTTGCGGTGCAAAACGTCAGAACGAGACCCACCCTTGTAATTATTCTAATTTGATACCACACAGTTATAGGATTCACAACAATATCAGAAATGTGTATATACAGATAATTACAACACTTTTAAATCGCCCTGTGGGCCAAGGCCTCACAGGTAAAAACCAATGTCAAACGTAATACTCTTTTGGCAAGGAATGAACGTGTAAGGCAGCACCATGGTGCAGTGTAATTAAATACAGGCAGTCACTCCCACACACTCACTCAGCACCATTACGCGGTGCTACGGATACCAGGTAGGTTCGCATAGCGCTCACTTGCACACATACACACGCAGCACCCTAATGCGCTGCACTGATATCCAGCAGGCAAGTTGATAATGTACTCACATAACCTATGGCCCAAGCCCTCTTCCACCTTTCAGCCAACTCCAACTACTCTACACCAATGGGCTGGAGATAAAGGAATCCTTCCCCTTGATACTGTTGCGGGGATTCTGTACATATACAGAACTATGCGCAGGAAAACAGGACCTCGGTGTATAGTGGTGTACCAACCATCCACCTTAGTGCCCAAAATCCAAATCCGACTAGCTATAGTGTCTCATTCGTTCTCCGTACTACAGCGAAGCTACCAATGATTAGACATCCCAGAACACGGACTCTTTCAGGAATCGCGGGAGCAAGAACACTCTTTCATTACTCACTCATACTTGTCCACAACGTGCGTATTAAGAGACACAGTATAGTTTAAAATGTTTATTTCAACTATCGTGCTCTAAGACACAGTACACGTGCCAGTACTAGCAGCATAATGCATAAAGACAAAACAGTAAGCATTGTTACAATTCCATAGAATACAAACGGGGACAGCATTTTATAAGGACAGTGGATTAAGGACGATAATGCCTTGCCACCCTCCCCCTGCTAGTATCTAGTTTATTATAAAAATAGAAGACCTCTGGGCTTTGTCAGGGGGACCGCCATACCTCAAGAACTGGATGCAAGGTTTACATCATCGGACAAGCACAGTTCTTCTCCCTGGAAAGGTTTTTCTCCAAGTGCCTTTAACAGTGAGATCACAATATTAAAAGCACCCGAATTTCTCCAGTGCAGCTGTATTTCATGTTATGTCTAAGTGCGAGGGGCTGACCAGAAGAGCAACAACAAGGGATGTTGTTTTTCGACCTTGTACATTGTGTGCAGACGAAAACCACAGAGAACATGAGAAAAGGTGAAAGGCAGAATCTGGAAAAACAAAGTCACGGAGTAACGTGTGCAAAAGAGGCATCATGGCAGCTAGGCCTAAGCTAACTTAGCAATGTCGACAATGAGGCCACAATCCACACTACACCCTCCCCTGGTCAGTCCATAGGTCAAGACATAGGATGAAAACAGAGTTGAAATAAATGGAGCAGAATGTGAACGTCAATAGGTGGGAAATGTCCTTTTGAAAAAGAAAAAAGAAGGGGAAAAAAAACTTTGGAAAAAATTCTTGATAGGGCCAGAAAATAGGTCACTCAAAGAGAATAACAAATCCAGCTATGCAGTTCATTGAGAGTCAATGCAACTAATCCATCAGAGTGTACGCACAGAAAACTGCAACACCTTCCAAAAAGACATCATTGTCATCGTCTGAAAAAAGAGATGCCATCCAGTTCAACAAATCAAAACTGCATTCATGCTCCTCACAATAGGGAGCAGCGATCAGCATTGCGGGACAACTTGCGTGATACTCAATATAACTTCGTTGTAGGAGATCTTGAGCAGCCGCCCAGATATCCCATTGTGCCAAGACTCCAAGTGCAGCCGCACGCGCCAATAATCCATCACCGGAACATTCCCGTTCATGGGCCATTAAGGGGCCCATTAATTGGTCAAAATCCGGGTCAGAACAAGACGTATTGGAGAGGCAAACATCCAAGGGCCAAGAGAACGGACATCGTAAGCAGGACATCACTGGTTGCACGCAAGTGAAATACGCAAAGCGAAAAGATAGTCCATAAGCCACGCTGAGTGTCGCAAGCGGCAGGACGCCGAAGCTGTTAATCATGCGGTCACGGAGCATCCGCAGTCGCCCTGGGTTGTGTAGGGCCACAAAAGGTGCAGCCATTGCGCCACAGACAAAGTAAAAGCAATACACCAGCAGCTAAGGCTAGGATCAATGGGAAGCCGCCAAAGACGCTGGAAAAAATAAAATGAATAAAAGCCGGAATTACACCAAATATAGTCTGAAAGAAGGTCAAAAGGCCAGAGCCCACAACTTTAAAAAAGTGTACAAGACCTTTTGTATTTGATGCATTAAATATTCGGTGAATCAGTTCACCGAAATGTTGGGGGAGGTTAGTGTTTAAAAGGGCCTGTATCTCACTGTGGGCGTTGGCCACCTGGAGGACGAAGGTCTCCCGTGCGGAAGTGAGCATAACCTCCTGCTTTAATAATAGCGCCTTTATTCTGCTCAATTTATTGAAATCCGCCTTCAAAGTCGGTATGTAAGGCCAAATGGAACTATCCAACTTCCCACGCGGGGGTGGAAAAAGCACATTTTTGCAGCACACTACGTGTTGCGAAACTGTTACTATATAGGGCAATGGTTCCCAAACTGTGCACCGTGGCTCCCTGGGGAGCCGTCAAACCTAGCCAGGGGAGCCGCGCACCAAGCATTTGATGTTGATGGAGGTGTTGGCTTCACTTAAACTAATTAGACTTAAACGCATGATGTCGATGATTTGTAAGTGACATGCCTAAAGCTGTAAACGTAGTGCTTGATTGATGGCATGTCGAGGGAGATGACCTCCATATTTCACTGGATCCCCACATTCCAACACTCCCAAAGTAAGTGAAAGATGCCTGATTTAATTTGTTACTCATTAATAGTTTCGTTTTTTCCAAATGCATTTTACACCAATGCAAGTTATCAGGAAAGTACAGTTGTCCTGTCTATTAAACACACTAAGTATTATTAAGTATTGACATTTGTACTTGAATCATAGGTACTTCCAGTACACATTTCTTTCAGTACACACACATTTCCAGACAGGCCTGCTCTCCTTGAGCACAGGGAAGTAAAACATGATATACGGCATAATGCCAACATTTGGAAGCAAGAAAGAGGGTCTTTAAAAAAATCCAAAAAAAATCAGAGGAATTTGTGTTACTTGCATTGATTTGGAGGCAATTTTAGGGAGGAGACAGCAACAATAAAGCTGTATGTGGTTTAAAAAATCACGAGTCACCCTGCTGAGACAGGTGTGTTCGTACGTATGACATGGGTAGAAATAGAAGTGCATGCAAATATTCTTCAAGCGCAGAAACACTTTGGCAATGGGGCCTACATGCATAGGGGTGCTAACTAGCACTGTACATAGGATACAAAAGTTTGAGAGGGTACTCTAAAAAAAGACATGGGCAAAGAAGTTTAACTAGGAATATGTTATTAGAGGCGCCGCCTTAGTAATACGAAACACCCTGCGTATAGGATTATATTACCTTCATCAGCTTCATCCCAATTATTTTCAGGGAAAAAAATGCAAGTACTCCCGAGGCCGGGCTTACATCTCCCCCACCCTTCGAAAAAAGTAACAGTGGGGAGCCACGGGCAATGGCCAATGGCTCAAGGGAGCCGTGGGTCGAAAAAGTTTGGGAACCACTGATATAGGGTATGCCAGCCAGCAAACCACAGCAATCCTGATTATTTAAAAGCAGATAGCTACCATTAGCAAGCATAGTGAAAGTAGGTGATATAACAGGAACAGGAATGCCCTTTAAAACACATGCAAGATTCGGGGCAGAAACATTACAAGCTCCGTGCAACTTAATGTTTTTACAAACGAGGGAATGACCCACTGTAGAATCGCAAGACTCCCCTGTGAGAAATACCTCCTTGTCATCCCTAAGGCATCTGTATGTGAAAGGTAGGGACCAGAGTTCGTGCAAAAAGGCACTACCCAAAGGCTCGAAATGGCCAACAGGATAATGTTTCATGCATGAACTAAATTCAAATAAAGAAAAAGGCAAAGTGATAACCCCGTGTACTAGCCACACTGCAGAGTCAGTCTCTGCCACTGAGAATGGTAACGGATCTATTTTTTCGATATGTAGGAGAGTGTATGTTGCATCTTTCATGGACATGAACTGCTGTTTCTCAGTTAAATTAAACGGCAAGAACAAGGCAGATGTGTTTAAAAAATGCCATGGAACCTTCCCCATTTTCATTGTCTGCAAAGTCCATGCAAACTGCATAACTGAACGCAATTGATTTTGACCATGATATAACACAGACACATCATCCTGTACAAAATCAACAACAGATGAAACAATATTCTCTAATGTGTAAATGCGGGAAGACAGGGTGTTAATACTATTGTCGACAACAGCAAGCACTTTTTCTAGATTAGCTTGATCTATTTCCCGTAAACGGGAAGCAGCTTCTATTTGTGAAAGCTTCCAGATTTCATTGTAAGTCGCATAAACAAATCTTTTAGGTCTTGGACCTCGAGGTCCTAGAACAAAGTCGGCCAGATCGATGTTGCTTGATAGGAGGGATAAATGTTGTTTTACGGAATCTAATGTAGAGTGCTGCAACCACTGTTTACATAATTTACCAACCGAATAAGTTGTAATAGCACGTGAATCAGAAAAACGTGGATCTGGTCTATCCTGTTTGTAACCAGGAACAGAGTTATGAAAACGCAGTTGGCATGCATTTGAAGCCATGGGCCACGCCAACCAGGCCGTGCCATCCGATGTAGAGACATTAAAGGAGTTATTTTGAAACAAAGCTTGCAATGTATCAAGGGAAACATTTAAATGCAAGCTCCTGTTCGGCCATGGAGACAAGGCAGGAGTGGTAGGTGCACTTAATTGTTTGGAAGTCGCCAAACCAAAACAAGTTGTTTGGTATATAGTACTATTTAAAAATAATATTTATGTGGGGATAAGGCAAGCACGGTGCAAAGCTTCTGTACCACGTACATGCCAAGATTTAGTGCCCCACATGGAATTCAAGTCAATGGTGTTTTGCAGTGCTCATAGCCACCCACAGCTAATGCGTCCATAAAAGAACTGGAATATAGCAATTTGGTGTGGGTCAACATTACCTTAGGGTTTGAAGAAATGTTCAATTTAAAATAATAAGACCCAGGGTTTGATCTGTCAAAGTCTGTAAAGTAGGTACATTTATTTATCAGTGTTTGGGAGCTACCTTGCAGAGGGGTCGGGCAATGTTCTCATTGGGTGTAATTGAAACTACCTCGAATTGTACTGGGTTTATGCAGAAAATGGTTGCCGTAATGCTGGTAACAATACAAATCGGCATAATTAGCAGAATTTAAGTACAAATCCTCAGCATTAAAAGCAGCATAATATTTCAAATCAGAAAATAACGATTCAATGGCATGCACATCCCAATCATCTGAATGAATATTCCTTTTTACCACATCACCCATGGAAACACGAAGCACATTAGGGACATTAATAATTTCTGTCGGTCCATGAATTTGGAAATTCACTGCATCCCATACTATGCCATCTGCAACTGGAAAGGCGGAAATGTTCACAAATGTGTGGTCACGCTTCATGATATGCGAAGAAGAATGCGGGGCCAAAGTTCCAGTCACAGAGTTCACCGCAGAGCGTTCTGGCAAGTAGTGACCATTGATGAGCAAGAAAAAAAAACTGTCACAAAGCCAATGGACATGAACAGGAAAATCAGGAATAGCACCAACCATATGTATGTCCATGGAGGGACCAAAAAATTGTCCCTGAACCAGGATACAAAAATACTGAATTTGGTTGGGACAAATGATGAGGTGGAAGACGAATTAAAGGAAAAACGAGTCGGGTTCAGAGGTGGTGTAGGTAAATGAGCCACAGAATCACTTGCGGGGTATGTATACTCGGTTTCCTCGTTGCAGGAGGAAGCCGGGAGGTTGAGCAGGCGATCTGTCAAAGCGACCATCCCAATGGCAACATCGGCGCCTGTAGAGTCAGGAGGGCCACGAACAGGATTCCTCAAAATTGCTGGACATGATACCGCAGGTGTTACACTATTCAGGATCGGCCAGATGTTGTAGCTTGACATTGTCCACTGAGATGTATCTGTTGTCTTTGCGACCAGGAAGCGGTGGTAAGATGACTGTACGAGTACCCTTCAAGCCAAGAACTGGAACCGGTGCACGATAAGAGGGGCCAAATTCTTTTTTGTTCTCCACCTTCTCTCGGACCAGATCTCCAACCTTCGGAAGCCAGCCGGCAACCGGAATCTGCAACGCAGCGTCAGTGGCTGAAGGTAAATGTTCATTTGCAAGTCTGTCACGGGTCTCTTGTAAGTCCTGTAACATAGTAGAATGATTATCTACGTCAAAGATTGCGGCAGTTGACGCCATGTCTAGACCATCAAGGTCTGCCACAAACATCTATATGCCAAAGAGCATTTCGTATGGGGTCCACCCACCCAGAGATCTTCTAGGGAGATTATTAAGTGCACGTTGCACGCCATACAAGTGGGCCAGCCAGTTCCTGCCAGTAACTAAGACTCTAGCTGTCAAGGACTGCTTTAAGTCATGGTTCATTCGCTCCACAATTGAGTTGCCCTCAGGCCTATATGGAGACGAAAATTGCACCAGCACCCCCATAGACCTCATCGCGTCCTTGTACGCCTTAGAGGCGAACGCCGGACCTTGGTCAGAATGGAAGGCGCCACAGGCAAAAATTCCCACAAAGACACGCAAATCCCTGATGACATTTCGAGCGTCTGCACTGCGTTGTGGCCAAACCCAGGTGAAACGTGTGCACGAATCAACTGCAACTAAGATGTATTTATATGCAGTATCAGAAGAAAATGGACCGCAGTGGTCAAGGTATACACAACCAAAAGGTTTATTAGAAATGCAGAGCTGTGTTTGTGGCGGACGTGTAACCGTAGAGGGCTTAATTTGCTGACAGATGTCACAAGAAAGGACATAATCACGGGTCTGTTCATATAAACCACGCCACCAGTAACGCTGCTGCAAGATTGAAACAGTTGCAGACACGCCAGCATGGGCCGAAGCCAAGCCTTCGTGTGCGGCTGTTATCAACGAATGTCTGTGGTCCGCATTGGGAATCAGCCGATCACCAACGTCCGGAATTCTTACAAAAGGTACCTGGTCGGGAGTTAACTGATAAGAGTACTTGGAAGGGAAACCCTGTAGGTAATTAGAACTTTCCTTAGTTGCAGCAATAGCTGACAAAATCTCATTATCTATATTTGTCATGGATCTTGTAACTGCTGCTACTGAGCATGTGGCTACTGCTGATTTGGCAGCTTCGTCTGCCAAACTGTCACCAACCGCGTGTGCGCCCACACGCTGGTGGCCAAGCGTGTGAATCACCTGTGTGAGAGGCAGACGTTGTTTAAGATCTGCTACTCGAACCCAAAGCATTTTATGCTTAATTGCGCTGCCTTTAGAATCTCTATAGTCGTTTTGAGACCAAAAGAATAAGTTGTCATTAAAAGACTGAACACAGTAGTAAGAATCGCATACAATAAGCGTAGTCACATCCAGGTCTGCAAACTCAAGTGCGAGCACCAAAGCACGCAGCTCGGCCAGCTGGGCGGGACTGTCTCCCAGTGCCTGCGTGTGCACGACACTCGACTTGAACTCACCGTTCACTATGGTACCTGCGACAATAGCACATGCTGCTGAATAAGCATGCTTAGAACCCGTGGCCGGTTGCGCCGAACCATCGGTGTAAATGATACATTTGTACTCCTCAAGCGGCAGCAAAGACAGAGGAGGGGGATGAACAAATTCATACTGTAAGAACTCCTGTGTCTGAAGAGAGGAATCAAAGATAAAGGTGACATCCGGAGACGTTAAAGAAGTAGCCCATTGTATCCAACGGGGGTGCAAAGCCTTAGAGTTTGGTACACTGGCCTTTGTCACTGCCTCAAGGGCAGGATAGGGGGTGACAACCAAGATGCGTTTTCCCTGTGCCAGTGCGCGTTCCTTAAGAATCGCCATTTGCACTGCAGTCAAAACTTTCTCCACAGTTGAAAAGCGCAACTCGGCAGAAGTGTAAAGATGCAACTTGTATGCAATAGGTACTGTGTCACCTTTGTTAAACGTCAATAAGTGAAACCCACTGCCCCTGGCACTATTCTGATCACCAGGTTCGTGTGGTTATCACGTGTCAACAAGAACTTAGGGGCATATTAGCAAGACCCACGTTAAAATTATCGCTGTGTTTCCTGCCGCTAAAACGGCGATAATGGGCTTGCTAATATGCGTTATAGAATTCCAATAGAAGCCCAGGTTAGATGTGCAGGACATCTAACCTGGGCTTCTATTGGAATTCCATAACGCATATTAGCAAGCCCATTATCGCCGTTTTAGCGGCAGTTTCCTGCCGCTAAAACGGCGATAATTTTAACGTGGGTCTTGCTAATATGCCCCTTAGATTCAAGTAGATCAGACTGCAAAGATTGCAGAATAAGCAAATGTTCCGGAAGCCAGCATGACTTTGAAAAGGTAGTTTGTATCAGGGCATAGAGAGGCTTGATACGCTGTTCATATTTGGGAATGTAAGAGCGCCCAAAGTTCAAAAATCCCAGCAAAGACTGAACTTTTTTCAGGGTTGTTGGAGGGCGCAAAAGTACGCACTTCTCCAGGATGTGGGGAGCTAAGCCCCTACCTTCATTGTTGAGCTCATAGCCCAAAAACAACACAGTGTATTCTGCGATGTGTGATTTGGCAAAATTAAATTTGTAACCTAAAACCGCGAACTCGATAATAATGCGGTCTACTCGGGTAAGATGCGGCCGTAGTTCGTCGTCTGTCAGATAAATATCATCCACGTACGAATACGCATCTGGGTCTATGCTGTCCAACAATGAGACAACACGGGCGGCGAAGACCCCCAGGCTGTTTTGTAGCCCATTGGCAAACGCCGGAATTTTATTTGTTTTCCACCGGAAGTGAACGCAGTCCATTGACTGTATTCAGGAGACAAATTGTGTGAGTAAAATCCATTGGAAAGGTCAAGTGTCGTTTTATATTTTTTACGAACAAGACTGTCTACTAGTGCAGAACTAGGTGTATTCTGTACCGCAAAGGTTCGACAATGAGTGTTCAAATGCCTGTAATCTAAAACCAAGCGGTAAGACCCATCGGGTTTAGAAACCGCGAAAAGGGGATTATTCATTGGTGACACGCATGTTTCGATCACTCCTTGATATTCCAACTGTGTCAGAATGTCGGAAACGGAACCCTTAGCTTCCCGCTGGAGGGGATATTGGGGTTGAGGCTGTGGCATAGACCGCAATGGAATATCATGGGGGGAGAGTCCTCATCCCAGCCCACGTGAATACGGTACAATGCCGGTGCCTAGGCCACAGCCCATTCAGCTGCTAACGCCTCTGCTCTGACCTTGGGGACATGATGCGAAAAGCTCGGAAGGATTACTGCCTCCTCTCTCGGAGCAGCAAGTACAAATGGGGGCGGCCAATCTGCCTCTGCCAACAAAATGTCGTAAGAAGAGGTCAGATTTTCCTAGCAGCGTCACCGCCCATGTCCAATTCAGGAGTCTCGTTCTCACCGTCTGTGGCATATCTCGCTGTTAACGCGGCAACTTTTTTCTTCTGAAACTGTGGGCGAGAACGTGGAAATTCTTCTTGTTTCCCTCTGCCAGGTTGTCAAGGTTGGTCTCGTCCCTGTGGGGCGTCACGACCCCTGCCTCTTTCCTGGCGATCTCCTCCACCAGCCTGTGAGGTCGATGGTGCCTGTGAAGAACGAGGAGAACGCTGGTCAGGGACCTGAAATCTATTAGGAGACTTAATTCTCGCTCAGTCGCGCAGATCATAAGTGCGTTCAGAAGATGCGGAAACCGATGACGCAGCACGCGACCCTGGTTTTGGTTGTTGCTTTCCCTGTTTCTTCAACTTCCAATTCTTTTTTAGAAAAGAATGGTTTCTCATCTTTATCAGACTGAGATTTTTGTTGTGGTTGAGTTTGCGTTTTAGCAAAAGGCTTAACTCCCAAACTATTGCGACCAATGGTTTTATAAGCCTGTGCAATAATTTTTGGTAATTCACGTAGCTTGTCCAGTTCGGGGACTAAAGCCAAAGCATTAGCGACTTGAAAGTTAACTGCATCACCCTTGACATTCGCAAGGATTAGATCAGCCTCTACATCGAACACTCCCACCAGTCTCATCCCCAATTCCACAGCTGCTTCAGGGCCATGTTCGTCTTGTACACGCTTAATCACGGTGGGGAGGACCGTCATGGATGGAGTGCCGAAACACTTTGCATACACTGCTGCGAATACCTTGCCCCAGTTGTTGCATTCTGTCAACTCGGGAATTAAGTCTTTTGGCAAACTAATAGTTAAAATCCTGTGTTTTTCCACAGGAGAGGTATTTGGAAACACCGCCTCCAGCTGGTCAAATTTTTCTGCAAGCCAGTAAGGCAAATCATCCTTATTCTGTGGGCGCTTGCCCATCACCGAATTAACCATGACGGGACTTATGGTCACACCGCCAAGTCCAGCTGGATGCGCCGCAACTCCAGGAGGGGCCATCTGGATGTTGCCTGTAACATATTGTACTAAAGCTCTGTGCACACGGATCAAAGACGTATGAAGCACTCGCAGTTCATCTACTGGAACCGCTAAATGACGTGGATGTGGGGTATACCCGGCCAAAACAGGCCAAGCGGCCCCATCTATCGATAAGGGGCCTAAACGAATCGGGGTGACCGGATGTGGGAGGGCGCCATTAAACCAAACACGGTGTTGCCATGCCGTGAGCGGTACTTCAAGAGCCTGATAAGGCCGGTAAACATTAGGAAGGGCGGTGTGAGAGTAAGCATGGAACAAATTGTCATCTCCTTCCACCGCCGAAAAGTGACCCATGAGTAAAACACCTTAAAGTGGTAAGCCGGATCAGCTTGAACCACAAAGATAAGGGCGACACCCGCGTCGGGTACTCCATAGGCCACTAAATGAGCCCGGAGCACAGCGCGGCTATGTGCCGGTATATTGACATTCACAGCCATCCAGACTAAGAATGTGGAACAACGTCGTGCGTGGCAGCGCAATAGAGGGTTAACATAAAAGAGAACACCTTTTAATAACTTCAAGCTTGAATGAACCTATAAAAACATCAATATAGGAGGTTACACCCTCACATATGTTTCCGGAAACATTAGTGAAGGAGGTTGTGGACAAGCACAAGTACTACTCAAGCATCTCGCAGATAAAAATCCCACCACGTTGGTGGTGCCATGTTGAGGGGATTCTGCACATATACAGAACTATGCGCAGGAAAACAGGACCTCGGTGTATAGTGGTGTACCAACCATCCACCTTAGTGCCCAAATCCCAATCCGACTAGCTATAGTGTCTCATTCGTTCTCCGAACTACAGCAAAGCTACCAATGATTAGACATCCCAGAACATGGACTCTTTCAGGAATCGCGGGAGCAAGAACACTCTTTCATTACTCACTCATACTTGTCCACAACGTGCGTATTAAGAGACACAGTATAGTTTAAAATGTTTATTTCAACTATCGTGCTCTAAGACACAGTACACGTGCCAGTACTAGCAGCATAATGCATAAAGACAAAACAGTAAGCATTGTTACAATTCCATAGAATACAAACGGGGACAGCATTTTATAAAGACAGTGGATTAAGGACGATAATGCCTTGCCACCTTCCCCGTGCTAGTAACTAGTTTATTATAAAAATAGAAGACCTCTGGGCTTTGTCAGGGGGACCCCCATCCTCAAGAACTGGATGCAAGGTTTACATCATCGGACAAGCACAGCTCTTCTCCCTGGAAAGGTTTTCCTCCAAGTGCCTTCAACAGTGAGATCACAATATTAAAAGCACCCGAATTTCTCCAGTGCAGGTGTATTTCATGTTATGTCTAAGTGCGAGGGGCTGACCAGAACAGCAACAACAAGGGACATTGTTTTTCGACCTTGTACATTGTGTGCAGACGAAAACCACAGAGAACATGAGAAAAGGTGAAAGGCAGAATCTGGAAAAACAAAGTCACGGAGTAACGTGTGCAAAAGAGGCATCATGGCAGCTAGGCCTAAGCTAACTTAGCTATGTCGACAATGAGGCCACAATCCACACTACAATACTAGGCTGACTGCTACCAAAGTTACACTTAGTTAGGGTCCCAGGGAAACTGGTGGGTGCAGGTAATAGGACTGATCAGGCGCAGTCGAGAAATGGAGGTTTGGTCAATACTCGGGAAGTTCAATTAAAGAACTCCACACTGTGCTTTCAGGCACTAGCCCAGTTTTGTGAAGCACGGGGGGGGGGTCACGCTGTTTTTTGACCCGCTTCCAGTCACTCTCAGAAGTGTTCTTTAGCCCTGTCAATTACTTTCACCACCACAACACAAATTTGTCAGGGCCGTGTGAGGAGAGGGCAGTTGGTCCGCCACACTGAAGGCACAAAAAGGAGCAATTTATGAATGGGGGATGAACCAGGGGAGCCTCTTGGAAGAAGGAGTCACCCTGTAGGACACACATCGATCAAAGGAGTGCCTGGGCATTCCAGATACTCTGGAACATGAATCCGGTCCCCTGCGCCTCCTTTTAAATGATGCACAATGTCTGGTGTGCATTGGTATGAGTCGCACCAGACAGTTCCAATCACACACAACTCCATACCTCCCTGAAAATGAGGCATGTCTGGTGCACATTGATCTGAGTCGCACCAGACAATCCTGGTCACACACATAGGGCTCATGTTCAGTGATGTTACATGAGGGAGAATAAGGTCCTGCCACGGGCATGCCTCCACCTCTGAGGTTTGCAACCTGTGAATCAGATACTGAGCACAATGAACATACAGTCAGCGTGTTGTGCGAGAGAGATGTAGCGCAATTGACAAAGCAGGCCAACTGGTGAATACCCTCACCAACAAGATATTTATGCGTATCGAGGCCCCACAATGCAGGGGCCACTCTCCAGAGATGCAGGTAGTGCTCTGCACCAGGCAATCCGATTTCCAGGCACAATATTTAGTTCCACTCTCACACCATGCTACCACTGGGAATCCACCAGACAATGTTGACACTTAAGAGGGCACCGCTCTCCAAGCATCACAGGTAGAAGGTGTGGGCCACTCACGGAAGGTCTTTGATGTCCCTGAGACCTCCACAAAAAAACAGGAGGCAAGCCAACAAGTCCTTGGAAAGCACACTTCAGGGTGCCACACAGCAGTAGGTAGGCAGTCCAGGTCAGCCACTATTCAGGAAGGGTGGATGGTCCTTTCCAAAGCAGTAATCCTCCTTCTTCACAGCAGATTCCTCTGGCAGTGTGGACCCCACAGTTCCAGGATCTCTGGGCTACATCCCCACAAGTGCAGTTCTCCCCTGCTGAAGTATGGCACCAGTAGTTATACTGTAGTGCTCCTATGAAGTTGGGGGTGGTTCAGAGGGTTTCCCTTTGAACCACGGATGTCTCCCCAAAATTTCAGTCCTGTCTGCGATGGGGCTGTGGAATGCAGATCTTAATCTTTAGTGGGGCTGTGATCTTGCTCCCAGAGGCCAAGTAACAAAGCTTCTTCCTCTAATCTATCCAGCCAGACCTTCAAATGGCAGAGGGCTGTTGTTTCAGTTGTGTCCCTAATGTTTTATGGCTGTTGCTGGCGAATGCACAGACGTGCTCCCTCATTCTCCAGTATGAACTGGAGCCAAACTAAAAGGCAAACAAAGAGTTTTAGAGCAAAGAAATGAACACTTTCTAGAAGTGGCATTTCTAAGCTACTAATGACAAACCCCTCTTTTCCATTGGAGAAGGTTTGTCATTGTGAATCCAGTGATAGGAAACATTATGAGGCTGCTACACTGTAAGTCACTATTGCAACTTAAAGTAATTTCAACCATTCCCCCATATTAACCTATGGAAAGAGCAAACCTCATAGGTAGTTTTTCACTACATGGGCAGGGGACACCCATGTGAACCTGTCCTGTATTTTACCTACCACTTGCTTCACCCCTTAAGACTTACCTCAGGGGGGCCCTAGTGGTAGTGGAAGGTCTCCTCATGATTGGCCAGTGGTTTAGAAGGGCCAACCTGAACATAAGTGCAATTGCGCACCAACCGGCCTGCAGGGGAATGCTTTGACACATGTTTAAAAACACTATAGGTGAAAGTAGGCATACCCAGGCCTACAATGGCAGGCTGGAGACATGTTTTTAAAAACATCATACGTGCAATTGCGCACCCCCAGGCCTGCAATGGAGGGCTTGAGACATTGTTTAAAAACATCAGGTAAGCACCACTTCCTAACTCGTGTAGGAAGGGCGGGCCCACTTTCACACTGCATTTACAGTGGGAAAGTGCCCAGAGCCCTAAGGCCACTAAAAGAGAATCAGCAAACCCTGGTGTTGTTCCATAGGAAGAGCTGACCTCCTAGGTAGGTAAAACACACATGGGGTTTCTTCACTACCTGGGCATGGAACACTCATGTGTATCTGCCCTGCCTTTTGCCTACCACTTGCTCCACTCCTCAGGGCTCACCCTAGGAGGTGTACTAATGGTAGTGGAAGGCCCACTCAGGGTTGGCTAATCAGTTAAAAATGGCAACCTGAGCATAGGCGCAACTGTGCACCCATAGACCTGCAATGGCAGGATTCATACATGTTTGAAAGACTATTCTGGTGGGGGACACAATCAGTGCTGCGTCCCACCATAAGCCAGTGCAGTACCTGCCCTGGGTATGTGGTGTGCCTTTTTACAGGGCACTCACAAGTACAACACCTAAACCAATCAAGTAAGCACCACTTCCTGGCATGTGTAGGAAGGGTGCACATGCTTTCACATTGCATCAGAGTGGGAAAGAGCCCAGAGTCCTAAGACCGAAGAAAGAAAATCAGCAAAAAGCAGAAGGAGAAAAAGAAAAATGTTTTAGGGAAATCCTCTAAGAAGGGCCATGTCCAAGAAGGCCTTTCTTTCATGTGCGAAGTTCTCAGCCTGACTGTGAAGTCTCCATACTCGTAAATGTACTATTAAAATTCAGCGGCAGATTTACAAGGAACTGACGCTTCTGAATAGATGCATCAGTTTCCCTGAACCTCCGTACAAAACCCTTGTGCTACCATGGATGCGCCGTATTTACAATACGGCGCACCATGGCGCAAGGATTGACAGATGCGCCAGAAATTCTGACGCATCTGTTGGCGCAGAAGTGACGCATTGCTGTAGTTGCTCATGAAAGTGACGCAACTCCAGCACTGCGCCACAAAAATAGGTGAGTCCCATTCAAAAAGCCCTGCTTCATTCCTTACGCCTGGTATTAGTAGGGGTAGGAATTTTGACGCAGTGAAGGCGTAGAGAGACGCAGTGAAATGTTGTAAATTTCACTGTGTCAGTTCTACATGGCTATTTGCATGGGAACGCCCACTCTGCATACATTATACCTGACGCAGATATAATGTGGTGCAGGGATTTACAACGTGAGGCATCTCCCTAGATGCAACATGTAAATTAGCCGCAACGTGGCGCATTGTTTACATCGCTGCTGCATCACAAAAAGTGACGCAACAGCGTCACAAAAGTGTCTCAAGGGGCTTGTAAATCTGCTCCTCAGTTTTGTGAATACTAAAAAAGCTTAAACTTACACAAATATGTAAGTTTACCCTTGTTAATCAGGCCCGTAATGTGCAGATCATCAAAAAGCTTCACTTGGGCTATTGCCAAGCCCAGTGGGCAGACATGGCAGAACCCCTCCTAAAAGACTATCTGGCCATGAAATGCTAAGCCTCTTATAAACCATATTAGGTACTATGGGCCATATTATCAAGAAGGGCGTTAAAATTATCGCCGCTTTAGCGGCAGGAAACTGCCGCTAAAGCGGCGATAATGGGCTTGATAATATGCCCTTGTGAATTCCCATAGAAGCCCATGTTCTGGTGTGAACATGGGCTTCTATGGGAATTCACAAGGGCATATTATCAAGCCCATTATCGCCGCTTTAGCAGCAGTTTTCTGCCGCTAAAGCGGCGATAATGTTAACGCCCTCCTTGATAATATGGCCCTATATTCCCAAAGGAAAAAATATCTCAGTTTCTGAAATTTAGACTTGGAATCTTGCCAGTACGATCCTACACTAATAAATGGACAAACAATACAGCCCATGCCGAGCTTTGTACGAGTGACCTGGGAGACCGAGAGGCAGAATTGCACATTATGTTGCTATTAACTTGTGAAAAAGTCATCCTTTTGGCCCTGATCACCCCCATTTTTTGATTGATACTGGTAGATACTGACTCTGTTTGTGCCCTTGGCTCTGCTTACCTGACCCAGGGCCAGTGCCCTGCTTTAAAGGTACATGGTGGTTAGGTATAAATACAATTGGCAATACCAGACTCCTGAAAGTCCATATTACATAATAAGGCAAGGGAGATTCAAACTACCAATAAGTCCTCAGTATATAATAGGACATGGAGGTTTAGATGCCCAGAAGATTTCCTGCACTGGATTGTGCACTGCTGTGTTGCCTGCTGTTATTTTAAAGGCAGCCCTGCTTTACAGACTGCTTTTAAAATTAAATTATATGCACATTCAAACTTGGAATGAAAATTACTTCCAAAGAATCAATCTACCTTATTTTTACATATAAGTCACCCTTAGGGTCTCCCCTAGGAGCCCCAGGGGTAGGGTGCCATGTAACTCTAAGCTAGCAGGTCCATTATAAAATATGTTTTACATGCCCTACTGAGGAAAAACTGCCTATTTCGTTTTTCCCCATTGTAGATAATTAGCTCCTTAGGCGGGTAACATTGGAATATTTTATTTAAGTATACATGTTGAGAGGAGAGAGCTAAAAATGTAATTCAAGGACTTAACATGATAATTATGATAAACCTAACAACTTGCCACTATCCGATTTATAATAACTATCACAGAAAATAAGTTATTCAACTTTCTTTTGAGTAAGCCAGAATCCAGCCTTCCAGCAACCCTTCTTTTATTGGTTAGCCTCTGACAGGCTGAGCCAAGCTGTCTTAATGAGGTGTGAATTGGCCTGCTAGAGAGACAAAGGATTTCCTGTGGGTGGAGAACTGTAGCTGCAGAAGTAGAAGGCAGGATGACAGAAGGGTAGTCAAACTGGTCTTTAAAGGGAGAATGACACTTTTGGACAGCACAGGCTCACCTCTACATCCTGCACCCCCAGACACACAGGAGCACCTGTAATTAGATTAGTGAAAGGGCTGGAAGGGGAGTGTTAGGGAATCTTAGCCATGCTAAAAGGCCTCTCTGGGAAGTCAATCAACCTGTTCCAAAGATCAAACTGATTGGACACGGACCACTGCCTGACATTGGTGGAAGCAATGAAGCCTATGTGGGGTGTAACAGGGGAAGGGTGTGAGGAGCCCAACCTAAACATGGTGTCAGCTTGTAAAAATATCCCAAGGGGAGCGGATCAATACCAGTTTGGCTCACTCGTATGTGTGCCACTTCAGTTAACAATTTTTGGACCAGGGAAGGATCTTTGAAATTCATGATTACACAGTTCCCTGGATGGTCCTTCCGACTCTTTTCAATCCACTGCACTCTGTGGGTAAGAAGAATATTATGAGCCGGACAAGTAGGGAAATTCATATTCTTCGAGAGACAGTTCAGACACTTATTGACCAATTACATATGATTCTTTCTGCTCTTTGCTCAATCCCAGTACTCCTGTCAAAATTACCACGTAGGGGCAGGCAGCAGGGGTATGTTCATAACAGAAAGGTTCCTAGACTCTTGCGGGAGTACATCAGCCCCCTTGTGCCCGGCGATCCCCCCTGATGGCAGATTTGCCTTGGTCGTTGGACCCTTCCTGAATGTACCCCTTTTTTTCGATATATCAGTACTGCTGGTTGGTCTTTGGGCAATGGCAGCTGCGATCGCATTACAAATGCTCATTGTATCTTCCTCTGATTCCAAAACTGAGAAAGTTGGTGCAGGATCTCCTCTAACATTAGGCTGAAGGGGAGATGACTAGGATTTGGAGGAGTTGCTAAGTACCTGTTCAATCACTGACTAGTGTGCCAGAACAGGCAAGAGTTCCCTTCTTAAGATCCCTTCTAGCCTTCAACCTGACCCTCTACCAAATCAACCACTCAACTTGGTTTTGTTCTGCGGTCCACATCACCCACAACATAATCGAGATTAGCAGGAGCAAGGGTACAGATTGGTGAATCGACATCAGTACTGCTTTGCAGCTGTTTATTTCGGACAGATTTCCTCGGTCTTTAGCAGCTTGCCGGGGTTCCTCAAGTATGATTTTGGGGATAAGTGACTGTTGTGGGTTATCAGTAGAGTTGCCATTTTCCAACACATTAGACTCAGCCTCTGGGATTCTTCCTGTTGGAGCAGTTGCACAGGGGTCAGGCAGTGATTGTGCAAGGTCCTTTGGGCCCATGAAGTGTCTCCTCTCAGTTAGCTCAATTTCAGAAGCTATGACCCCAATCGCCCTCTGAAGCATTAGATTTATTGATGTCGTCCTGTTGGGCGGGGGCTGCTGCTGAAGCCCCTCCAGCTCACCCAGCACATTTGAGCTTGCCCATGAGATCTTCTCTGTAGCAATGCCCCAATAATGGCAACAAGCAGTTGGCACGAAGAAGGTTCTTCAAGCAAGAAGGGGAAGATGAGGATATAGATCAGGATAAAAATCAAGTCAAAGTCAATGACACATTTAAACAATGCCAGGAACGGATTAGATCTAGTGTTAGTGGCAATGTGGCACTACAGCACAGCTACACAGCTACGCAGCACAGCTTTGAAGTCCACTTACCTCCTCCCCTGGTCTTGACGAGCCGCCGCCATCATCCACATACTTGTTCGCTGTCTTTTCTTTTCAATTATTGTTTTCTTCTGTGAGTAGTATAGAATGGATACTTTTTCTATGTTGGATTATCTGTCTGAATGTGTAGGCCGGTTCATGCAGCACTTTGCTACCTGTTTCAGTATGCTGAAATGGTATTCGTGACCTCGATTCACATTTGGTTGAGGTAATATTCACTTTCCTTCATTGGTTTTGACAAAAATTAGAGCTTATGTCCCACCAGAGATCATGTAACACTTTTTCTGCTGATTGCTGCTCTGTTTGATGTGTGTCTCTGTATAAAATCGTTACATCTCAATAGATGTTTCTGTATTATTGTAGAACACATCTCTGAGTACATCAATACATTTCTGCAACCTTTTGGTCAGAAAGCCCAGTCACACATGCAAGACACAAAAGATCTTCTCAACCAATTGGTCTATTTTAATTGGCCAGATGACTGTTGGTTTGTGACCCTTGATATCTGCTCTTTATATAATTCAATACCGGAAACATTGGCGTTGCAAGCACTACAAAATGTTCTTTTCCCTAGAGATGCTACTCTATGGGAACATACCCAGAGATTAATTGAAATGGTGTCATTGGTTTTGGATAACAATGTGTTTTTTCATAATAGTACCTGGTACCGTTAACCCCTTCACTGCTTCTGTCGGCCAACGGCCGTGGCAAGCACTACCTCCGTAGTGCTGCGCACGTCCGTTGGCCGACGCGGCTCCGCCCACTTAATTAAACCGCCGCACCGCGGCGGAATTCGCGCCGCGGTTAAGCAATGGGATGACATTTTTTCCCCATCGTTTGCGAATTTGTATATGGGGTGGATGGAGAAATGTTACATCTGGTCTAAATGTCCTGGGAAAATGATGAACCATGTGATATATTGGGGTCACTGCATTGACAACGTGCTAACAATGTGGACTGGTGGTATGGAATTGTTGTTGCAATTTTGTGCATTTCATAATAATAAGTCGCACAATATAGTTTTCACATATCAATACAGCCAAACACAAATTTCACATCTGAATCTCGTTCTATATGCAAAGGACTCCAAAATGTTGTCATCCCTTCTCGGGAAACCTTGCATGTAACTCTATTCTTCATGCTCAAACCTCACACCCAAAATCACAAACATACTCAATACCGTATGGTGACATGACCAGGATAAAGCACAATTGTAGCAAGAAAGTTAAATTCTTCGCTGAAATGGAGAAGGCAGAGAAAAGATTTATACCTAGAGACTTTGCAATTGATGTAATCTCTAGCGCTAAGCAATGTGTTTTACGTACCCAGCGCCACACACTATTGCAATCTAATAGCAGATCATCCAGAAAGAGAAACACAGTGGCAATTATCACCAAGTCCAGCCATTTGTTTTATAACATCTTACAAAAACATTGGCATGTCTTGAATACAGATCCTGTACTTAAGGATTTTGTCTCAAATAAACCGATGGTCACATATAGTTGGGGAAAGACTTTGCGTAATACACTGTGCCCTAGTTTCTTCAGTGCCAGTGAAATGGACAATCGGTTGGCGTGGTTGCCTTCACAGTCAAAACAGTTTTTATAAATGCGGAAATTGTAATGTGTGCCCTTATGCTCTGGACAAAACCAGAGGCTTCCAATACAATTGATGTATTTATGAACTGTAATACCAAATTTGTGGCGTACTGTATTATCTGTATATGTAATCGTATATACATTGGGAGCACCATTAGACCACTCAATGAAAGAATTCAGGAACATATTTGGGCCATAAACAACCAGAACAGTAATTATCCACTGTCAAACCACTTTAACACACATCATGGGATTGCAAAATTGATACAGCTAATGTTCCATGGACTGGGATGGAACAAGAACATCCAAGAGGAGGCAACATAAGTCAGTTACTTCGAAAATTGGAAACTTCTTGGATCACCAGGCTTAGGGCAGTGGACCTTGGCTTAAATGTAGATCTGGAGTTATGGTTGGATGATTGAAATTTTGTTCACTATTTCTGTGACCCTTTTGAATCTGTCTCATTGTAGGAAACAATATCTGCCAAATAAAAGTATGTTGGTTTCATACTGAGAACAAACGGTATAAAAAGAACAATGAAGTAGTATCCAGAAATGTTTTTAGTGGGATTGACTCTAGGAACCATAATTGTAATTGTGTATATAAGTAACTCAGGAATATCATGTTTCTGTAATATACAAGTTGTATCCATTTTGTGAAACAATGTCTAGTTGTTGGTATACAATCTGTGCTAGGTGCACATAGCACTCACTTACTTTCCCCTTTCTCTGGACATACATTTGGTTTTCATTTCATTTCTATTCTTTTTGTTTGATTCACTTTTTATTCTTCTCCCAGCTGTGTCCCAAACGTTTTTGAAAACTCCTGGTCCTGCACAAGATGGTGCTTGAATTAGACCGTCTTTGGAATTAAAATCGGGGCTGTCTTCCTTTTCATTTGTTCGGCCTTTCAAAACCAATACGTGATGCTTGGGAGGCTGTACTCGCCTCAAAACACATATGTTCCGAACACAAACTACAAGTCTGGAGGATGTGTTTCTATCATGAAGTTTTTATAAAATGTTAATTTGGTGGATCTTATCACACTACAATATTAATTATGGATTCCCTTTCTGCTGTTTTAAACATTATGATCCATTACAACATGGCGCTTTAATTGAACCGTCTTTGAGATGGAAATCCTCTATTTTATTTGTCCAGCTATTATTAAAAACAGGACTGATGTCTGGAATGCTGTACTTGCCTCGGCACACATGTGTTCGGCACACGAACCGTAAGTCCGGAGACTGGGTTTTTACTACTAAGCTCCAAAAATAGATTCATTTATGTGGCTGCATTATACTTTTATAGTAAATATGTATTAGCTTTTTGCTGGTCTCCCTTATCTTTACTAGCTACACGTGAGAGACTAACACGGGCTTATCAAAGTCCCTCGCTGTTGTCTACAAATACGTTCCAACACAGTTGTACTAGCCGCACTTGGAAGACAAATATGGGCTTATAAGTGTCCCTCGCTGTATTCAACAAGTACGTACCAACACAGTTGTCCTGGCAGGTGCGTGTTTACAACCATGTTTCTATTATCTTAGTGTTATACATGCAATTTTGGATACTCAGTGGTATTTTACATTACCCTAAGGTTGTGGACTTTACTTACTGTACCCTAGTAGAGCTGTCTACTACAACTACTTAGATAGTATTCAGGTAAATTTCTCCTTGACACAGACTTTTCCATTTAACTCATTTGCTTATGTTCATCTGACAGAAAGCAAGGTGTTTTTTGTGTCTTATTTTTGTCTTTTGTTTCTTACTTTCATCTTGGCTACATTACTTTCTCTGGAGGTCCACAGCATGATCTTATACACCAGTGTTTCCCTTTCTTCACTTGCGATTTACTATATTTCTATTCATTTGTGAATAGTTTTTTTTTTTCACTTGTTTGTGAGCCGCACACTTTGTTTTCTGATGGAGTTTGGTTAATTCATTGTATCCATAATCTTCTTATGAGCCGGCTTTCAGCCGGAGACACATTGTCTCCCACGGTATATTTCCTATAGCATGGAGGCATGTGGGGGGTACTAGATGCACTATTTCAATTGAAAAAGATATATTTATATTACGCCTGGGCGGAGTTCGCGGAGTTCCGCTACGTGTAACTCCGCGAAGTGTAAAAAAAAACTCTGCCGCGCTATGCGAAGCTCCGCAAGCGGCGGAGTGTGTTAGATAAATGCTGTTCGCGATGATTTTCAGTGCCAGATACAATAAATAGACCTGCTGCCATTTTGCAGACCATATAAAAGACCTTGGAGTGCTCTGGGTGTTATTGTATATTTGTTATATGAGGAAGTGCTTTCCCATGTATGTCGTACACCATCATGGTGGCATGGTGTCATTAGGCTATTGAGCACTATTGACGTTAATTTGTTTGACTTTCCTGGTTAAGTGAGAATATATATATATATATATATATATATATATATATATATATATATATATATATTATCTACTGGCGGTCGCCAGTAGATAGTTATAGTTAGGACCTATTATCCATAGGAAATCCGCGACATTCTATTTGCAATAACGTTGGCGCCGGTTGACGAATCTTCGCGAAAGCTTCCAACTTGTTGGGGCGCTCCGGTCCGCTCCTACCCTGAAAGTCTCGGGGTGATACGTCAAGCAGGGGCCGAGAAAAAGGGGGGTCCCAAAACGCGTTTTCCCCATTCATTTTTCCATAGGAACCTTTAGTCGCAGCTACAGCTCGAACTGCTGAACGGAATTACCCCAAATTTGGCAAAGAGGTAGCCCTTGGTTCAGACTGGTGCCTTTTGCTAAAATGGTGTAAATCCGTTCAGTAGTTCCTGAGAAATTCACAATTAAAATCACATATATATCTATGGGCGCGTCGGATCCGCGTACCCTCCCGATCACGAGCTGCATGCTAATTGGCTGTCAACACTCCAAATCAAGAAGTGTTGGCAGCCATTTTGTCCCTCGGTAGAACCGAGGGACAGAAACAAGTGCGCAAAGCGCAAAAGGGGGCAGGGTAGAAACACCCTGACCCCTAGGTCTGCTCAGGGGGTCCCACAAGGACCCCCTGGGCAGAAAAAGCATTAATTTTTTTATAAATCGGCGGGATGCGCTTAGGGTGCGCGGATCCCGCTGAGAAAAAAAAAGAAACAAGTGCGCAAAACGCACAAAGGGGGCAGGGTAGAAACACCCTAACCCCTAGGCCTGCTCAGGGGTCCCACAAGGACCCCCTGGGCAAAAAAAGCATTTAAAAAAAATAAAAATCGGCAGGATGCGCTCAGGGTGCTTCGATAAATTTGCCCCCGGGTGGGCCAAGTCCCGGGGGCATGCTGGGGGGGGTTTATTTTATGTATGGGGGGCCTCTAAGGGCCCCCCAAGCCCCGGGGACCGCCACCCCCCGGGGCTTTATTTGAAAAAGTAGCGGGAGGGCTCCACCTCCCCGGGGCTTCTTTATTAAATTAACATGTGTGGGGGGGCTCCAGCCCCCCCACACGCCCCGGGGACCACCACCTCCCGGGGCACTAACAAAATTGAAAATGGGGGTCCGTTAGGACCCCCGAGCCCCGGGGACCACCACCTCCCCGGGGCTGTGCGTTTGGATGGGAGGGGGCCGCGCGGCCCCCTCCTGGAGCCTGTGGTGGCCCTGGGGACCGCCACCCCCCAGGGCCGGCTCCTGCAGTGTCCCGGGTGCCTACCCGGACACTGCTGTTGCAATGACAGGATGGAGCCTCGCGGCTCCCGTCCTGTCATTGCAAACTGCTTTGGATATTGGAAGAGAGAGCAGGGAAACCTGCTCTCGCTTCCAATATCCAAAGACAATTGCTTTTCCACATGGGGAGCAGCATGTTAGCTGCTCCCCATGTGGAAAAGCAATGCCGCCTCGTGCAGGAGGCGGGGAGCCGGCGGGACTGTGGGGGGTTTGGGGACCCCCCCACAGTCCCCAACCAGAGGCCAGGCCCCGGGGGATGGGGTCCCCGGGGCAAGTAGTGGCCCGGGAGGGGGGCCACGCGGCCCCCCTCCCCAGAAATAATTTTTTTAAAAAAAGGCCTGCCCCGGGGGATGGGGTCCCCGGGGCAAAAGGAGGCCTGAGGAGGGGGGCCACGCAGCCCCCCTCCTTAAAAATTAATGAAAAAGTGTGGCCATGCCCCGGGGGATGGGGTCCCCGGGGTAGGATTCGGCCAGGGGAGGGGGGCCACGCGGCCCCCTTCCTGTATAATTTAAAAAAAAAAAAAAAGGGGATAAGGCCCTGGGGGATGGGGTCCCCAGGGCCCAAAAATAGGAAAAGGAAGGGGGCCACACAGCCCCCCTTCAGGAAAAAAAAACAAAAAAAAAATGATCGGGCCGCAGGCCCCGCCCCTTCCTTCACCACTCTGCAAACGCGCCCTGGCGCGTTTGCAGATGGGGAAGTAATTCCCCTTCAATACTGGGGTCCTGGGGCCAACTAGCCCACCAGGAACCTCCAGTATGCGCCAGGGGCTGCGTTGCAGAGAGGTGTAAAGAGGCCACGCCCCTTTTACACCTCTCTGCAAGGCAGCTCTGTGGCGCTTTTGGATATACCTGTTGGGCTAGTTGGCCCCCAGGGACCCTCAGGATTCAAGGGGAGTTAATCCCCCGACTTAAAACGCGCCACGGGACGCGTTTGCACAGTGGTGAAGGGAGGGGGCGGGGCTTCAGGTGACATGTGTGCAAACAGGCCCCGTGGCGTGTTTTAAGATGGGGGATTAAGTCCCCTTGAATCCTGAGGGTCCCTGGAGTCCAACTAGCCCACCATGTACTTCCAAAAGCGCCACAGAGCTGCCTTGCAGAGAGGTGTAAAAAGGGGTGTGGCCTCTGTACACGTCTCTGCAACGCAGCCCCCTGGCGCATACTGGAGGTTCCTGGTGGGCTAGTTGGCCCCCAGGGACCCTCATGATTAAAGGGGACTTAATCCCCCAACTTAAAACGCGCCACGGGCGCGTTTGCACAGATGTCACCTCAGGCCCCGCCCCTCCCTTCACCATTGTGCAAATATTCCGCTAAAATCAGCCGAAATACGAATTCCGATTTACTCACCTGTTATCAGGAGAGACCTCAGTGCTGCATCTTTCAGCCCAGTACTGATCCTGAAAAGTAATTTTTACCGTACTTACCAGTAACTTGAATTTCCTTCCATAGGATATCATTGCCTGCTTTTTGCTGAAAAAGTTTCTAAGTGTCGATTTTTGAAACATACAAATATTCCTCTAAAATCAGCCGAAATACGAATTCCGATTTACTCACCTGTTATCAGGAGAGACCTCAGTGCTGCATCTTTCAGCCCAGTACTGATCCTGAAAAGTAATTTTAACCGTACTTACCAGTAACTTGAATTTCCTTCCATAGGATATCATTGCCTGCTTTTTGCTGAAAACGTTTCTAAGTGTCGATTTTTGAAACATACAAATATTCCTCTAAAATCAGCCAAAATACGAATTCCGATTTACTCACCTGTTATCAGGAGAGACCTCAGTGCTGCATCTTTCAGTCCAGTACTGATCCTGAAAAGTAATTTTAACCGTACTTACCAGTAACTTGAATTTCCTTCCATAGGATATCATTGCCTGCTTTTTGCTGAAAAAGTTTCTAAGTGTCGATTTTTGAAACATACAAATATTCCTCTAAAATCAGCCAAAATACGAATTCCGATTTACTCACCTGTTATCAGGAGAGACCTCAGTGCTGCATCTTTCAGTCCAGTACTGATCCTGAAAAGTAATTTTAACCGTACTTACCAGTAACTTGAATTTCCTTCCATAGGATATCATTGCCTGCTTTTTGCTGAAAAAGTTTCTAAGTGTCGATTTTTGAAACATACAAATATTCCTCTAAAATCAGCCGAAATACGAATTCCGATTTACTCACCTGTTATCAGGAGAGACCTCAGTGCTGCATCTTTCAGCCCAGTACTGATCCTGAAAAGTAATTTTAACCGTACTTACCAGTAACTTGAATTTCCTTCCATAGGATATCATTGCCTGCTTTTTGCTGAAAAAGTTTCTAAGTGTCGATTTTTGAAACATACAAATATTCCTCTAAAATCAGCCGAAATACGAATTCCGATTTACTCACCTGTTATCAGGAGAGAACCCAGTGCTGCATCTTTTAGCCCAGCACTGACCCTGAAAAGTAATTTTAACCGTACTTACCAGTAACTTGTATTTCCTTCCATAGGAATCCATTGTCTGGTTTTCAGCAGAAAAGTTTCAAAGTGTCGATTTTCACAAACTACAAATATTCCTTAAAAATCGCCTGTATGACTTAAACGCATTCTTTCAACTGTTTACAGGAGATGCACCAGTGCTGGATCCAGGATCCACCACTGAGTGAGAAAAAGTCACGATAACACTACTTACCTGCTAAGTGAATTTCCTCCCATAGGATAACATTGGTGATTCTATGTGAAAAAGTTTCTAAGTGTCAACTTTTAAAATACAATAATATTCCTTAAAAATCACTACTGTAACCAAAACGCTTTTACTCAACTGTTTACAGGAGATGTCCCAGGACTGAATCTAGGATCCAGTCCTGTGGTTAGAAAAGTAATCCATAAAGTAACTAATTGCATTTAGCTAGAAATTCACATTGAGCTCAATGTTGCATTGTGTTTGAAATTGTGTTGCCCATTGCAACAACTGTAACTACTGTACTTAAAAGTCTATTGCCTATTTGCAAAGTATTTAAAGTAAATTAATTCATTCTGAGAAAGTATATTTTGTAATGTAATGTATAATGTAATTACAATGTAATTTAAAAAATAAAATATCTAAAAATAAATAGTTTAAAAAAATGTAGTAAATCAGTATGAAAAAAATAAAAATAACAATTAATACATTTAAAAATTGGCATTTACAAAACCTTTGAAATTCACTGAAAAAAACCATAGGTTTCAGACATGTTATAGTTAGGAATTAGCATTTAAAAAACCTTTGAAATTCACTGAAAAAACCATAGGTTTCAGACATGTTATAGTTAGAAATTAGCATTTAAAAAACCTTTGAAATTCACTGAAAAAACCATAGGTTTCAGGCACGTTATAGTTAGAAATTAGCATTTAAAAAACCTTTGAAATTCACTGAAAAAACCATAGGTTTTAGGGACAGTTGTAGTTACTTGGACATTGCACTCGTACAAAACCCGTGAAATTCCCCCGTTATAGTTAGTTCAGCTAACTATAACTCGCGCCCCGCAATGCACTGCTGATGACGTCACATATTACATCACTCATGACATGGTCAGTGACATCACTGATGACATCACTGATGACATCTCAAATGACATCACTGATGACATCAACCATGTGATAATTTCATGCATCTTCTCACACCCTAATATAACTTTTGATACACCCACTCTAAATTACAGACTGCCATTCTCAAAAACAAAGACACTCCAACACCAATAACTACATACCCACTCACTGATTCTTAGGTCTACACACACATCCACTCACTCACCCGTACAGTCACTCATACTTACGGTCACTCAGTACAGGACTATCATATGCACTCATACACCTATATAAACACTGACACACCGCCACTCATCCATAGAGGTACTCACACACCTAGTCAGTCATGCAAAAATTTAATCACACACCCATTTACTCACCTATACAGTTATACACACACCAGCTCACTTACTCATACAAATACTAGCACATTCTTACGCTCTTATACAATAACTGATACAAGCACACACGCATCCATACAGCCACTCTCACAATCACACACTCTCACGTATAGCCTTTTAAATACTCTAACACATATATATACTTCCTTTTACATATGTAGTTACTCGCACATGTACCACTGAGATATACATTCACTCACTAACACACCCATACACACACTCACCCACCCAAGCAGTCCATCACAGACGCACTCTTCAAATCATGCACCCAGTGAATCACCCACTCACACATCTATGTACAGAGTCGCACACACCCCACCCACACAAACACTCAGGCACCCATACAGATACTCAGACAACCAATCAATAACTCATATAGACACTCATGTAGCTATTCACAAACCCATGCAGCCACTTACACAGCAACAGACAGACAGATACAGACATTCACCCAGTTTAGTCACTAACCCATGCATTCAGTAAGATAAGTTTAATCACTCACTTATACAGTTAGTCACGCACCTACTAAATCATCCATTCAGACACTTATACACCCACTCACTCTTCAATACGCCTTTCCCTATATATATTAAACATATTTAAACTTTACAGAAACACACAGTCACTGGATGATGTCATCAGTGATGTCATCAGTGATGTCATTTGAGATGTCATCAGTGATGTCATCAGTGATGTCACTGACCATGTCATGAGTGATGTAATATGTGACGTCATCAGCAGTGCATTGCGGGCGTGAGTTATAGTTAGCTGAACTAACTATAACGGGGGAATTTCACGGGTTTTGTACGAGTGCAATGTCCAAGTAACTACAACTGTCCCTAAAACCTATGGTTTTTTCAGTGAATATATATATATATATATATATATATATAAACTCCAACTTCAGTCTCCATTAGACATGGACACCGACACAAGGGTAAGAATCACTCATTTGGAATCTCCGTTTATTTTTTAATGAGTTGTTACGCGTTTCGGCATTTTCTGCCTTGCTCACACAATAAACGTCATTCTCACATTGACCATTTAAAATACAAGGCTCTCGGTCACATGGTATACTGCTCCTATAGCCATAGAAGACAGACTCGACATATTTGTTACTTAACACTTTTCTCCGTGTGTCGTGTTAAAAATTATTTGTAAAAAAACATGGTTATTTGTCTCATGCTTAAAAATATTCATAGATTGTCATAATATTAGAGATCATTTTTCTCTCACAGTGAATTCTGTCCCTACTTCAATCAAACTGTATTCAATTTTTTCGGGCAAGTGCCTACATGATTCAACAGTTAAAAATATCACTGCAATACATGCTACCCTTAATTAAAGCACAGTTGACCGTATAGTACACATAACAAATATATGTATAAAGAATTTAAAAATATTAGACACATTCAAAAATAATAATTATTGATAATCAATAACTGGCGGGCAAAAAGCCTTTTAACTATAATTGTGACCCTTCTCTTAATTGTATGCTTCCATGGTTGATTATTTGAGTCCTACCATCTTTTCTCAGTTAAAGTGCAAGTGCATAACCTCTCATATAGCAGCAGCAATTGAAATACAGTGTTCCAAACGACATAAAGTGCAAGTGCTTTATACAGTACAATTGTTTAAAGTGCAAATACCCCAATAAAATCATCTCACTAATAAGTACGGTACATAAGAACGTAAAGTGCAAGTGCAATGTCATAGATCTCTATTTGTACACTGTCTCTCTTAAGTGAATACAATCTATTCCCTATATGGGACAACTCCTAAAATAGTGCAAGTGCATCTTAATTGTAGACCTTACTAAGGTCATACTGAAGTTTCTACAGAGTCCAACTAACCTCATGTAATTCATAATTCAAAGGGCATCATTCTTTATATTTTATGCCTCGCCCTAATATCAAAATTAGAAAATCACTCAATACTTTATATAAATAAAATTGACAATTAAAATAGTTCCCCTTACAAATAAATTCAACACTCAATAATACTTTGTCGATTTCGTTTCACTAAAGAGCCATGTTGACTTTAAAACGAACCTTTACCATGGCTCGTACTAGTGGCCTAAATGTATATGTAAATCCTCATCTGAGTTTAATCCTGACGGGATTTTTGTATTAAACAATAATATATACTTTGATTCAAGCTGTCGCAACTTGCACTCTCTGTTTCCTCCCCTTCTCATTTTTGTCACCTGATCGATTGCAAAATATGTCAATTCATTCACATTGCCCTTGTGCATCTCATGTATATGACGGGCCACCGGGTAGCTCTTATCGTTGTTCTTAACAGCTCGTAAGTGCTGGAGTATGCGCACATGCACCATATGGATAGTGCACCCCACATATAATTTGGGGCAAGAGCACTGTAAAATGTAGACCACAAATTCACTCCTACAATTTAAAAAGGTCCTAATCTTCCATGGGCTCATCATGAGTGGAGATATGACTTGTTTTTCATTTCGGGCAATTTTACAGGCCTTACACTTCAGGCACTTGTAAAAGCCGGGGTTAGCTTTCAGCTAACCCTCAGATTTCACCACTTCTGGACTACTGTCCATCAGTTCCTGCCTCATAGATCTTGCCTTTTTTAATGTAATCTGTGGTTTATGTTTAACTACAGTACTCAGGATAGGATCACTTTTTACTAAATGACAGTGCCTACTCAAACAGTCTCTCACCCTGGTAGGGTAGGCACTGTATCCAGTAATCATCCATATCTCCTCGTTGGCTCGCCTGATGTCACCATTATTGGGGTCTTTAGGTCTAAGTAGTTCATCTCTTTGAATTCCATTGACTTTCTTTAATGCCTGGTCTAAAACCTGCGTGTTATAGCCTCTTACAGTAAATCTCTCAGTTAGGCTGTTTTGGGCTTCCTTCAAAGCTTGTCCCTCGCTACAATTCCTCTTCATCCTCAAATGTTCAGCATAAGGGATGCTCATTTTCAGTTTTGCTGTATGGAAACTTTGGGCGTGAAAAATCGAATTGCCTTCCCTGGGCTTTCTAAATGTTTGTGTATGTAAGATGTTATCCTTTACATATATTTCCAGATCTAGGAAGGATACCTGGGACTTGCTAATAGTGTCAGTAAATTTTAGATTTAATGAATTGTCGTTCAGCTGCATGACAAAATTTCGAGCAGATTCCTCCGTCCCTGACCAGACCAGGAAGAGGTCATCAATAAACCTTTTCCATACAATCACATTTTCTTTCCATTCCTTAGCAAATTTCTCTTTGAGCACCTGCTCCTCCCACCAGCCCATATGCAGATTCGCATAGCTGGGGGCGAAGCAGGTGCCCATAGCTGACCCTCTCACCTGCCTGTAGGTGTCATTGCCAAACATGAAGAAGTTGTTTTCCAGGCTTAATCTGCCCATTTCTGCTAACATACCTGAGTGCTGGTATAGAGCAATAGGTCGTGTGTTCAAATAATGTTGCATAGCATTCAGCCCGTCTTCATGGGCTATGCTCGTGTATAGAAAGGTTACATTGAGCGTAACTAGAAGGAATGACTCTTTCCAAACCAGGTTCTCAATTTTGTTTAGAAAGTCTCTTGTGTCCTGAATATATGCAGGAAGTTTCTTTACGAACTCCTGCAAGAAATGGTCTAACTATCTGGAGGTGGGTTCAAATAGGCTCCCAAAACCCTTGTAGACCTGTCTACTTCATCTACTTAGATAGTAATCAGGTACATTTCTCCTTGACACAGACTTTTCCATTTAACTCATTTGCTTATGACATCTGACAGAAAGGTGTTTTTTGTGACTTATTTTTGTCTTTTGTTTCTTACTTTTATCTTGGCTACATTCCTTTCTCTGGAGGTCCACAGCATGATCTTATACACCAGTGTTTCTCTTTCTTCACTTGCGATTTACTATATTTCTATTCATTTGTGAATAGTTTTTTTTTCACTTGTTTGTGAGCCGCACACTTTGTTTTCTGATGGAGTTTGGTCTATTCATCGTATCCATAATCTTCTTATGAGCCGGCTTTCAGCCAGAGACACATTGTCTCCCACAATATATTTCCTATAGCATGGAGGCATGTGGGGGGTACTAGGTGCACTATTTCAATTGAAAAATATATATTTATATTACGCCTGGGCGGAGTTCCGCTACGTGGAACTCCGCGAAGTGTAAAAAAAACTCTGCCGCGCTATGCGAAGCTCCGCAAGCGGCGGAGTGTGTTAGATAAATGCTTTTCGCGATGATTTTCAGTGCCAGATGCTTGTCCCCACTGTGCAATCATCGCGAATGGCACCATGCACAGTGCAAGCGGACGCTGCTTCCTTTCTGCTGCTCAAGTAGATTTTTACTCGAGCGGCAGCTTTCTCAACGCGAACGGACAGCTTCTCAACGCGAGCATACGTGACCACTCGCAATGAGAAATCTGACCACCCACGAGGAAAAATCTCGCCAGGAGGTGGATTTTCCTTGCTCGCCAACTTGACGTTGACAGACTCGAGTGAGGAAAAAAACTCCGCTCCGCGAACCGGAGTTTTTGGGAACTCCGAGAGCTCCGTGTAACGCGGAGTGTGGAAAACTCCGCAAACTTCGCGAGTGGACTGGAGTTTACCACCCAGACTAAATTTATATACGTGTTCATTGTTATCTACAGCCTTGAAAAAGTTGTTAAACATGAAACACGTCGGCTGTCTTCTAATGTGCAAACAAAGTTGGACTATTGAATCATCTACAATAAATAGACCTGCTGCCATTTTGCAGACCTTATAAAAGACCTTGGAGTGCTCTGGGTGTTATTGTATATTTGTTATATGAGGAAGTGTCTTCCCATGTATGTCGTACACCACCATGGTGGCATGGTGTCATTAGGCTATTGAGCACTATTGACGTTAATTTGTTTGACTTTTGTACTCTTTACCTGGTTAAGTGAGCATATATATATATATATATATGTATATATATATATATATATATATACAACAACGAAGGTTCCCTTCTTGAAGACGCCCACACGAAGAGTATAATCTAATCACCTCTTTATTGCAGACCACAGCAGAATTACAAGTTCCATCTCGGCTCCCTCATACAAGCCAAACGCGTTTCGGAATTCACATTCCTTGATCACTGGCATAAACAGGAAAACAACAGCATCTCTGAGGAACCATGATAAATACACTCAAGTCCCGCCCAAAGTGGGCGTGTGCAAAGATGCCTCCTGGTACTTGCAGTTCCCCAACATCTCAATCCCAAGTGGGTGCTCTTGCATCCTCATTTTGTCACAAAATAACTACCCATGTGGGTTGGTGACGCTTTGGAAACACTGAATCTGCTGCCTTTCAAAGTCAAACAAAGTGTGACTCCTCGTTCCATTTGCATCTAGTATGTACGAGATGCGGATCCGCTTTAAGCAGCAGGGCGTCCTCGGGGCTGGAAAAGCCGCTAAGTACACAACAACGAAGGTTCCCTTCTTGAAGACGCCCACACGAAGAGTAGCTTCCTGCTGTTGTTTTCCTGTTTATGCCAGTGATCAAGGAATGTGAATTCCGAAACGCGTTTGGCTTGTATGAGGGAGCCGAGATGGAACTTGTAATTCTGCTGTGGTCTGCAATAAAGAGGTGATTATACTCTTCATGTGGGCGTCTTCAAGAAGGGACCCTTCTTTGTTGTATATATATATGCCAAAGAAGCTCCTGCTATACGAAGAACTGGAGGGAGACAACGGGGATTCCAGGTAAGTAGCTTTAATTTCAGAACAGCAATGGCATGACGCGTTTCAACATAATGTCTTCCTCAGATGCCTGCTGCCACAGCGCTTGCCTGCCAAGAACGCTTGAAGTACTCCCCCTCGTTTCGTCATGAATGACACAGCCAGGTGGGCCGGGTCAAAGGCACTGCACCACTGTAGTTGCGTCGGCAAACTACAGTACCCAGAATGCTCCTCTCACAGACAACTGGGTAAATGTCTTTTGAACGGCTCCATGTATCCCACATGGGTCCTGGATGAAAGTTAAAACGGGGTATCTGTGCTCTGGAAATGCGCCGTAGCTGAAATCAAGCTCCTCACCTGGGCCCCCAAGACGCCTCAACCATAATAGTCCCCATACAGCCAGGCCTGAAATTGCGGACACAATGTCCCGGAATTCCTCTGTGCAGTCACGGACTGCCATTTGCAGCGGCCCTACTTCTGGAAAAGGATACAGTGGGTTGGAGCAAACCAAATAACTTTGGAGAAAAGGAAATGCCGAAGCTGCCCACGTGACTCCTTCCACTTGCCGAGGCGGGTCTCCTCCTAGCGCGCCCAGGACACAGCGCGCAAACTATGCCAAAGAAGCTCCTGCTATACGAAGAACTGGAGGGACACAGCGGGGATTCCAGGTAAGTAGCTTTAATTTCAGAATAGCAATGGCATGACGCGTTTCAACATAATGTCTTCCTCAGATGCCTGCTGCCACAGCGCTTGCCTGCCAAGAACGCTTGAAGTACTCCCCCTCGTTTCGTCATGAATGACACAGCCAGGTGGGCCGGGTCAAAGGCACTGCACCACTGTAGTTGCGTCGGCAAACTACAGTACCCAGAATGCTCCTCTCACAGACAACTGGGTAAATGTCTTTTGAACGGCTCCATGTATCCCACATGGGTCCTGGATGAAAGTTAAAACGGGGTATCTGTGCTCTGGAAATGCGCCGTAGCTGAAATCAAGCTCCTCACCTGGGTCCCCAAGACGCCTCAACCATAATAGTCCCCATACAGCCAGGCCTGAAATTGCGGACACAATGTCCCGGAATTCCTCCGTGAAGTCACGGACTGCCATTTGCAGCGGCCCTACTTCTGGAAAAGGTTACAGTGGATTGGAGCAAACCAAATAACTTTGGAGAAAAGGAAATGCCGAAGCTGCCCAAGTGACTCCTTCCACTTGCCGAGGCGGGTCTCCTCCTAGCGCGCCGAGGACACAGCACGCAAACTAGGAGGAGACCCGCCTCGGCAAGTGGAAGGAGTCACTTGGGCAGCTTCGATATATATATATATATATATATATATATATATACATATATATATATATATATATATATATATATAAATTCACTGAAAAAACCATAGGTTTCAGACACGTTATAGTTAGAAATTAGCATTTAAAAAACCTTTGAAATTCACTGAAAAAACCATAGGTTTTAGGGACAGTTATAGTTAGTTGGACATTGCACTTGTACAAAACCCGTGAAATCCCCCGTTATAGTTAGTTCAGCTAACTATAACTCGCGCCCGCAATGCACTGCTGATGACGTCACATATTACATCACTCATGACATGGTCAGTGACATCACTGATGACATCACTGATGACATCTGAAATGACATCACTGATGACATCATCCAGTGACTGTGTGTTTCTGTAAAGTTTAAATATTTTTAATATATATAGGGAAAGGCGTATAGAAGAATGAGTGGGTGTATAAGTGTCTGTATGGATGATTTAGTAGGTGCGTGACTAATTCTATAAGTGAGTGATTAAACGTATCTTACTGAATGCATGGGTTAGTGACTAAACTGGGTGAATGTCTGTATCTGTCTGTTGCTGTGTAAGTGGCTGCACGGGTTTGTGAATAGCTACATGAGTGTCTATAAGAGTTATTGATTTGTTGTCTGAGTATCTGTATGGGTGCCTGAGTGTTTGTGTGGATGGGGTGTGTGCGACTGTGCATAGATGTGTGAGTGGGTGATTCACTGGGTGGATGGTTTAAAGAGTGCATCTGTGATAGACTGTATGGGTGGGTAAGTGTGTGTAAGAGTGTGTTAGTGAGTGAATGTATGTCCCAGTGGTACATGTGTGAGTAACTACATATGTGAAAGGCAGTATATATGTGTGTTAGAGTATATAAATAGCTATAAGCGAGAGTGAGTGATTGTGATAGTGGCTGTATGGATGAGTGTGTGCTTGTATCAGTGATTGTATAAGAGCATAACAATGTGCTAGTATTTGTATGATTAAGTGAGCTGGTGTGTGTATAACTGTATAGGTGAGTAAATGGCAGTGTGTTTAATTATTTGCATGACTGACTAGGTGTGTGAGTACCTCTATGGATGAGTGGCGGTGTTTGAGTGTCTATATAGGAGTAAGAGTGCATATGATAGTCCTGTACTGAGTGACCATAAGTATGAGTGACTGTACGGGTGAGTGAGTGGATGTGTGTGTGTAGTCCTAAGAATCAGTGAGTGGGTATGTAGTTATTGGTGTTGGAGTGTCTATGGTTTTGCGAATGGCAGTCTGTAATTTAGATTGGGTGTATCAAAGGTTATATTAGGGTGTGAAGAGCTGCATCAGATTATCACGTGGATGATGTCATCAGTGATGTCATTTGAGATGTCATCAGTGATGTCATCAGTGATGTCACTGACCATGTCATGAGTGATGTAATATGTGACGTCATCAGCAGTGCATTGCGGGGGCGCGAGTTATAGTTAGCTGAACCAACTATAACGGGGGAATTTCACGGGTTTTGTACGAGTGCAATGTCCAACTAACTATAACTGTCCCTAAAACCTATGGTTTTTTCAGTGAATTTCAAAGGTTTTTTAAATGCTAATTTCTAACTATAACGTGTCTGAAACCTATGGTTTTTTCAGTGAATTTCAAAGGTTTTTTAAATGCTAATTTGTAACTATAACGTGCCTGAAACCTACGGTTTTTTCAGTGAATTTCAAAGGTTTTTTAAATGACATTTTTTAAATGTATTAATTTTTATATTAATTTTTTCATACTAATTTACTACATTTTTAGAAACAATTTCTTTTACATATTTTATTTTTTAAATTACATTGTAATTACATTATACATTACATTACAAAAAATACTTTCTCAGAATGAATTACTTTAGTTTAAATACTTTGCACATAGGCAATAGACTTTTAAGTACAGTAGTTACAGTTGTTGCAATGGGCAACACATTTTCAAACACAATGCAACATTCAGCTCAATGTGAATTTCTAGTTAAATGCAATTAGTTACTTTATGGATTACTTTTCTAACCACAGGACTGGATCCTAGATTCAGTCCTGGGACATCTCCTGTAAACAGTTGAGTAAAAGCGTTTTGGTTACAGTCGTGATTTTTAAGGAATATTATTGTATTTTAAAAGTTGACACTTTGAAACTTTTCCTCATAGAATCACCAATGTTATCCTATGGAAGGAAATTCACTTAGCAGGTAAAAACTGTTATCGTTACTTTTTCTTACTCAGTGTTGGATCCTGGATCCAGCACTGGTGCATCCCCTGTAAACAGTTGAAAAAATGCGTTTAAGTCATACAGGCGATTTTTAAGGAATATTTGTAGTTTGTGAAAATCGACACTTTGAAACTTTTCTGCTGAAAACCAGACAATGGATTCCTATGGAAGAAAAGATAAGTTACTGGTAAGTACGCTTAAAATTACTTTTCAGGGTCAGTGCTGGGCTAAAAGATGCAGCACTGGGTTCTCTCCTGATAACAGGTGAGTAAATCGGAATTCGTATTTCGGCTGATTTTAGAAGAATAATTTAAAGTTCCAAAACTCCACACTTAGAAGAATTTCCAAGTGAAACCAGTCAATGTTAGCCTATGGAAGGAAATTCAAGTTACTGGTAAGTACGGTTAAAATTACTTTTCAAGACCAGTACTGGGCTGAAAGATGCAGCACTGAGGTCTCTCCTGATAACAGGTGAGTAAATCAGAATTCGGATTTCGGCTGATTTTAGAGGAATATTTGTATGTTTCAAAAATCAACACTTAGAAACTTTTTCAGCAAAAAGCAGGCAATGATATCCTATGGAAGGAAATTCAAGTTACTGGTAAGTACGGTTAAAATTACTTTTCAGGATTAGTACTGGGCTGAAAGATGCAGCACTGAGGTCTCTCCTGATAACAGGTGAGTAAATCGGAATTCGTATTTCGGCTGATTTTAGAGGAATATTTTAAAGTTCCAAAACTCCACACTTAGAAGAATTTCCAAGTGAAACCAGTCAATGTTAGCCTATGGAAGGAAATTCAAGTTACTGGTAAGTACGGTTAAAATTACTTTTCAGGACCAGTACTGGGCTGAAAGATACAGCACTGAGGTCTCTCCTTATAACAGGTGAGTAAATCGGAATTCGTATTTCGGCTGATTTTAGAGGAATATTTGTAGGTTTCAAAAATCAACACTTAGAAACTTTTTCAGCAAAAAGCAGGCAATGATATCCTATGGAAGGAAATTCAAGTTACTGGTAAGTACGGTTAAAATTACTTTTCAGGACCAGTACTGGACTGAAAGATACAGCACTGAGGTCTCTCCTTATAACAGGTGAGTAAATCGGAATTCGTATTTCGGATGATTTTAGAAGAATATTTGCACAATGGTGAAGGGAGGGGGCGGGGCCTGAGGTGACATCTGTGCAAACGCGCCCCGTGGCGCGTTTTAAGTTGGGGATTAAGTCCCCTTGAATCCTGAGGGTCCCTAGGGGCCAACTAGCCCACCAGGAACCTCCAATATGCGCCAGGGGCTGCGTTGCAGAGACGTGTAGAGAGGCCACACCCCCTTTTACACCTCTCTGCAACGCAGCTCTGTGGCGCTTTCTGGATGTACCTGTTGGGCTAGTTGGCCCCCAGGGACCCTCAGGATTGAAGTGGATTTAATCCCCCAACTTAAAACGCGCCACGGGGCGCGTTTGCACAGATGTCACCTGAAGCCCCGCCCCCTCCCTTCACCACTGTGCAAATGCGCCCCGTGGCGCGTTTTAAGTCGGGGGATTAACTCCCCTTGAATCCTGAGGGTCCCTGGGGGCCAACTAGCCCAACAGGTATATCCAAAAAGTGCCACAGAGCTGCGTTGCAGAGAGGTGTAAAAGGGGCGTGGCCTCTGTACACCTTTCTGCAACGCAGCCCCTGGCGCATACTGGAGGTTCCTGGTGGGCTAGTTGGCCCCAGGGACCCCAGTATTCAAGGGGAATTCGTTCCCCTCTGCAAACGCGCCAGGGGCGCGTTTGCAGAGTGGTGAAGGAAGGGGCGGGGCCTGCAGGCCCGATCGTTTTTTTTTTTTTTTTGTCCCCTGAAGGGGGCTGTGTGGCCCCCTTCCTTTTTCCTGTTTTTGGGCTCTGGGGACCCCATCCCCCAGGGCCTTACCCCTTTTTTAAATTAAAATGTAAAAAAACGGGAAGGGGCCGCGTGGCCCCCTTCCCTGGGCCTGTATTGGCCCCGGGGACCCCATCCCCGGGGCATGGCCTCTATTTCTACATTTTATTCTTTGGAGGGGGCTGCGTGGCCCCCCTCCTCTGGCCATTTAAGGCCCCGGGGACCCCATCCCCCGGGGCCGGCCATACCCTTTTTTTTTTGTGTGTGTTTTTTTTTTTAAACTTTGGGGAGGGGGGCTGCGTGGCCCCCCTCCCGGGCCACTTATGGCCCCGGGGACCCCATCCCCCGGGCCTGGCCTCACGTTGGAGACTGTGGGGGGGTCCCCAATCCCCCCACAGTCCCAGCCGGCTCCCCGCGTCCCTTGGGAGCCGGCATTGCTTTTCCACATGGGGAGCTGCTAAGATGCAGCTCCCCATGTGGCAAGCTGTCGGCTTTGGATATTGGAAGAGAGAGCAGGTTTCCCTGCTCTCTCTTCCAATATCCAAAGCAGTTTGCTATGGCAGGACGGGAGCCGCGAGGCTCCCGTCCTGCCATAGCAAACTACAGTGTCCCGGGGTAGGCACCCCGGGACACTGCAGGAGCCGGCCCTGGGGGTGGCGGTCCCCAGGGCCATCAAGGGCTCCAGGAGGGGGCCGCGCGGCCCCCTCCCTTAAATTGCACAGCCCCGGGGAGGTGGTGGTCCCCGGGGCTCTGGGGTCCGTAATGGACCCCCACATTTATTTTATAAGTGCCCCGGGAGGTGGTGGTCCCCGGGCGTGTGGGGGCTGGAGCCCCCCACACCTTATTTAAATAAAAAAAGAAGCCCCGGGGGTGGCGGTCCTCGGGGCTGCGGGAGGGCAGAAGAGCCCTCCCGCACCATTTTTTCTATAAAGCCCCGGGGGTGGCGGTCCCCGGGGCTTGGGGGCCCTTTGAGGCCCCCATACAAACAATATACCCACCCCCACCATGCCCCCAAGACTTGGGCCACCCGGGGGCAAATGCAATCGAAGCGCGGGAGACCGCGCTTCGATTTTTTTCCGGCAGGATTCGCGCACCCTGAGTGCATCCTACCGATTTAAAAAAAAAAATTTTTTTTTCTTTTTTGCCCAGGGGGTCCTTGTGGGACCCCCTGAGCAAACCTAGGGGGTCAGGGTGTTTCTACCCTGCCCCCTTTGTGCGCTTTGCGCACTTGTTTCTGTCCCTACCGAGGGACAAAATGGCTGCCAACATTTCCTGAATCGGAATGTTGACAGCCAGCTGACAGCCAATTAACATGCAGCTCGTGATCGGGACGGTGCGCGCAGGTGCGCTGAGGGTACGCGGACCCTACTCGGCCATAGATATATATGTACTTTTACTTTTGATTTTCTCAGCAACTACTGAACGGATTTACACCATTTAACAAAAGGGTTCTTTCTGAACCAAGAACTACCTCTTTGCCAAATTTGGTGTAATTCTGTTCAGCAGTTCGGGCTGTAGCCGTGTCTAAAGTTTCCTATGGAAAATTGCATGGGGAAAACGCGTTTTGGGACCCCCCTTTTTTCTCGGCCCCTGCTTGACGAATCCTCCCGAGACTTTCAGGGTAGGAGCGGACCGGAGCGCCCCACAAAGTTTGAAAATTTTGCGAAGGTACGTCAACCGGCAAGAGAGTTATTTCAAATAGAATGTCGCGGATTTCCTATGGATAATAGGTTGTAACTATAACTATCTACTGGCGACCGCCAGTAGATAATATATATATATTGATATATATATATATGCAGAAGAAATTCGTCATGCAACTCCAAATGCATAGGAAGGACGAATACGGACCCAATTCTTCGTGCAAGGTATTTTATTAGTTCAGACACCCAGCACTACCGCCATGACGCGTTTGGGCCTTCGGGAGGCCTTGATCACATGACGCCATGAGGAGTGAACTTGTTTTTAAAGTGACAGCATAGCAGCACGTGACATTCAAAATAAAGTGCAATAGACATAGAGAGGGTATGCATAACTGTGAATAACAGTCACCTTGTAGCAACTAGCAGCAGCAATCATGTATTATGTGCAAATATGCCAATAAATACATTAAAAAATGTGCATTGATTCATGAACACATTTAAAAAAAAGATTTTTTGCTAAACACATAAATTTAGTGTGTGGACATAAGTTAAATAAAACTCAATTGTCTAAGTCCATCATTCATTTGTTTTTGTTCGTATGATACCCAAGTGGGTACATATGCTAACTATTTTCGATGCAACACATTGATGGCTATTTAAAACCAATTTGGGTATTTTAAAATGCGCATTGATACATGAACATTTAAAAACAACTGATATATCATGCAGCTATTTGCAGCTAAACGCCAATCTTATATAACACCCAGAAGACGATGTGACCCTTGTGGGTACCATCAAGGTAAAATAACATACAGGCTTATAAGATAGCCTGAAATATTCCTACACCTTAAAATTCAAAACATTTTTTTCATTTTAAATAATTAAAAAGGTTCATGGTGCAATCGAGCAAATCATGCAGATAAAAGTATTTTTGTTCAAATAGATAACTTTTCTAATATCCACATGATAACAACAACCTTTAAAAACTAGAGGCTGATCCAAATAGCTATGATTGACTCACCAATTGGATGTTATTGTTAGCGTGAATGCTGAATTGATTTCTACCTATACCCGTTGTTGCATTCGAAAATAAAGAATCAAGCCCTAGTGGGCTGCGGCTGCGGCTCTATATTAGTCTAAGGAAAAATGCAAGTGCGAGTGAACGTGCTACCAAAAATAAAAAAGTGTTAAAAAGTGTAAAGATTATGTAAATAAAAATATTGTCGTGAGAGGCATTGTGCGAAGCGTTCCAAGGGCATCACTGTGGTTTAAACTGCTGATTAGAGGCATTATAAACATGTACATAGGTCATCACTGGAGTTGAGCCCGTTGGGCGCCTTGGTGTCTAGCTCCAGGATGTTCCTATTTTCCATTTTTCTAAGGAGGGCCTCACGATTGCCACCACGTCTGAGTGGTGGGATCATATCCACCACAAAGTAACTTAGGTGATCCAGGCAATTGCCATGGACCTCCTTAAAATGTCTGGCAACAGGGTATGCTGCGTCGTTGTTGTTGATTGCCCATATGTGCTGGAGTATCCTCTTGTGGACCTGCAACTTGGTACTACCCACATATTGCAGGCACATACACAGCAAATTTAGTTTTGCATGTGAGCCTCTTTGATATGGTGATGGGAATATCATGAAAAGGGCTACTGTAAGTTGTTCTACTTTTGGCGTACTTGCATGCTTTGCACATTGGGCATCTTACAAACCCTTTCACCGTTTGAAGCCAAGATTTGGACGTAATGATCTCAGGACTACTCTTGACCAGCATGTCACTCATAGAACATGCTTTTCTGAATGCTATGCTAGGGGAGTCTCAAAGGGTGCCACCTATTACCAGGTCATTACGAGCTACAACCCAATTTTTGTTGATTATTTTGCGCAAGGCACAGTGTTGACGATTGTAGGTCAGAATTAATCCAGGTTGATCTGTATTAGAGGCCAGTGTCGTAGGTACCTCCCCTGATTTTTTAGCAGTCAAGGCCATTGATCTGGATATTAAGTCAGTTTTTCTAATGGCCTTATCAATCATATCTACTGAGTAGCCCCTAGCCAGGAACCTACTCTTGCTTTCATTCTGTGCCATGACACAATCTGTGTCCACGCTGCAAATGCGTCTGATTCGCAGCATCTCCCCATAGGGAATGCTGCGAATCAGGTGCTCAGGATGGTGGCTAGCAGCGTGGAGCACTGTATTGCCTGCTGTTGGCTTACGGTGTAACTTAGTCTCCAGTTTCCCCTGATTGATGTACACTTCTACATCCAGAAAATTAACTGTTTTCTTACTGACATGAGCTACAAATTGCAGATTCAAATCATTATTGTTGATCTGTTCAGTGAACAAAAGAGCATCTTTTTCATCGCCTTTCCAGACAAGAAATAAATCATCAATATAACGATACCAAAGTATCACATGTTCAGATAACACTTTGGCAAATATGGTACAAAGGACCTGCTCCTCCCACAGTCCCATATGGAGACAGGCATAACTGGGGGAGAAGCAGGCCCCCATAGCCACACCTCTTGTCTGCTGAAAGATTTGGATTTGAAACAAGAAAAAATTGTTCAAACACATAGAAATCATGTTCAATAACATTTTGTTATGATTTAACATGCACATTGGTTTCTTGCTTAAGAAGTGCTCTACAGCTTTAATACCATCTCGATGATATATGCTGGTATACAGCAAAGTGACGTCTAAGGTGATTAATATAAAGTCTTGTTGCCACACTAATTTATCAATCTTCCTCAAAAAGTCACTGGTATCCTGTATGTATGAGGGTAGCTGTTTGATGTGCTATTGTAAAAAATAGTCAACGTACCGTATATATATATATATTCAGCTAAAGTTCCTTGTGTTGCACCGCCGCTGCTCCAAACCAAAGGGCGCATCGCCTTGCCGGACCACACAAGAAAGGTCTGTTTACTTATCTCCGATAACCTTTCGTAAAAAGGATGATGACGCCATGTGAAGATGCACAAATATGTTTATTTGCTGGCCACCATTGGAGCGTTTCGACTGCCCTGCAGCCTTGTTCACCAATGCCGAAGTAAAGTTTTAAATCACTTTATAAACACATTTGTTTGCGTGTCACGTGTGGACTACCAAAACATAATAAGTGAAAACAGACTCGTAGCTTTTACACATTATCTAGAAACTATTACCGAATCTTAGTGATTCTTACAGAGTCTCATAAAAGTACTGACCGCTTTTACATTACAAAACAGGTAAATACTGCACTTTTAAAGACGAAATTGTACATTTTTGGATTTAAATGTTACAAAAGGATCCTCATAATACTGGTGTATCAATAATATTTTACTGTCTACATGCCCATAATTATCGTGCACGTTAGACTACACGCATCAATTTGAAAATTACCTTGTTGCAACAATTTCACCCAAGTGGGCAATTTCCAACTTATAATTTCAGCTCGTGCAATTATACACTGTATTCTGCCCCTGTGGGGCAAAATTCATCTGCATTAACTCATTTATAATTGCAAGCAAGCCCTAGTGGGCAATTCCCATCAACAATTTCATCAGTACTTTATAAATTCCATTCAACTACAGTCTTAAAAAAGTGCAAAGTGCAATTGTGCAATAAATGTAAATAACAACAAAATAAAACTTGAACTATAAAAACCCATTAATATATACATAGTTGCTGCGGGGTCTGGAAGTTCATTCATGGCATAGTTTATCACAGATGAGTATGAAAGTCTTCTTCCATATTCAATCCCTCCGGGACTTTAGTGTCTAGCTCAATTATATAGCAAGACTCTAACTTTCTTAATTTCTTTTCCCGGTTTCCGCCTCTACTGTTGGATGGGAGAGCATCAATTTCAAAATACATCAAACCTTTCACATCTCTATTGTGCACACTTTCAAAATGGCACGCTACAGGATACGTTTTGTCACCATTCTTGATTGCTCTTAAATGTTGAAGTATGCGCTTATGCACTGTCAGAATTGTACTGCCCACGTACCTCAGGCCACATGGGCACTGAAGCACGTAGACAGCAATCTCAGTCTTTCAGTTGAATTCTCTCTTGATTTCTTTCACTGAACTTGACAAACCAGACTTATATGTTGTTGTATTCTTGCCATGGATGCAGGCTTTACATTTAGAGCATTTTAGAAACCTGGTTTTCTATTGAGCCATAATGATTTGTATTTTACTGGTTTCACATCTTTCAACATATTGCTTACAAGTGCTTGTTTGAGGGATTTCACACGCCTGAATGTTATCTGTGGCTTTCGTGATACTACTTTCCCCAAAATTGGGTCATTGCGTATAATATGCAGGCCTGGGCGTAGTTCGTGGAGTTTTGCTACGCGGAACTCCGCCAAGTTACAAAAAACCTCCGCGAAGTTCCGCGAGTGGCGGAGTGCAGTGCGAACTGCAGTTTGTGCTGGTATTCCTGCTGCTTGGGTAGAAATTCTACCCGAGCTGCAGCTCGCACTCGCGAACTTACCGTTCGTGATCGCAAGCAGGAAAACACCCCGCTGCACATCGCGAAGCGGAGTTTTCTGCACTCCGCGAGCTTCGCGGAGTGCGGAGTGCAGAAAACTCTGCAAACTTCGCGAACGGAGCGAAGTTCACCGCCCAGGCCTAATAATATGCCAATGTTTATTCAAGAAGCTTCTTAAATTGGCCTGTTGTTTGCTGTAGGTAGTTATCATTCTACATTGATCTACATCCTTACTTTCATGTTTTTCTTTACTCTTACTTTAATTAAATAAAATGTCTTCCCTCAGTTTTTTACTTGCCTTAAAGACTGCTGACTCAATGCACTCATCTGTATATCCTCTAACTTTAAATGTTTTCTTTAGACACAGTATCTCGTTATTCATTTCAATTTGATTACTACAATTTCTTTTAGTTCTTAAGCATTCCCCATATGGGATGCTTCTAATCAAGTTTTTAGGATGGAAGCTAGTTGCATGAAGCAACAGATTACCTGCAGTTGGTTTTCTAAAAAGTTTAGTTTCAAGTTTTCCATCCTGAATATAAACTGTGAGGTCTAGAAAGTTTACAGGAGTGGTGCTAATGTTGCTTGTGAATTTAAGATTCAGATTGTTTACTTGTATTCTCTTTATGAATTCCTTAGCTTCCTTTTCTGAACCTTTCCATACCACAAATAGGTCATCAATAAAATGACTCCAATGCATGACATGGTTTTGCCATGTTTCCTGGTATTCTGTCTGGACCACCTGCTCCTCCCACCAGACCATATGCAAATTTACATAGCTGGGGGCGAAGCAGGTGTCCATTGCTGTACCACACACCTGATGGAAGAGTTCTCCATTAAACAGGAAGTAATTGCTTGTAAGTCATTTTTCGACCATTTGTAACAGCATTTGTGTATGTGACCATAATTTTAACGGTCTACCTCCTAGAAAGTGTTTAATTGCTTTTAAGTCGTCATCATGCTTAATACTCGTATAGAGTGTAGTCACGTCAATAGTGATTAATAAAAAATCTTCTTCCCACAGAAGATCATAAATCCTACAAAGGAAATCTCCCGTATCCTGGATATAGGATGGGAGAGTTTTGACAAGATTATTTAAAAATGAATCGACATATTTTGATATATTCTCCAGGGCGCTCCCAATAGCTGAAATAATGGGGCGTCCTGGCGGATTTACTGCGTCCTTGTGTACCTTCGGTATTAAATAAAGTATTGGTGTCACTTGACCATTTATCTTTAAAAACATAAATTCATCGTGACTAATCAGGCTTTGATCGTACCATTTTTGTAATTCCATATTGTAATTCTGGTGACTCGTTAGCATTATATCTTCTGTAATCCTAACATAGTTTACTCTGTTATTCAGTTGTTTGTAGGCTTCAGTTAGATATTTCCCTTTATCCCACAAAACAACGTTGACACCTTTGTCTGCATTACGCACAATACAATCATGATTTTGCGATAGTTTATTAACAAGAGCATTATACTCCTTTTGTTTTTGTGTTTTGACTGTTTTCTTTTCACTAGTACGTTTATGCAGGTTTTTCAGTTCATTCACAATTAATTCATTGTATACATCGGTAGCATCCTTAGCTGCTAATGGTATAAACCGGGAGCTTGGTCTAAAACTTGTTGGAGCATTTCCTGATATTTCAACTCCTTGTTCTGGTGCTAAAATTTCAACACTCCTGATAGTGGCTTGATTTGTGCTTTGACTTTCTAGCTCTTGTAGTTCAAACATAAGGTTCATATCGTCCACAATTAAACCCTCTTGATGTATATCAGATATCATAGGCTGTCTCACTTGTTCTTTCCTTTTCTGGTTTACTATAAAATGCTTCTTAAGTTTTAGTGTCCTTGTAAATTTGAAAATGTCTATTCTTGTTTGGACATAATCAATGTCTGCTTCCAGGCAAAATGATAGACCTAATTGTAGAGTCTTTTTTTCTTTTTCAGAAAGAGCAATGTTGGTTACATTGATAATTGAGGCTTCATTATCATCGCCTATTTCTTGCTCCATTTCTTCTTCTCTTTCTCCGTTGAGTCTGCGTTGCCTTGCGCCTTTCCTCCTCTTGTTCCTCTGCATCTTCCTCTTGGAGGTTTTGGGTTTGTGATTTTCACCCTTGGTCGTAAATTGAACTGTCTCTCTTGCCTTAAAAAATCAAACTCGTCGATAACTGATGGTATTGGACCTGTAGGTTGTCCACTCGGACTCTCATCAACATCAGTATCCACTTCTGAGCTTTGCAGGCTACTTTGTTCTGAATGCATGTCACAGGGAGATTTATTTGTTGCCGTCAGTTTTTGCCTGCGCAGTGTGTCAAACTTTTTGGCAAAAGTAAATATTTGACCTTTATCATAGTGAATGTTATCGCGCAAAAACTTTTGCTCCTTTCTTTCTTTGATCGACTCTTCCAACTTGCGCAGCCTGTCTTTCATTTCTATTTTGAATTTACTGATTTTGTCTTGGTCAGACTCTTTTTCCAGGGTAGTTAAAATTTGCTCTATTTCTTCCATGATTTTTTGCCGGTCTATATCAGCATATTTAATCAAGAAGGCTAACATTCTTCTTGAGGACTCATTGCTGTTTTCTGCCCATTCACGGAGCATATTGGGATTCTGTTCTTCTTAGCTCGGTGCCACCATTATTCTTAGTCCCCTTGGTACACGCTTTACTTCCAGATATCTCAGTAAAGATTTGGATTCAAACCATTTAGATTGCTCCATGCGTTTGAGCTTCTCTAATCTCTTCAGGTGTGTCATTACATCGGGTGATTTAGAAAGATTTGATGTTGTCGCAGGTATTTCTTTACTGCTCCTGATGCAATCATCAAAGATTGATAGCGCCGCTTCCTCCCGCTCTTTTACTTCGAAGGCCGACATCGCTTAAATTACGTGAGCTAAATATTCTGTAGATCAAATCTATTGCATCTAAAACTGCCAGTGTCCTCCATGTCAATAACGGGGGATTGCAAATTCTATCACTGGCTTTCCCTTTTCCCGCAGCCGCTGCAGTGCACAGACTTACCCGGACGCGTTGGCGCTTACAGTGGGTCCTCCGACTCACCGGACACCGCCACACAGGACCGGTGCTGCTACTCTCTGTATCACCGTATGATCGATGCCGTTTCAGCAGAAAGGATGGGGGGGGTCGGCGGTCAAACAAATTCAGCCAAAGTTCCTTGTGTTGCACCGCCGCTGCTCCAAACCAAAGGGCACGTCGCCTTGCCGGACCACACAAGAAAGGTCCGTTTGACGTGCTCTTGTAAAAAATAGTCAACATACCGTATATATATATATATTCAGCCAAAGTTCCATGTGTTGCACCACCGCTGCTCCAAACCAAAGGGCGCGTCGCCTTGCCGGACCACACAAGAAAGGTCCGTTTACTTATCTCCGATAACCTTTCGTAAAAAGGATGATGACGCCATGTGAAGATGCACAAATATGTTTATTTGCCAGCCACCATTGGACGCGTTTCGACTGCCCTGCAGCCTTGTTCACCAATGCTGAAGTAAAGTTTTAAGTCACTTTATAAACACATTTGTTCGCGTGTCACGTGAGGACTACCAAAAAATAATAAGTGAAAACAGACTCGTAGTTTTTACACATTATATACTATTACCGAATCTTAGTGATTCTTACAGAGTCTCATAAAAGTACTGACCGCTTTTACATTACAAAACAGGTAAATACTGCTCTTTTAAAGACGAAATTGTACATTTTTAGATTTAAATGCTACAAAAGTATCCTCATAATACTGGTGTATCAATAATATTCTACTGTCTACATGCCATAATTATCGTGCACGTTAGACTACACGCATCAATTTGAAAATTACCTTGTTGCAACAATTTCGCCCAAGTGGGCAATTTCCAACTTATAATTTCGGCTCGTGCAATTATACAATGTATTCTGCCCCTGTGGGCCAAAATTCATCTGCATTAAGTCATTTATAATTGCAATCAAGCCCATATATATATATATGCCACTGCCACCAATTTTGTGTCCTTATTGTAGAAAGCGTTGGCTTCTTATATGTGCTGAAGTATTTCAATATATTTCTATCCACATTGGAGGAGCCTGTTTCAAAATACATCAACAAGGCCGCCATCTGCGGAGGGGATCATATCCAAGGTGACAAATGCCACTTAAACAGCTATTGTAATGACATTATTTGGTGGAGATGAGTTAAGAGTTATTTTAATGATACAAATAACATTGAATGATTCTAGATAAACATTAATATGAACTCGTGTTTCTGTTCCTTACTATGCGTTATAATGGTGTTCTTGCTTTCGGGAATGTTGGGACTTTTAAATCATTAAAACTATTCCTGTAGACAGGATAGGCTCATAAATACTGGTTTCAACACAACTCCTACTTAAGCTGTAAAAACGGGGTGTTCACAACACCACTGCTCAAGTGTTACTATAAACCCTTGATACCTCCATTGAGAAAATTGGACCAAAGTCAGAGGAGGTCTTCAAATGGGATGTATTTTAATGAAACTTTCCAGGTGTTTATTTTGGCAATGTTGCACCCATTCCGTGATGCACAAGGCCTTTGACCACCTGCTGCACCCAGCCCCATTCGCAAGTGCACATTTGAAATTTGTCACAGAGCCTATCTGACCCTGCACTCTACTTAATTTGTGAACTGTCTGCCGAATGTGATGCAGAGTAAGCAAACAGTTATCTGTGAATTAAAATTGATTTGCCCCATTTATCTCTGCCCAATCCTTGACGGATCTGCTCAAACCAGGGCATAAACAGAAAGCAAAACCTAATAAAGGTTTGCCAACGTTTGTGCAGATTCATTAACCTAATATATTAGCAAGGCAACTTTCCTTTGACACCCCCCTTTAAATCGGCTACCTCTTGATGGACCAGTATGAAGAAAAGAATACTTTAAGACGTTAAGAATACTTTGATCAGCCCACCTGATGGATTAACACAAAATGTGGCAAACCAGAAGAAAAACAATTCATCCAACCTGTGAGAAGTTGGCCTGGTATATGCTGTCCACTAATTAAAGTGGGCACCTTGCACCAGTCCAAATGACCCTTATGATGTAGGAGGTCAAAGATAACCTTTAGAAAGCTATCCTAGTGGTAGCTGTGGAGAGCACGACCGCGGGCTCCGTACAGTTCTATGGGGAAGACGCGGTTACACTTTTAAAGTTTAAGGACCCTTCCAGGAGGACTTCAAGCAAACCTGTTGGAACTTAAGAGTTTGAAGAGCCACCCCACCCGTGGATACCAAAGTACCTGAGTTACTTATCCCAGAGGAGCCGGGTGCATAGGTCTGAAGTATCATCGGAATCTGCCGTCGTTCTCAATGAAGACCAGCTACTGGTGTGGAGGTTTGATTTCAAGGTGTTTGATACCAAACACCATATGTTTCTATGCAGCCGTTTTCGAGATAGCATTTACCGCAAGGTTATAATGCACTTCTACCTATATGTGATGTGATGTGATGTGAATAGGTACTTGTAAAGCGCGTGGCTACTCCACAGAGTGTACCGGTGCTGAAAGGACCACTTGACAGACAGTATGCACTAAAACAGGTAGGCCTAGATCTAATGTTGGAATAGCCAAGTTTTTAGTTGCCTCCTAAAAGCGAGTCACAGACAACCCGGGAGAATGGTCTCCGAAGGCTGCAGAGAGGCTCTGCTCATGCACGGGCACCCTTTCACTATAAACCCAGCACCCTGCCTTCAGGATTGATAAGGCCTGCTATAGGGGTGACTTATAAGTTTTAAGTGTAGTGACCTATAGATATAGTGAACCTATATCTAAAGTAAGTGGTGCAAGCACCATCTTACACAGGCTGCTGTAGCAGACCTGGAGTTCCATTTTGCATGGCCCCTCATGGGTGGCATAATAGATGCTTCAGCCTATGGGAGGCCTCTGGGGTACCTATGCAATGGGTACATGGGTACCATATAGTAGGGACTTATAAGGCTACCCCAGTATCCAATCTGGAGTGTACCAAAGTACATGTATTTCAATTTAAGGGAGAAAGCAGATAGACTGGGGTCCTGATCAGCAGGATCCCAGTCAGACTAGTCAAAAAACCAGCAAAACACCAAGCAAAAAGTGGGGGTAACCATGCAGTCAGACCCTACCTTCAAACACAACCTTATGCCAGATTTTGCACAGAAGAGTAATCTGATATGTGTAGTAACTCCTGCACATACTGGAATGATGAGTAATGCAATAAATATCACGTCCTCTGGATAACTTTTGGCAGGTCAAACGGACCCATATTTATTGGGGGGAAAATGCTTGGTAAACACATGTACATGTAGATTTTTGTGCGGTAAACACCAAAATCTGCTTAATATTCCTCATTATCAAGTAAAAACTCATAATTAGATGTTATTTATCACATAAAATAAATGAGGTTCTAAGTATATGCTAAATGTTATGCATATTCGTAAACAACTGTAAAAGTAATAAGCAAATCAAAAATGCCTTTAAAGCTGACAAGATAAACAAAAGTAATAACACTTTGAAGCCAACACCTTTTTCTATTGCTAATATTGCCAAAACTACAAAATGGATTTACACCACACCAACCAAAACAGACTTTCTTAGTGTAATTCTAATTTCATGCCAGGGTTGATGCAATCCATTCAGTTGTTTTGGCTGTCGGAGGACACTTTCTGATAGTAGCTCACAGGAGAAAACACATCTTTTTCGACTCCCTACTCCCATTGACCTGTTTTCACTGCCTGGAACTGCATGCCATTTGGCATGTCGAATCTTAGCTTACTACTCTAAATGAGTGCCAGATTTACTGCAAATCTATCAACGAGGCCCAAAGTTATAGGCAAATCTAAAAATGCATTTTCAATGAAAAGTGTCACTGAACCATAACTACATGCAACCTTGAAAGTTGAGAGTTGTTACAAGGGTACACTCTGGGCTGTGGTATTCTATGAGGATCCATTGAAATTTCCTGGTGTGGCATTTTGTATTGGATGTCTAGTTGTAGTAGTGGTGTCTTTGTGCCTTGTTGGTGTTTTTTTAAAATCTTTTTTAGTTGTTGAACAAAGATTAGTGGATTTCCTCCATTGCTTCAAGTAACTTTTGCTATACCTTCTCACTTTGGCAAAGGGTTTTATGTTGTTGGCTTGGTTATCTGGATTCAAAAGAGCAATGAGTCTGTAATAGCCTTTGGAGAACTGGTTCAGACTGCAAAGAGATGACAGTAGACAGCTGAAAGGTTGTTTGTTCTAGTGTCTGATGATGTATTTCTTTTAGTACTTGCTCTTGTGGAGGGATTTACAAGAAAGAATAGATAGTGGATGCTCCTAATGATGGAAATGGTTCCAATTAATGGGATAATGCCAGGCAAGGACGATACTGTGTTCATGGTGTAACTAGCTTGAGTAGGTCCAGCGAAAGGTTGTGAGAATACCAGAACTTCTATGTTTGTTTAGAAGGACCGTGACTATGAGATGTTATATCAATCAAATTTGACGTTTAGGTTGCTCAGATTGCAGAAGCAGAGGTTGTTCAAGATGATGCCCACAATTGTCTCTAGCAAGGTGTCTCCCAATGTTCTGTTGTTTCATAGTGGTCTGTTAATCAACATGAAAGAGTAAGGAAGGGTGACTAGAATAGATTCACACTCCAACCCATATTTATCAAGGGCTTTTATTGGCCTTGCATCAGGCAGTGCGATGCAAGGGTGACCCAAGAGTAAGGCAAATTTATTAGGAGATGCAAAAGCACAACTGCCTTGTTTTAGGCAATTGTGTGGTGTAAGTGCTGTGATGAATCTGGCTGCGTCATTCAGCAAATAATTTATGCAATGTAGGCATTACTGTGTAAATTCTAATGCAAACGTAACGCAGTGGTATTTATCATTATTTCACTACTTCATGCATCGTGACGCAGTGTAACGCAATGATAGAAATGTGTCAGGCGTAGGAGATGACACAGTGTCTTTAGTATAAAAACCTCACCATCACAGTACACTTTAGCAAGCTCAACTACGTCGTGGAGGTAGTGACATTGAAGTTGGGAGTAGGTAGGAGACAATCACCCAGGCAATAAAGGAGGAAGCAATATGTATTCCATCAACATATATCTCTCATTGACCTCAGGCAGGAGGAGGCCATCCGGTTATACATACTGATGAGGGTGTGTATCACGGAATTGCTGGAGAAGAAATTGCCAAGTCTTCTGCCAGCAACTGCAAGGACCAATGCCATCCCAGCACATGTCAAAAGTTTGCCTGTTCTACACATGTTGGCCACAGGGTCCTTTCAAAGCACATCTGCAAGATTGGCTGGCATTTCCCAGGGAGCATTTTCAGCATTCTTCCCATCTGTGTTTGACGCCATCATAAAACTTTCACTCAAGTATCTTCTCTTCCCAAAAACCAACCAACAACAATTAGCTACCAAACAAGTGTTCTTCAACATTGCTGGATTCCCCCATGTGCTTGGTGCCATCTACTCATTGGTAAGGAAAGCAGATTATTCAGTATATCATTTAAAGTGAAGAGTATGACAAAATATACATCTCTATGTTTGTGTGTGGATCTCCTGTCATGTACACAGAGTGGTGGTATTTCACTAAACATAAAGCCACTGATGTACCATTGTGGGATTGCTTCACAGATCACCCAATGAAAATAGAAAAATGCTACAGTGGGAAGTACTGTGTCATGTCACACTGTGTGAGAAGACACAATCAAAATATCGGCAATGTCATAGACATCAACTGACAAATAATGTAGTTAATATTAAATGTAATTTAAGAGCAACAGATAAATCATTTAAATGTTATAGACAGACGCATGTATGTGAATTGCTTTGGCAAGTCAGTAATAGTATAAATGCTCAAACTTAAAGCAAAGTTGCCTAACCAATGTGTTGCACATGGCAGTATATGTAGGCGGATGAGAGTACTAGGAGAACAAAAGGAAGGTGCAAGTAAAAAATCAACATCTGTCATGTACTGAAAGTGTTGTATTAAATCAGGAAATAAATATGGACTCTAGGTACATATGTGATACAAAAAGAGCAAAGGACAGCAAACTTCAAGGTATTTCAACATTGAAAGTTAAAATATACACATAGATAATACGCCATATTGACATTGTTCTTTAATATGATAGGTAACTAAAATGTTATCTCAAGTTGCGTATACTTACTGCTTCTCAGTTTAACAGAGTAATATTGACATAATGAATATATAGACTTATCAAAATTTGACATGCCAGGAAATAATCTATATTTAAAAAAAAAAAAAAAAGGTATGCTATCATAGTGTATTTACCATTAAAATAAGAACTATTTCATGCTAAAGAAATGGTGTAAGAAGCAAGTCATATAAGTAACTTTAATCAAACAAGGACAAATCACATACATGTATATACAAAACGTGTTGTGGACGTGTCTGTAGATCAATGTTATTTAATTTACTATCATTCAGCCTCATACAAAAAAGGGCTACATTGCAATACCTATGTATCATTCATAGTTCATCAATATAACTTACTGTGCAAAAAGCTTTGGCTGTTGTATGATGAATCCCCCAAAGCATTTCCAAGTAACATGTTGATAAATGGCTAAATTTACTAAGCAGCTACTAATGCAGACTTATATTAACAAATCTAAGCCTGCAGAAGTGGTATGTATACAAGGAAGAACATATTAAGTAAAATAAAATGCTAATAGTCTGTGTGAGTCAAAAAGTGTCAGTTACTGACCCTACATAAATAGCTTTTAATTTAAGCAAGAAAATATGGTCCAAAGTTGGCAACATTGCATACATTTTGAGTGCAATTCCCATATAGCTGATCCAAATATTCAAACTTACTTACAATACTAAACTGCTATGTGTACATCAATATTAGTATGCTGATATGTTATAAGTCTTACACTCTGTACAATATGTGAAATTACCCATATATGTTGAACATTCATATGTAAAGCAATGGTCAACATTATCAAAGAAATATCAGCTTTTCAAAATTAAAAATGTGTAGGAATTTGACAACATATAGATTAAACACACCTAGTGATGTAGAAGTGACAATAAATCAATAATTGATATGAACTTTTTCTCATTTCAGGTGATAAATGATATGGATGATATGGATCCCTTTCAAACTCCACAGGCGAATAGAGATAACAAATATAATCCCCGATATTTCCTTAGCCACGGACCATCACTGTAATAAACTTGCAGAATATTTTTATAATAAAATTCAAACGATATATGAATCCTTTGCTCCATCCAATAGTTTTTCCACCTCCCACTTAGAGGACTCATATACAGGGAGTAAGGAAAACTCTTTAAAAACCTTCCCCTCAATGAATTACGAATCACTACAGACAATTTCCGCACTTGTCAAGAGCGGGTCACCCAGAGACCCTGCTCCACCCAAGATGTTGAATCAGGTGGCAGAATTAGTTGCCCCAGTGATTCTGGATTTGATTAATTCCTCCATAGACGCAGGGGTGGTCCCTCCCCCTTGGAAAAAAGCCATGGTTAGGTCCCTGTTGAAGAAACCTAGCCTGGACCCAGACTGTCTGGGCAACTATCGACCTATCTCGCTTCTCCCAGGAACTAGTAAAATACTGGAGAAACATATCAACTTGGCGCTCTCGGCCTATTTTGAATCTAATAAACTTCTTCATCCCTCCCAGACTGGCTTTCGTCCCTGCCAGGGTACTGAAACCGCTTTATTAGCAGTCGTGGAGGAATCCAGAAGGATCCTTGATGCAGGAGGCTCCTCTGCCGTGATCCTTTTGGATCTCAGCGCGGCCTTTGACACGGTCAACCACCTTAATTTGGTTCAACGACTCAGAAACCTTGGTGTGACCGGAGTAGCCTTGACATGGTTGCAATCCTTCTTGGAGGGAAGATCTTTTCAGGTGTTTGAGGGTGAGGCCATTTCTAAATCCTGGCCCCTCCAATGTGGAGTCCCTCAGGGCTCTTCCCTGAGCCCCACACTTTTTAACGCCTACATGTCCCCCCTAGCGGAAATTGTTCTCCCCTACGGGGTGCACATTGTGACTTATGCCGATGATACCCAGTTAGTTGTTGCACTTAACCACTCAGATAGGGTTTCCACCTCTCTATGTATCTGCCTTGAAGAAGTAGCCAGGTGGATGAAAGACTCTTATTTAAAATTGAATGGGGACAAAACCGAACTTATGCTCCTTGGTAACCCCTCTCTTTTCAAGGCAGACACCATGTGGCTAGTATCGATAGGTGTGGCACCTGCTCCTAAGTCTGAAATTAAAAGCCTGGGCGTTTGGCTGGACTCTGATCTTAGCTTTAAAGTCCAGGCCAGAAAGGTGGTGGTCTCTTGCTTTGGCACTTTAAGGATGCTCCGTAAAGTGCTCCCTTTGCTTCCCTTTCAGGCAAGAAAGCTCATGGTCCAGGCACTTATTCTTTCCCGCCTGGACTACGGCAATGCCGTATACCTTGGAGCCCCTACTTCGGTTCTCGCCAAACTGCAAATAGTGCAGAACTGCGCGGCAAGAATCCTCATGGGGACTCGGAACCGGCAGTCGGCCAAACCAGACATGAAGGCTCTCCACTGGCTCCCCATCCGGGAGAGAGTCCATTTTAAGGCCTTATGCATTACCCATAAACTTATGGGAGGAAAGGGACCAGAGATCATCTCCTCCTTGGTTAAGCCCTATCGAGCCAACAGGCGACTACGATCAGATGACCAACACCTGGCAGTCGTCCCTCGAATCAAGAGAGTCAGAAGCGGTGGTCGGCTTTTTTCTTACAATGCCGCCAAGCTTTGGAACTCTCTTCCTCTTCAGCTACGTGGGGAACTTAATCATCTTGTCTTCCGCAGACTATTGAAAACCTGGCTCTTCCCTAAATGATTCTGAGAAGCTTCAGTTATCCTCCAGCGCTGGGATGCCTACGGGTAGCTATGCGCTTTATAAATGCTGCTTCATTCATTCATTCATTCTGACCAAAACAAGAAATTTTGAGTGCATGTTTGGTCTGCTGAAATCCCGTTTTAGATGCCTGGTTAAATCTGGTGGTAAACTACTGTACTCACCACCAATGGTTTGTAAAATAATATTAGTCTGTGCAATATTGTACAACATATGTCTAAAGACAAATGTACAATGGGAGCATGACTGTGCAATCCCACTTGAAGATGATGAGGACAATGAATCACAAGCAGATATAGTCCAGTTAATGGCAGGTCATGTCAGACATGAACAGATCATAGCAATATTTTTTACGGAATACTTTATAAATCAATGTTACTTATTTTGGATTAGTGAACTGTAACAATAAATTAATTTTCACACACCTAAATATGCTAAAGTTTGTAATATTTTTTAAATCAAAGTTGATATAATCATTGTGCCAGTTATCAAAAAGATGTACAGAAATATCAAACAGAAATGTTACATACAAATTAATTTTGTATGGACAATATTTTGAACTTTTGATTTAGGTATGTGTGACATCAGAATCACTATCAACAAGAAGTGATTGAAATGGCTATATTTATGAGCCTACATAAATACATATCCCTCATTGATAATTGTTAAAGTAGCCATTGAACATAAAATTTATCCCATCACATCACCATGACAGATAAGCTATCAAAGCTTTACCGTATAAGTAGCATTTCAATCATTTAACTTCACACTGCAAGAGGACATTCCCATGACAAAAACATTTTGAAAGGAGTACATGTGTGTATATCAAGTCCGAATGTGGACTATCAAACATATATCACTCATAGGAATTCATGTCTCACTCAGATTGTGATCTGCAACAATCAGCAGCTTATTGTACCGATTGTTATTAAAATGCTAGATGAGAAGGTCTATCACCATATGAGTAATAAAGATGTAATTGGTGCCATCCGTACATATACATGTTGAAGTAGATCATGTTATGGAGCCCATAGTAATGTATAAGTGCAATGTATAGTACAATGTTAACACTAATGAACAATCGTTACCTTTACAGACAAAACAAAAAATGCCACTACAGCTGTAACATTCACAAATAAATACTAATCAGTAAACTTGTAAAAAGATAAACATGTATGTGTACAAAGTTATACATACTTCATTTTGTGCATACAAACAAATTTATGATCAATGGCAATCGTATACTAGAAATCATACTGAAATTTAAATGCTTTGACTCAAGCACTGGTATGACATATAATCTTTTATTTTAATATCTTTTTATTGGTACATTAACAATAATTTGTACATACAGAGAGCAATTATAGTAGGTCATCATTTCCATTTTAGTTTTAAGTCCTATGCATTTTATGACGTGCTTCAATCTTAACTAACAATAAAACATGTTGCATCACAGTGTACGTCTTACAAGCCTCGGTGCGTCCGCCGGGCCCCCCAAAGTTTCTCCCCTTTCTTAGGGCACCCTCTACTCTTGTATATCGTAAGTTCCGCTTGCCAGCACCAATCTAGATCATTTTCCAATTCTTCCACTGTCGGAGTGGCAGTTGCTCCCCATTTCTTTGCCACATTTCGTTTTGCCACTACTGTAGCCAATGCCAACCATTGCCTTACATGTCTTGGCCAATCATCATTGCTGGCAGTTATCATAAGGAACCATTTTGGATCTAGCGGAACTTCTATACCCACCACTTCTGTCAATACCTTGGCTATTTTCTGCCAGTACACCTGCAGGACAGTGCATTCCCAGAGTAAATGATAAAAGGACCTCTTAGACTCACATCCCCTATAACACAGCATATTTTCGCTACATCCCATGTGGTGTAGCACTGACCTGGGGTAATACACCCGGTGTAGCACTTTAAGTAGTATAAGGCAGAACCTTGCCTGTATCGCCACCTCTCTTGGGCCTTGGAGCGCACCACAACCCATTCCTCTTAATCCAAGGAGCCTACGTCCCATTCCCAGGCCGTCCGGAGAATGCCCATGGGGTCTGGGGTATTATTAATTATCTTTTTGTAAAGTAAGTATATAGCTTTATCTTGCAGTCGCTCTGTCAATATCCTGCCTTTTAACGGTGAGGCAGCTTCCAGAGAATCTCATTCCCTAATATATCTTCGTAAGGCATGCCCTAGTTGAACATATTTGAGCCACTCCCCTTTCCCCATGTCATACTCTTCTTGTAGATCTGTAAACTTGACGTAAGCCCGCTCTCTCTAAATGTCTCCCAGTGTTTCCAACCCAGTAGTTCCCATTTAGCAAAACCCTCCAGCTGTCTTACTCCCTTCAAATGGTCACCCGCCCATAGGGGGGTCATTCCTGTGAGTGTGCTTTCCCATCCCAGATACTTCATAATTTAACCACTGTTTTAGTATGCGTTGGGAGGTTCCCACCTGCTTGCTTAGTGTAGAGTATTTCCTGTGGGCCTCTCTTCCCCAGTGCCAGCCTATCGACCCTGTATGCTGGACCAGTCCTATCCTCAAACATCCAGCCATTCACATTCACTAGTTGGGCCGCCCAATAGTAACCACGGATGTTGGGTACCGCTAAGCCTCTATCATAGATCCCTCTTTGGGGTTTACTCAGGGCTATGTGCGGGGCCGCCCCACACCATAGTAATGCACAGAGTTCCGAATTCACTCGTTGGAAAAAGGAGGGGGGCATCTCATGTGGCGTGTTTTGCAATGCGTATAGCAGACGCGGGAGAGCCATCATTTTTAATATAGCTGCGCAGTCCGGCAGTGTCAGGGGGAGCGTGCGCCAATGCTTTACATCTGTTATAAGTCTGTCGAGCTGAAGGACCGCGTTCTGTCGATGGAACTCTTGGGGATCCCATGTGATATGGATCCCGTGGTATTTAAAACCTTGCTTATTTATGGGGACTGCACATCTGGATGTCAGGGATGGGGCTTCCCCTGCTAGGGGATATAATAGTGATTTGTTCCAATTGATTCGGTATCCCGAATATTCACCATATATGCGGAAGATCTGTAAAATGCGGTCAATTGAGTGTCTCAGCTTTCTCACGTATAGCAGGATGTCATCTGTGTAGAGTGATATTTGGTCTTCCCACTCTTCCCCTATCGGTATTCCCCAGATCAGGGGGTCCTGCCTTACCCATGCTGCGAGTGGTTCAAGCGCTAATGCGAACAACATTGGAGACAGTGGACATCCCTGTCTGGTACCGCTCTATAGGGTAAACACGTGAGATATCGTGGGGTTGACCCGTACCCTGGCTAGTGGCGGTTCGTATAAAAGCTTAACCCATCCGATAAATTTGGGTCCCATGCCAAACCACTCTAGGACTGTGAAGAGATAGTTCAATTCCACACTGTTGAATGCAATGCTAGCATCGAGGGATAAAAGGGGTGATTGCTCATTTGGGCATTGCTCCGTTATGTGGAGTATTCCAAACAACCTTCGGGGATTTAGCCTAGTGCTCCTTTGGGGCATGAATCCAGATTGGTCCGGGTGCATAAGGGCAGTAATCACTCCTGTTAAGCACATGGACAGGAGCTTAGCGAGCACTTTCACCTTATAGTTGAGTAGTGAGATTGGTCTGTAAGACCCGCACTCGATGGGTGGCTTGCCCGGTTTTGGGATTACCGTTATCACCACTGTCCTTTGGTCTGGTGGTAATATGCCCTCCTGCTTTGCCTGGTTGAACATATTTAACAAATATTCCACTGTTTCCTCCAGCATGACCTCTTACATCTCAACTGGTAGACCATTTGGGCCGTCTGTTTTCCGGGATTGCAGGTCTCGTGATGCTAATTTGATTTCATCAGCTGTCAGGTCTCCCTCCAGCAACTCCCTATCCTCCTCAGTGAGCCGTGGCAGGGAGATGTTGCGCAGGAGGTCTCCGCAGTCCTCTTCCTGTGTGGTCTGAACGGGCAGCATAGATCCCCTCATAGTATTTAGCAAACTCCTCGGCTATTTCCGACCCTGTTTCATACTTGCCCCCATTCGTATCTTGCAGTCCTGAGACCCAGCTCCCTTTCATCTGTCGCTCATCCAGCCAGGCCCACAACTTGTCAGCCTTATCCCCTACGTCATAAAGTCTATGTTGTGTGGCCAATGCCTGTGCCCTGGTGCTATTTTCCAATAGATAGAGTTCTTTTTGCCGTACCCGTAGGTACTGCCTATCTTTGACTCGGTGGGGATCGGTTCCTAGTGCACGGGCCTCCAGACGTAATATTTCTGTTTCCAGGGCCTGACATTCAAGGTGTTTTTCTTTTTTGATGGTGCCTATTCTTGCCTGTGCACGGCCTCTGAGGACCATTTTGAAGGTCTCCCAGAGGGTCACTGTGGATTCAACTGTTCCTGCATTAACCTTGAAGTATTGCTCTGCCCCATCCATCAAGTCCTCTCTAAAGGCTTCATTCTTAAGGAACCATGGGTCTCTTCTTTGTGGCAGTGTGTGGTCTCTCACTGGGCCTGTTAACTTAGCTTCCACTGGGGAGTGGTCTGCTATCCCTCGTGCCACATGTGTGGCATCCCTAAATTCCCCAAGTCCCGGACCTTGTGTAATAAGATAGTCAAGCCTCAAAAGGCTTCTGGTCGCAGCCGATAAGTACGTTTATTGCTTCGTGTTTGGGTGGTGATATCTCAAAATGTCACCCAGGCCCTTCGTGTCGAGGAATCTCTTCAACTGCCCTGCCCGCCATTCTGTGCTTGTCCCCATGGGATACCCGCCGGCCGCATCTAGTTCCGGGGACACAACATCATTCATATCACCTCCCAGGATCAGCCTATCCTCTGGCAGCTGCAGCAGTAAGGGACCCAGTGCATCAAGCGTGGCAGTCTGAAGGCCCGGAGAGGGGAATATACTGAACAAAGATTGAGTCTCTTCCCTTCCCAAATGCCACTCACAAAAGTGTATCTCCCCAGGGCATCTGTCCATACATTACTTTGGATGAAGGGAAATGTACGTCTGGCTAGAATTCCTACTCCCCTGGAACCAGGGGTGTACACGGCATGAGCCATAAGAGTGTATCCGTATCTATCTAGTGCCTTGCAATACCTACCTTTAAGGTGCGTCTCCTGCAAGAGAACCACGTCTGGTGTATGCCTTTTAATAAATTGCAACACTGTCAACCTTTTTAGTTTGCCATTTAGGCCATTCACATTCCAGGACCATATCTTCACAAGGACTGGATCTGTCTATGGGCCACCATTGATGTGCATGTTCACTGTCAGTGTCCCTTTTCCCTTTCCCCTTTCATTTGCAGACTTACGCTTGCTCCCTAGATATTGATCTGTGATATCGTACCTAACTACTAGTGCCCTCCCCCACCCTGCTACCCTGCTAAGGTTATGGAAACCCCAACTCTCCAAACCGCAGTGCACCTGTTGCCCCTTAACTTGCATAACAGTTCTAACTAATATATTGGGGGGAGCTTGACCCAGACAGACCCACGATCAATAAGCTCTGCCATACTCCTGCCCATCCAAGCCCATTTCCAGCTGGTAGCCTCTGTGAGTCTCAGTATGGTGGTAGCCACTGGACATCCCGGTCAGGCCGGTCCCAAAGTCTTATTACTTCTGTGAGCCTCTCTGGGCTGCCCTCCGGAACAGTATCATGATTGTTTCAGTCTTACCTCTGTCCCGATCTCACCATTCACTATTCTCGTGCCACTTCTTCACCGCATAGACTAGCGGGTCGTGAGGACAGAGCCCACCAGCCTCGCCCAGCACCTGTCCCTTCACCTCCTTTGGTGGCTCCACTTAACCTGTATGAGTCTTTGCCTTGCTCCTTGCCAACTGTGCACCATCCTTCTAGCGACTCCCTGGCTTCCTCTGGAGTAGCAAAGTACCAGGTCTTTTCCTCAGCTATCAGCCTCGAGCCGGAAAGAGCATCATGTATTTTAGGCCTCTGGATCGTAGATCCTTTTTTACAGGTTCAAAGCTTCATCGCTGACGCTGTACTTGAATGTGAAATCTTGAAAGAATCTTATCACAGTGTTTTCGAATGGCAAGTCCCCTTTCGCTCTGGCCGCCTGCAGAATTGCATCACTATCTCGATGATTGAATATTTTGGTGATAACCGTTTGCAGTGGGGCTCCAGGTCTCAGGGGTGGTATCAGTGACCTATGTGCTCTCTCACTGGAGAAGAATTTCGATCGGTGTTGGGGTTGCAACTTATTGATGATAAGATCTTCTAGAAACAGATCGATACTTGCTCCCTCTGTCCCTTCAGGCACCCCAATTTCCTGTATATTGTTCCTCCTCGATCACCCTACTTGGTCTTCCAGCCGCGCAGCCATCTGTGTTGTCTGCTGTGTTAGGGTATGTACCTGTTCTTCAAGGTGTTTCATCTTAGACTGAACCTGAGCGATATGGGTCTCAGCCGTAGACACTTTCTCAGTTAGTTTGGAAAGGTCTGCTCTAATTAAGGTGACTTCTATGGACACTGAGTCTATCTTTGTCTTCAGGGAGCCCTTGATGTCCCGGATTGCCGCCATTATCGCGGTCAGGGAAGGCTCCCCAGCCCCCCTTCCTCTTCTGCATTCGTTGCGGGCCTTGTGACTGGATAATTATCCATTTTGTTGGATTGGATCTGGCCTGCGCCTTTGGTCTTCCCCATTGTTCTGTTGTTTGCTGTCAGGATCTCACAGTAGCTCTTCATCTGGGGGGGTCCTCCTCATTGGATCGCACCCTGGTAGGGTTCTTTGTGGTCCGTCTAGCACCCCTTCTGGGTGTCTCTTTACTAAGGTGCTAGTCATCTTTTGCCCACAGGAAGTCCACACCTAAATCCGATCACTTTTGCCAATTATGAGTAACTTTTCTGGTCCTATGGATTGTCCACGGAATTGTTGCAAACCAGTAAATGTGTCCATGGCCCTTCCTGTGGGTCCTGTGTAGCTACGTGGCCTATGTGCTACGAGTCTCGGTTGGGGCTATATTGCTTTACTCTGCGGGCGGAAGATGTAAGAGTCGTCCTCGGCGCCGGGCCCACGACTTCATCCACTGCAGAGCCAGCGCTGTTCCTCTGCATTATTTCTTGTCTTAGGAGTCGATTCTGGGGTACGTGTTAAGTGGCCCCTGCCGCCTGAGCACTCCTCCTCTATTGCGTATCTCAATAGTCTTTATTCATTATTGTTGTGGGCCCCTGCAGCAGCCGCCGCACCTCCACATACTATCGGCCTTTCACATTTGGATCTTCAAGTCATTGTCCCAACCGCACAGTCCATTCTCTCCAGTGTGGGTCTTTGTCGAGGCAAGTTTGGGAACTTATTGGTGCCACAGACCGTCTCAAGCCTCTGGGCGGGCCGCGGGCCGCACAGTGGGAGAGGGACCACAGGTGCCGATCTGGCACTCCGTCCTCTCTCTGCACAACGGATCTCAAGCGGACCCTCCACCTCAATTTCCAGGATGCGGGTTGGCGTGCCCCCGGCGCCGCTCCCCACCCTTCCCGCAGGATTGCTCACTCACGGCCTATGTATCGGGCGTCGCCACCGCCACTCCCCTGTACGGCATATCGGGCAGCAGGCTCAGCCACCACACTCACCCATGCCGTGCTCCAGCATCCGCACCCCCGACTGCGTTCGGTCATTGTTCCGGGATAGATCACAGCCGCATGCTGAACGCGTGGATCCCGGTGTTTCACAGGAAGTTGATGCAGCGTCGGCCTGCCCTCTCTTCGGCCGCTGCCCAAGGTCGAGATGATCCGTTTGTCTTAATGCCCTGCATTTGGAGGGCAGTCGGGTCATTGATCGCGGCACCAGGAGGACGCCTTTGACCCGCTGTTGGTCACCGGTGAAAGTATGATCTTTAGAGGCAGGTTAATGATGGCTTTTGGGGCTAGGATCAGAGCTCCACTACTCTGCCGCCATCTTGGTCCGTGGTCAGACCACGCCCCCCAGCTGACATATAATCTTAGTGACAACAATGTTTGGAAACTTAGATACCAATCGAAAATCAATCTCTCATTTGTTCTGCCAACATGTCAATTTGGTGGAACTTATATGCACCACTCTTCAGGTACATCATCACCAGCATGATTGCAAATCAAAGCAAAAGGTCAATATTGATGTGTGAACGACAGTGAGCAAGAAAGCTAATGGATGATGCTATCTACGACAATGATAACAATCTTCACACATTCAAACTATATGATACGTCGCTTGAAATTTCACTTAAATCTCTATTTTGTCATGCCATACACCTGGATTTACAAATCCATTGAGACATGTAAATGTCATACACTTGATAAGTGCATTTACATGTAACTCTAGGACACTGCACAAAATCCAAGATATGTATCTATGAGTTCTCAACATATTAAGCTTGGTCTTTGTGAAAGTTGTGAGGTCCCCTTGTGCCGCACGAGTTGATGGAGGCTGACACCAACCGTATAGTGAGAAAGAAATATGCACCAAAGAGAACCATGTGTGAGTGTGCATGGGTAGCGAAAGGTGAACTCACAAATTAGCCAATACCATTAACCCCTGTGTTACAAAGCCCTTGAAAACTGTTATCCGTGTGGAGTGTAAAAAATAACACATATCCACACATGGTTAGAGTAGCATTTTGATCATCAGCAACACTTGTAAATCAGGTAATTGTCAGCTACATGCATATCTGTGCATGATAGATACACTTGTGCACAAAGTTTGCCAACACTTTGGTGAATATTTATTAATGTTTGGCGTCACCCTTGCTCCACGCATAGGGACACGAGGGTGATGCAAACACTAAATGAGGTCTATCATGCCATGCAAGGCCACCCTATGTGGCCCTGAGTGACTTGATAAATAGAGAGTAACACAAGGATGCACAAATGCTGCCTAGTGTTACTCTACGGCCGGAGTGGCTGTTCCCATGCATCCACCCATACATTGGTAGACCAGGAAATGTGTAAGAGTTATCCGACTATTCACCAGAGGTGCAAGGAGAAATATCTTCATTCATCCTCGTTGTTTCCTCTTTCGAAGTGTGCTTCAGTTGGCAGCACACTTCCAAAGTATACAATGCCTTAGAGGTTTGTGTTTGTGCTGGAAGGTGTTCCTTCCTGCCCAAAAACAAATCTCCCTGCCATGCAGGTGCACTTGCAACATGATGGAAGGGTGCCTGCATTGGTGCTTGGCAGACAAAAGTGCGCCAGCACTAGGAATGGACAGGAATGCAACATATACTGATAAATATGATTCATTCCTGCCCTGTCCCTTTCATGAAGTGCAGGGCAGCAAGGTGGTGTTCTGTGTTGTATTGCATGATTTGTTTGATAAAAATGGCTCTTTGAGTGCATTACTGTGCTGAGTTACATGTATATCTGCAATATGTAGCTATTCAAATATATGTAGTGATTAGTTACTTTATTGCCTAACTAAATTGGTGAAAGTTACCATCACACCTTTTTAACTTTTTCCATGAGTAGGTAAATAGGACACCATTAACATATGGTGCATGTGGCTTTTTGCATTGCTTTATATAGAACACTGCATAGGAAACATATGAATTTGTGGCCCTTTGCATTGCTCTATATAGGACACTATGTAGCCCTTTCAGTTGCTCTATACATGCCACTGTGTGGCCCTTGACACTGCTTCATATGGGACTCTGTTTGGCCCTTTGCGTTCCTCTCTATATAGGACAGTGCATGGCCCTTTGTGTTGCTCTATATAGGCTACTGCATGGCTCTTCGCGTTGTTCTAAATAGGGCACTGCATAGTACACATATGAATTGCATGACCCTTTTTGCTGCTCTATATAGGGCACTGTGTGGCGTGTTGTGTTGCGCTATATAGAACATTGCATAGAAAGCATATGAATTGTGTGGCCCTTTCTGTTGCACTATGTAGGACACTGCATGGCCTTTTGCCTTGCTCTATGTAGGATACTGTGTGGCGTCTTTGTGTTGCTCTATATACAACACTTAGTAGGTAATATATTAATTGCGTTGCCCTATATAAAACACTGCAAGGGTGCCTGTGTTGGTGCTAGGTAGTAATTTGTAAAACAGCACAGGCAGAGAGCAGGAATGTGCCCTATGATTTTACACATTTCGGCCCTTTCCCTTACATGCAGCTCAGTCCTGGTAGGTGACTAACTGCGTTCTGCTGAATCAACACTTTAAAATATGTGTCTAAATGTTGCATTGTACTGGAAAATCAAAATGTTGTGTCTAAGTTCCATTTTTAATGTCATTTAACTGTGCTTGTATTTCAGATGGACATTTACCGTTCTCAAGAGAGGAAATTAAGTGCTTCAAGGATTCCAATGCCGAAAGTGGCCTGACTACATGGTTGTAGCTCTATAACAAATGTGTGTGTGATACATATTAGTATTAACAATGTAATCTGTATAGCAAGGTATTCATCACCTTGGATTATATCACTCTGAATTAGATAGCAAATATAACAGAACCTGGTTAGGCATATTGTGTAACATAGAAGGAGCCCTGTTAATGTGAAGAAAGTATCAATAAAGGTCTTGGTTAGTATGTTGATTTACCCCACTTGAAATATGATGCTGGTATTAATCAAACAGAATCTGCATAACATACCAAACTACACTTACACGTACAGTGCCACCAGGTTAGCAATCGCATTGCAAATATTGCACATCAGATTGATGCAGGAAATGTGGCAGCAGCATTGCAACTTTAGGTGTCTCTTTATTACAACCTAACAAAACAATTAACATCTTACCATGTGGTGGTGCACTGGTGTGAGACATTTCTCTAACGTCCAGCCATTGCCTCCCTTTTGCCACTTACCTGTGGTATAGGTACTGATATCCTGTCTCAGGTGTGTCTGACCCTTCATCTGAAGTGTTCTAGTCAGACCTATGTAGAAAGGAGTGACAGTGGCCCCATAAGTCCTATGCACTGGAGGGTGCATGGATGTACGGCAGCTAATGATTTGAAACAAAGAGAGCTACAAAGTAATAGCTTTCAGCCAGTCTTGGACACATTGTGAGAGTATATGTCGTCATGGCGGTGAACTTGTTATGTGGCTTAGCAGATGTCTCTTGGATGGCAGTCTGCATATCTCAGATGGTATGTATTGGATAGACCACAGAGTGCCTATATAATTTAGGAGGAACCAATGCAGCTCCAGTAGGCCTCACAGCATGGAAACAAATGCATTGAACTTAGTTTGGCCAGCAGGACATAAAAACATTGATTGGTATTATTTGAGAAGTCAATACTAGCTTCATAATTCTCATCCGTTTACAAAAGGCAGCAAACCACCTTGCAGCGCTGCACTGCATGAAAGGGAAAGGGCAGGAATGCACCATATTTAGCATTATACTGTGAATTCCTGTCCTTTCCTACTGCTGGTGCACTTTTGGCTGCATAGCGCCAATACAGAAACCCCTGTGTCATAGTGCAAGGGTGCCTGTGTTGTAGACAGAATTGTTTTTGTGAAGGAAGGGACACCTTCCTGCACAAAAACACACCTGACAGGCATTTTCCTTTTTCTATATATGCTGCAGCATGCAGCAAGCACTGAAATAGGAAAAAACGTGGAGAAATAAAAATATTTCTTCTCGTTACGCCTCACCTGGGGAGTTGTAAAACTTTTATGCATTCCAACGTCTACCTCAGGCTCTAATGGTATATCTGAGAATGCATTAAAATCCATGGGTGGATTCGTGGGCGCACCCACATTCCACCCATGGAACGCCTCCCTGCCATTGAGTAACGCAAGGTAACAATGTGCGCTGCCTTGTGTTAATCTAGAGTTATCAAGCCATGCAGGACCACTCAAGGTGGCCTTGTGTGGCTTGATAAATCTCACTTAGGTTTTGCGCTGCCCCTGCGTATCCTTGCTTGGTGACGCAAAACCTTAATAAATCTGGCCCTTGGTGTTTTGTTACAATCAGAAATCTGTATGAGTAGGGATCAATGTTATCAGTTAGGTGTGTGGTTGTGACAATGTGAGTAACAAGATTTAGGTCACCTAACACTGACCATCATCTTGTAAGATTGATATATTGTGATAAGATATTAAATTGTTAGGAACGTATACTGTGCATGTATTCATACAAAGAATAGGTGTATGTATGGACTGTCCCTTTTTCTTTAGTAACAATGTGAGTTATGTAAATAAGAGATGTCCATACAAACTTTTCCTAATATGATGCTCAATTTCGCCTCAAGTTCACTCGCCTGCAGAAGTGGCCAAGACATTTGCCAAGAGATGGGCAAGATATGATCATATTAAAAAAAATTCAATGAATTTTGCAAAATGGGTAGGATCTATAATTGTGAAAAGGCGGCAGGGACATGGGCTGCATCTACAAGGTTCCAGCCAAAACCCACTACACCAGCAACAACAAATCCACATTTGAGCACTCAGGCACAGACCCGCACACACACCAACTAAGGACCATCAACTGCATAGGAGGATAGGCAACAAATCCAGAAAAAAGGACATGCACTTTACCGCTTCATCCAGAGACAACTGTAATATATGGTAAGAATGGGCAAGCAACTGGTCAAAATATCCAAAGTGCAAAACAAGCACACAAAGATTTTGCTTCGATGCAAGAAGGCTTTGATAAACATTTATCAGCAAACCTGACCCCGAACTCTTCCTCAAACTATCCCATTCACTGTATTATTACCTGTTTCATTTGTATTTTAGGTGTGTTACTAGTTAGTTGGGGTATAGTGTAGATGTAGGTATAGCGTATCTTTGGCATAGTTTGACGAATCTTTGCGAAATTTTCAAAAAAAACGGGGTGGTCAGGTCAGCTGCTGTGTTGACAGTTTCGGGGTGATTCATCAAGCGGGAGTCCCAAAATACGTTTCTCCATGTTAATTTCCATGGGAAACTTTAGACACGGCTACAGCCTGCTGAATAGAATTACACCAAATTTAGCAAAAAGGTAGCTCTTGGTTCAGAAAGCATTCTTTTTGTTAAATGGTGTAAATCCATTCAGTAGTTCCTGAGAAATCTAAACATTTCTCAGATATACAACTGGGGACGCAGAGGATCCGTGAACACTTCCAATCTCGTGCCTGCAATCTGATTGGCTGCCAACACTTCAAACCAGGAAGTGTTGGCAGCCATCTTGTGACTCGGTTGAACCGCTAGGCCTGCTCAGGGGGTCCCACAGGGAAACCCAGGGCCCAAAAAAACATTTAAAGAAAATAAATCGGTGCGATTTGCACTGTATCCACGAATCTGGGCAAATATTTTTAAAAAATGAAGCACGGGCTCCCGAGCTTTATTTTCTTTAAGCCATTTTCAAAATAAATGCATGGAGGGGGCTCCTGCCCCCCTGCAACACCGTGGACCGCCTCCTCCCAGGGCTATTTATTTTAAATGTGAGAGCCCCGTGGCCCCCTACGGAGCCCCAGGGACTGCCATCTCCCCGGGGCTATATTCAAAAATAAAATGTGGGGGGACTCGAGCCCCCCTCATGGAGCCGTAAATGGCCTTGGGGACCACCACCACCCAGGGCCAGCTCCAACAATGTCTCGCGTTGCCCACCCCTGAGACATTGCAGTTTGCTATGGCATGGGGGGAGCGCTGCTGCTGCCATGCCATAGCAAACACTGCTTCGCATCATGGAAACGAGAGCATTGAAATTGCTTTTGGGCAGACAAAGCTGCATGTTTGCAGCTCCCTTTTCCCAAAAACAATGCCGGCTTCCGCAGGAGGCGGGGAGCTGGCAGGGACCACCAAAAAATAATAAAATACAGGGCAGGCCCTGGCAATGGGATCCCGGGGCCAAAACTGGCCCAGGGAAAGGGGGCCACGCAGCCCCACTTCCTTAAAAAAAGGGCTTGGCTCCGGGGGATTGGGTCCCTGGGCCGAAATCAGCCTGAGGAGGGGGGCTGCATGGCCCCCCTCCCCTTTGAAAAGGAAAAAAAAACAAAGGCCCATTACCAGGGGATGGTGTCCCCGGGGCAGAAATAGGCCTTGGGAGGGGGGCCACATGGAGAAAGGGGGCGTGGCCTTTGACCACCTCTCAGCAATCCCATTGTGTGAGGCTTACTGGAGGTAACAGGTAGGCTAGTTGGCCCCTTAGGACCCCCAGCAGTGAAGGGAACTTCATCCACCAACCATGAGCGCACCAGGCGGCGCGTTTGCAGACTGGTGGAGAAAGGGGGCGTGACCTGCTATCAGAACTCAGCAATCCTGCTGTGTGGGACTCACTGGAGGTAACAGGAGGGGTAGTTGGCCCCTAAGCACTTCCTTGGGGGCCAACTACCCTTTCTGTTACCCCCAGTAGGTCCCACACAGCAGAATTGCTGAGAAGTTGTCAGAGGCCATGCCCCCTTTCACCACCACTATGCAAATGTGCCTCCTAGCGCACTACTAGTTGGGGGATAAAGTTCCCTTGGCTCCAGAGGGACAATGGGGGCCAAGAAGCCCTCCTGGTACATCCTGTGAGCCCGAAGCAGCGGAAATCTTGAAGGCTGGTCGGAGGCCCAGCCCCCTTTCTCCACCATTCTGCAAACGTGACTGCTAGTTAAAAAATCTTAGAAATTTACTAAAAAAACAAAGGTTACAGGGACGTTATAGTTAGGAATTAGCATTTAAAAAACCTTAGAAAATCATGGAAAGAACCACAGGTTTCAGGGACGTTATGTTAGGTGCTAGCATTTAAAAAACATTAAAAATTGACAGAAAAAAAACCACAGGTTACAGGAACGTTGGGCCCGATTCACAGAACTAACTTAAGACAAAATCCTAAACTTACCACTATTTTGGTATTCACAGAAGGCACTTACTCATTTTGGTATTCACAGAAGGCACTTACTCATTTTGGTATTCACAGAAGGCACTTACTCATTGATGAGTAAGTGCCTTCTGTGAATACCAAAATGAGTAATTTACTCATTTTGAGTAACTTACTCATTTTGGTATTCACAGAAGGCACTTACTCATTGATGAGTAAGTGCCTTCTCTGAATACTAAAATGAGTAAGTGCCTTCTGTGAATACCAAAATGATAGTAAGTTTAGGATTTGGCCTTAAGTTAGTTCTGTGAATCGGGCCCGTTATAGTTAGGCTGACATTTCACTTGTACAAAACCTGTGAAATTCAGCCGTTATAGTTAGCTGAGCTAACTATAACTCGTGCCCCCAATGCACTGCTGATGACGTCACATATTGCAACACTCATGACATGGTCAGTGACATCACTGAGGACATCTCAAATGACATCACTGATGACATCATCCACATAATCTATGATGCACCTACTCACAGCCCAATATAACCTTTCATAAACCCAGATAGATAGATAGATAGATAGATAGATAGATAGATAGATGATTGCACAATTAATTAGAATCATTGTAATCAACGCATATTAAAAACATTATAAAGTGCATAAATTCCAATGCTAAAAAAAAAAATATGTGAAGGTTTGTCACCCTGTTTTTCTGGAGATTAAAATCATTAAGGTACCATTTAGGTGACTATAGTCAAGAGGATTTAAAACAGTTGGCACAGTATTGTGGATTATAGTTATAAATGATTGTCGGAGTCCAGGACAGCTTTTACTGCAGACAGGTATTTCATGAAGCGTGCCACCAGCTGCACTGATTCACCTTTCATGCACTCAACCAGGGCAGCTTGACATGTCCGTTTATTTAAAATGTGCCAGATGGGGCAAAGCCAGTATATTCTCAAAGGGCATAGTTTCTCACAAGTACACAGTATGTGACTTAGGGATTCCTCTACTCCCCTGCATGCTCGGCACTGAGTGGCTACAGTCTCTTTGTACCCTCGTCCATACTTTTAAGCAAACAGTGGGATCAGGCCGAACCGTAAATTAATTAGTTGGCACTTCATTATTGGTTTAAAGACAGGTACTGTGGCAAGGCCCCGCTGTTATAGAGTTTTGATGCCCAGCTTCCATGACTTAGGTTTTTCAGAGTTTGCGCGTCACTATCGGCCGACATTATCTTTGCTTGTTTTGTTAACAATCTTGCTGCTGCTGATGTTGGAAGTGGACCATATCTCCTGAGCTTCCAATACTTCACAGTGTGCTAAAAATTCACACCAAGTAGAACCTTGGCTGTTTATCATTGTCCAGATATTTTTCTTTAGCGTGTTGTACCGCGCTTGTTTGGCTTTTAGACAGTAGGCTATGAACCTGGCTTTTAGGATCCACTTTTGTGATGACAGGTTGAATTTCCTATGTATTTGTGCATGGGAGCTAGAAGTCGGTAAAAATAAAAATCTATGGAAACAGGCTGACTGCACTCTATCCAACCATGTTATCATTTTATCTTTGAAGGCAATAGCACTATGGGCTACTGACGGTAGAAATGTTGCCCCCATTGCTCGGATTAGGGGAGTGAAACCAGATGAGCTTACGGCTTTTCTTGCTCTACAAAAAGCCCCCTCTAAAGATTGTGCCGTTCCTTGCATTGCGGTGATGTGAGCGGACGGCCGTCCTTTGTGATCCATCCACACTCCTAAATACTTGTAAGCGGTGACTATCTCGATAGGTTTGCCTTCAGTGTACCATGACCCTTTCCTCTTTAATTGTCAGGAAATTATCATTGCCTTTGTTTTTTCTGTGTTTATTTTTAGATTATTTACTCTGCAATATAGGGACAATGCAGTTAGTAGCCACTGTAATCCGAACGGAGATTGGTCGATCAGTATAGTATTATTCACATATTGGAGCGATTGGATTTTAGTCCTGGCTAGTTTTGGAGGGGAAGCTCAGGCTTTGGTCAAACAGTCTGGTAGGCCAGCCAGGTACAGATTAAAATGCATTGGGGCCAATAAGCATCCTTGCTTCAAACATTTGTTGGTTTGTATTTTTTTGGTAGTAGACCAGGCAGCAGTGACTCTAATCTTGTCCCAAGTTTCCGAGTATAGAGCAACCAATGCTTTCAAAAGAGTATTGTCAATGCCCCAGTTTTTTAATTTCATCCACAATCTCGGGCGGGACACACTATCGATGGCAGTTTGGAAATCGATGAATGCAAGATACAGAGCCCTACCTTTTTTTGCAAGTGTTGTCTTGATCAAGTGGGACAAGCAGATCAAGTTGTTTTCGATGTGTGATCCCTTTTGGAAGCCTGTTTGCATATGGGGGATCAATTTACGGGCTTCTTCCCACACTGTCAGTTCTTGTAGCAGTGTACTGGCATAACACCTCCCATCTATATCTAGGAGAGCAATCATTCCATAGTTTTCAGGGATGGATCTTGAGCTTTTTTTTTGTACTGGGACTGGAAGGGATCCCCTCAAAATAAAGGCACCATGATTATTGCCCATTTCCATGCCGTCCCTTTATACACCATAGGCGGGATACCATTGGGGCCAGGCGCCCCTCCGGAATGCATTTTTTTAATGAGGTGCATAATTGCATTGGGTGTTATTTCATTTCGGTCATAGGAGCAATTTTGTGGCTCTGTGATCCCAAGTGCGTTAATGATGTCCCTCATATTAGAGTTTGCACCATTATTACTAGATTTCTCCACATAAAGGGCGTCTATGTGGTTTTCCCATGCTATTGACGAGATAGTTGTGGTTGTAGGTCGCTGGCTTAATCTGAAAAAATTATTCATCCAGTTCCAAAATCGCTTCTGATCTCCCGACTTTATTATTTCATGGGCTTTACCCCAATGGTTTTCTTCAATCATTCTCGTATAAGAGAATCTTGCTTTCCTATATTCTCGGCGGATAGCTATGAGCTTTGCCTTTAAAGATCTATGTTCTGGCATATCCTTGGTGGTTTTGCGCATGATGTGATTTAATTTACATTTTATTGACACTGTTAGTTGTTTTTGTTTTGTGAGGTGATCGTTTTTTGGGGAAGATTGGTTCAGTCTTGGCCCCGTCATGATGGTTAGTTTTTCTCTTATTTCTTCCAAGAGATGGTCCCAAGATTTTATTGTGGGCAATTCGCCATTGACCTGGGTCTTATTTTGTTCAAGAGCGATTCCACTTCTGAATTAATTTTTCCTTGATGTTCTATCGCCCACCTTATTTTGTTTATTGGTTCCAGATTTTCCTCCTCACCGATCAGTTTGATTCTTTCTTGGCCGGTGGCATTGGGGAGATATGATATCACAGGCGATGATTGCATGATCGCTTGCCACAGTTGGTATTACTGCAAAGTTTTGGGTTGCGTGAAAATGGGCAATCAAAATACAGATGTAATCCAGTGTGGCCAGTCTAAAGTTTGAGGAATGAGTGTAAGCTGCTGGCGAGTCAGCAGCTGATCTTCCGTTTAGGATTCGGGGGCCCAGGTGTTTAAAGAAGGATGACAATTTGAGACCATGATTATCTTTTTGTTGGTACTGGCAGCTAATGTCTGGAATAGACCAGGTAGAGTCATCCAGAGCTACCAGAGGGGAATTCAGATCTGAGTTCATTAAGTTGGCAATAAAGTCACCCATTATTATCCATAGATCTTCTGGACACTGGGAGTGGAGGTCACTTATTGTTGGTAGCATTCTACTTAGCGTTGCTTCTCGTTTAGTCTTAGATGGATGAAGATAAATGCAACCTAAGGTCATGGATTGTACAACCTGGTTTGATGTGTCTGGTTTTAGTGGCTTAGCCTTAAGGAAAATATAATCTCCACTTTCCTCACATAGAAGTGATACCTGATATGCCAAGTTGTTTTTAACATAAATTGCCACCCCTCCGGAGGCGTGGCCACCCGCGTGTGAGGCTGTGGCGTTTGATTCATAGGCAGTGTAGTCCAGACATGGTGTTGACCACAAGGCCCAAGTTTCTTGTACCGCAATGATATCATAACTCTTGAGGTGTTGTATTGCGTCCCTTTTATCTTCATTAACAGTTAGACCCCTAATATTCCAAGAGCAGATTTTTAACTTGGAGGCAATGTTGTGCTTATTAAAAAGAGGCACCGGGGTGTTAGGGACGAGGATTTAAGGCCCGTGGTAGCCAGGACCAATCTTTGCTGTTCTTCCACTTGGTCAGGCATAGGCGTTTTCCCCCTTCTGAATCCATTGTACTTTGTATTAGCCCTTCACTCAACGATTTTGTTCTAGGGCCATCGTTGATGCCGTGCAAGATGGAGCCGGTTGCAGGATTTATTGTGTCCTTACTGTTCTCTCTGTCTTAGTTTTGTCATTATTCTTTTGCCTGCAGTGCTGTGGCAGCTCCTCTTTTCAGGATTGCTGGTTATTTTATTGTTACTGGGTTTCTGATCTGAATCCCCCATTCGTCCAATCGACTTTTATTTTCCCTTAATGCATTTGCCATGGCCAAATTAGAGAAAGTTACTTCTGTTGTCTCATTTGTCTCGCCGGGCTCAGGAATAAAAAAAGCCACGCTATTGATATCTGTGGTTTTTATATTTTCTAAACCCGGAATATTTGAGCAGAGCTTCAAGATGTTCCCTCTGTTGAGGGTGTCCCACTTCCCCTGTGAGATATATTCGGGGTATAACATTATCTTTAGATTTTCTAGGTTCTCGTGTTGGTCCGGGGTCAAAGATTTTTGTTGGGGACTTGCTTCCAGAGCATCCAAATACTCCATGTTGTTTGAGGTTTGACTCCTCCAGCTGACCAATTTCTCCCGGGGTTGACTGTTTCGCACTGCCTGTGGGTGTACTTCACTCTTGGTTTTGTAGTGAGTCAATGGTCGGTTGTCGGTGCTCGTTTGGGTGGATTTAATTTCCCTGTTATTTACGTTTGTAATCGACAAAGCTCTTTGATTTTCTTGAAATGAAGGCTCCTTGGGTGCTATTTTTAGCATGGAGTCGAGTTTACTCGGTTTAGATTTTCCTTGGCGGGGATTGCTTTTATTAAAGATGTCGGTGATCCTTTCTAATTTGGCAGTTATTCCCTCTGGAATTCCGATTTGGGGGAGGGGGTCATCAGTGTTGATTTCTAAGAGTTCATTTTGCTTATACCATATGCCTTCGACCGATGAGCATTGTGCATCATCATCCATTAATTGCCAAGGCTCTAGTTCTTTCATAACCTGTTTTACGGCCAGATGTCCTGTGGTTTGTTTGGGATCGCAAGGGCTTGTGGGGATTAACATCCACAGTGTGTTCCTTTTTTTCAATCTGGAGCCAAAGCATGAGGGGCCCTTTCTTGGTACATTTGCCCTTGTTCGATTTGTTTAATTTTTTGAATTTTTGCTAGATAAATGCTGAACTACCATGGCTGTTGTTTTTGGGTTGGTGGTTGTTTCTGTGCTTAAGGTTTGATGGGAGGGGGTTCTTCTTTTGGGTTTTAAGTCAGATTTTGGATCCTGAGCGTTATTTCTTGATATTTGTTTAGTGTCGCTCTCCTCGTTCTGACTACTTTCCAGATGTTTTTCCAGCCTCTCCTGGTTGCCATCGGACCTTATCTCTAGGGTTGTGTGAGATGTTGATGTTTCTCTTCCCTAGTTCTATTTATTTGTTTGTCCATAATCCCGGGGAACTCATGGATTTCTTTATTCATGTCTAGTTGTGAAGCGTAATTTGGGTTTGAATTTAAATTTAAGATCTGCTGGGGAACGAGGTTTGTTTTTTGCCGCCATCTAACTACCTCTGTCTTGAGGTCGTTGACTAGGGTGCTCATTATTTCAGGCAACTTTTCCAAGTTCTGTAGTATAGGGCTACAACCACATCCCTCCTGTTTAGTGCTTAGCTCCGCACTTGTCTGGGCTCTATGAATCAAGGAGTTTAGTTGTTCAAGCTTTAAATCCAGGCCCGAGATTAAGCCAGCTACTGTCTGAAGTATATTTATTTGGGTATCCAGCTTGTCGGCATGCATAATGGCCGCATTTGCCACTGAGATCAGAGTGTTGTTAATCACTGTAAGATGACTCTCAATTTTTAGTACTGGTGCGCTGGGATCCTCTTCAAATGGAGTGGAACCCAACTTCCTTGGTTCGTTATCATGAGTAGAGAAGCTTGCATTCAAAAGATTTGGACTCCAGTTCGGTAGAGAGCGTCGTTTAGTGGGCTCAGTGGTAGATGCCTCCAGTTGAAGCTTGGAGAGATTGCTATTTTCACTGATACTGCTTACTGGGGATGAAGGGACATCTTCTCTTGTTAATGAGATTGTGGTACTGGGCTGTTGGTTCAGCAGTTCCCCAGAGTTTCTAGTATTGTTGTTACTATAGGCGGATTGATAGTGAGAGGGCTTAGAGATAATACTGAAGTGGTGTTTGTATTTGTCTGGTGGTTTGAACTATGCGTCTGTAGTTTGGCGCATATTGGATTTGTTGCCTTTAATACCTTTATTGCCTTTTTGCTGGTCTGAAGGCACGCTGACTTGGATTTTGGACTATGCGGAGAGACACTATATGGTGTTGATTGGGTCGGCTGACGGTTTAATTTCTGCCGCCATCGCTCTGGCGATGTTGGAGATTCCAGGTTTGGCCGCAGCTGATTGATGGCCCCTCCTATTTCTGTCTTGTTGGGGGAACTATTTCCCTATTTTGGTTGTACTACTTTTATACAATCGATAGGTCGATTTTCTAGGCCTTTGAACCGAAGTAGGCTTTGCTCAACCGTTGATACAATCGCTTTTTTCTCTGTGATGATAATTATATCAGGGGACAATGGGATGTTTGGCTACGGTCTTTCTCGGGATTCCTCATATTTGTTGGGATTAGAGTCAGTTCTGTCTCCACGAGGTTCATTTGATTTTTGACCTTCCAGAGTTATTGGGCATAGGTAGGCTCTTATGTCGCTGCTGCTATTAGAGATTTTCTTATTAACATTATTAATATTGTTAAGTTCATAATTTTCGTGAAAATTTGTAGTTACTATAAGCGACACTTCTTCTTGTTGTTGTCCCACCATGATGGTTGACCCTTGTTTTGTGCACCCTCTCCCTTGAGGGTATAGCATTTTGCTTTTTTGCAGCTTTGCTGTTTTATGTGGGCGGTAGTGATCTTGGTGCTGTACCAGGGTGGAGTTTCTTGTCTGCATTATTTCTGCAGTCTGTGGAGTGGAGGCAAAGTTAGTCAACCTTGTGATTGATAGCGCAATAGTGGCTTGATCTTTGTTGCTACCTTGAAGTCGGTACTGATCCGTTTAGGGTGCAGTAAGGTTGATCAGCAAGGAGGAGCCCCACTGACTACTATTGAGATGCAATTAAGAAGGCGCAATTTGGCTAGTAACTAGATTGTAGCACCCACAATCTCCACCAATAGCGTACCGCAACACAATGCCTCCCCAAACCATCCTTTTGGGAAGAAGCCCAACAGAGCGTCACTGGGGAGTTGGTAGTGGCAGGGAAGCGTTTGGGGTACAGCAGGGTATGGCCTAGACCTGCTGTCCCCTATAGTCCCTATGGTCACTACTTGCTGGAACTTGCTGGGGCCACCTCCTCCCGGGCTGTCAAGCTGTAGAGGCCGGGGTAGAGGGAAAGGGAGGTGCAGCGACCAGGAGCCAAAAGCCAGCAGTGGTGGGTGGTCAGGGCCAGGAGCCTAGCGTGAGCCCAGTGGGAGCCAGCCGACCGGCAAGCCGCACCCAGACTGGACTGGGCTGCTTCCGTGGGGGAGCCGTACACTCTCTCAGCGGAGCTCGCTAAGGACCTCACACACGGCTCAGCCCTGACTCTCCCGGCTCACCTTTGATTCACCTCGTTCCTCGCTGCCAACACACGTTTTCCTTTTTTTCGGGTCCCAAAGTCCGAAGCCAGCTCAATGCCGGCTCAAAGCCAAACGCAGATTCTCTGTGACAGATTCTTGACAGTTACTGCCCCCGGGGGCTCGTGAGCTCGTGGCAGGGCCCTGCCTGCTTGATTCTACTCGGTCCTGCTAGGACCAGCCACCCGGTCTGGCGGTCTTTGCAGTCCTGCCGCAGCTGCCTGTCTGCCTGCTAGTAGTTCGTGGATCGTAGCTCGCCGGAAGTACTCCACAAAATTCAGACTACCATTCTCGAAACCATAGACACACCATTACTAGTACATAAATACCCACTCACTGATTCATAGGTCTACACACACATCCACACACTCATCCATATAGCCACTCATACACCCAGTCACTCACCAATACAGCCACTGATATATGCACTCATACACCCATACAGACACTCACACACTGCCACTCACCCATAGAGTTACTCACACACCTAGTCAGTCACCAATAGAGTCAATCACGCTGCCATTTACTCACCTATACAGTTATAAACACACCACCTCACTTATTCATACAGATACTAGCACATACTTACTTTCTTATACAATCACTGACACAAGCACACACTCATCCATGCCGCCACTCTCACAATCACTCACTCACACATGCAGTCACTTATATACTCCAACACTCACATATGCTGCCTTTCATATTTGCGGTTACTCACCTATATACCACTGAGACATCCATTCACTCACCAACACAGCCATATGCACACTCACTCACCCATATTGCCCCTTGCAGAGGCACTCATAAACCCATACACCCAGTGAATCACCCACTCACACATCCATACAGAAAGTCACACACCCCCCACCCACCCACACGCACACTCAGACACCCATACAGGTACTCAGACAACCAATCAATAACCCATATAGACACTCATGTAGCTATTCACCAACCCATGCAACCACTTACACACCAACTGACAGGCTGATGCAGTCATTCGCACAGATTAGTCACTCACCTATTCATTCACTGAGACACGAATAATCACTCACTTATACAGTCTTTCACGCACCCACTGAATCATCCATACAGGCACTCATACACCCATTCATTCTTCAATACACCTTGGAGTGTATATATATATATATATATATATATATATGTAACATTCTTAAACTTTTTAGAAACACTCACAGTGACTGGATGATGTCATCAGTGATGCCATTTGAGATGTCATCAGTGATGTCATCAATGATGTCACTGACCATGTCATATGTGATGTAAAATGTGACATAATCAGCAGTGCATTGTGGGGGCCCTAGTTACAGTTAGCTTAGCTAACTATAGCGGCTGAATTTCACAGGTTTTGTACAAGTGAAATGTCAGCCCAACTATAACATACCTGTAACTTGTGCTTTTTTTCCATGAATTTCTAAGGTTTTTTAAATGTTAATACCTAACAATAACATCCCTGAAACCTGTGTTTTCTTCAGTGAATTTCAAAGGTTTTTTAAATGCTAATTCCGGACTATAACGTCCCTGTAACCTTTGTTTTTGTGTGTGTGAATATATATATATATATTTTATGAGTTTATATGTGTAGGCAGTAAACGTTTAGGATATAGTTTATGTTTGTATTGTATTGACTGTGTATTAAGGGGTGGAGGGTTAATGTTTATCTTGTCATGTGTTAATATTTGTTAAGATAGGTTACGTGCTATATAAGGTGACATAGGATAGTTTTTGAAATAGGTAGTGTAGGTTAGCTAGTGTTAGGTAGTATTTTTATATTCTATCTATAATCTTTAAATAAATGCTATGTAGCTCACAAAATGAATGTTTATTTTGGCATTAGTTTCCTATTATTGAGTTAGGAGAGCACATGGTGTTCAAATAGTCTGGAGGATTTTGTACAGAATTGTTGAAGATTCAGACTCCTCTTCATAACTGTAGGTCATCCTCACATTGCAGATTTCAATGCACACATATCCATGGTTCTAACACTGATAATCAGTGTTAGAAATTGGGTCTCTAGTTGGCAGTGGTATGCACCATGTCCAAGTAGGGACCACAATCCTAGTCAGGGTAAGAAAGATATAGATCCTAAATTAACCTGTGCTCACTCTCTTGTAGCTTGGCACAGAGCAGTCAGGCTTAACTTAAGAGGCAATGTGTAAAATATTTGTGCAACACTTTAATTACAGTAACGCAGTGAAAACACCAAAAAAGGAATCCACACCAGTTTAGAAAAATAGAGAATATGTATCTAAGTAAAACAAAACCAAAACGACAAAAATACAATAAATAGAAAAGGAGATATTTTTCTTTAAAGAATAAGCTTCAATATAGTGCTTAAAAGCCAAGGACACTTAGGGGTACTTTAGATCACGCTGGACCAGAGAAAATCCAAAGTTTAGGCCGACCACGATGTAGGGTAGGCCAGCTACAGGACCCATGCAGGGCCCACTGGGAAAGTCCCTTAGATGGAGCAAGCGTCTGCCGTGAAGACTTGATGCACTGATTCTGATTCTCTCAGTTGGGTAGATGTGGCGGTGTTGAGCCTCTCAGTCGGGTACTGCATCCTTGTTGTACCCCTTTCGATACAGGCAATGAGCTATCATTGAGACTCGCAGTTGGGTCCCGCGTCGGTGTCGAACCACCTAAGATGCAGGCACTGCATCATTGTCAAGCCTTGCAGTCGTGTCCCGCATCGCCGTCAAGCTGTGCAGAGATGTACTCGAATTGGCACTGCATCAGCATCTAAGGGTACTGCATCAGTTCCAATCAGCACAAAGTGTTCACTGAGTCAAATTTGTAGAAAAACAGCTGCAGAACCCACCTTCAAGGCCCAGGACTGGATTGTCACCTTTTGGTAGGACTCACAGTTGGCAGAGTTCAATGGATGAAGAGGAGTTGTAGGAAGTCTTTGATGGCCCTGAGACTTCAAAACAGGAGTCAAGTCAGCAAGCCCTTGGAGAACTTGGGTTCAAGTATTTAGAGAGCTGGTCCAGTCCTTCTCACTTCCAGGCAAGAAGCAGCAGGTAGCAGGCCAACACAGAAAACAGTTAACAAAGTGGCTCTTCTTCTGACAGATGGTCCTTAGATCAGTACTGTTGTGAAATCATGGTGTCAGAGGTCCAGTACTTTTACCCAATGTGGCCTTTGAAGTAGGGGGTCTTTAGAAATGTTCTTTGAAGGGCACAAGGCGCTGCCTTTCTTGTTCTGGCCCCAGACTCACTACAGAAGGGTATGAAACCCTTTGGGTCTGGACAGGCCCAGTCCTATTCAAGTGCAAGTGTCAGCTTCTCCCTCTCATCCTGCCTAAGGATGCCCCATCAACATGCAAATGGCTGCTTTGTCACACCTACTCTGCCTTTGTGTTCGGCTGTCTTGAAGGAATGCAGGAAGCCAGCTGTCACCAACCACAGATGTGAATTACAGGGGCAGGCAGAAGGCACCAAATGGTCTAAGTAAGAATGGACAACTTTCTAAAAGCGGCATTTTCAGAATTTCAATTTAAAAACCAACTTCACCATAATTTTCATTTTTAAATTGTGAGTCCAGAGACACCAAATTTGATTTTCCTATCTTGTTCAAATGGGAAACTACTGTTGCTCGACTATGAATTTACCTTAAAGAAATGAAAAGACAAGAGGCATTTGGCAAAACAGTAACAAGTTGGTTAAATTAAACGCTGTGGCCAGCATAGTCTCAACAGAATGCATCTGAGAAAAGACTCCCGGTGTACAAAGTTTTGGCTGGGTTTATTCATTTCTTGCAAGTACCATACACTGGTTCCTGTATTCCTAAAAGGCATTCCAGTCATAAAAAAACAAGATTGGGCATCTTGATAAGGACACAGGTGGCTCTCGATCTCCCGGCGAGCTAGTGTGGGCCAGTGTTTATGTGTCCAGATGTACGGCCTGAGGGATGTGTGATCACTTATTGTCCTGATTGGCTGAGTGTTTCTAACGACATGTGGCATCTAGCTTAGTGGTATTTTTGGGGGAATGCGAGCCTTTGGCCAAACATGTTTTATTGGGGCCAATTACTGCAGACCTGTTTATGGTGCAACTATTTATCTGTGGGATCGATCAAGATATTCCCAGGGCATGCGTTTATCTTTGGGTTAAGAGAGACCTGTGACCTGTTATTCGATAGGCATGGGTGTGGGTTGCAGGGCCTGTCTGACCACATATCTCTGACTTGGGGTTGATGGGAAGGTCACCTTGCGTAAATCCGACAGCAATGATACAAGTTCACTGGAATTCCTACAATTAATATGACAGGCACTGGTGTCATTTTTATCGACATTCTCACTAGCTTGTGTATAGTTGTCATAGCGTACAATAACATTGTCTTTACTGGTATTGCCATGTTTTTGCATTCCTAGATCATGACATATATTGACATTGTTTTTACTGGTAACAACATCGTCATCTGTACATGAATTGTTACATACATTGACATTGCTACTGCCAGTATCATCGCTGTTGTGCAGGCATAGATTATGACACACATTGACATTGTATTTATGAGCACTGATATTATCATATGGGCACAGGTTATGGCATACATTGGTATTGCATTTATCGGTATTGTTGTTGTCGGGTCTGCACATATCACGATACTCATTGACATCATATTTACCCATTCAAACAGTACACTTATAAAATGTTATAAGGCAGTCCCCATGTTAACCTATGAGAGAGATAGGCCTTCAAAAGTGAAAAACAAATTCAAAAGTGGTTCACTACCAGGACATGTAAAATGTAAAAGTACATGTCCTAATTTTTTAATACACTGCACCCTGCCCTTAGGGCTGCCCAGGGCCCACCTTAGGGGTGACTTTTATGCAGTGCGTAATTTGAAAATATTAAGTGCCAGGGCCCCTGACATTGCTACTAAAGGCGGTACCAAAACAACTACTAACCATCTCTCTCACCTGCAAGTGCGACAGCTAAGATTATTCCAGGTCCCCAAAGCTAAAGGAATGGCTGAGGAGACAGGTATTAGTAATTATTTATGTATATTGTATTCATAAACAACTGTTGTTCTGCTCCTCTCTAAATTAAATGAGCAGCGCCACCATGCGGCAGACTGTCATAAGTGTGGTGTTGAAAATTAAGTGCCAGTGCCGAGCACCGGAAACCATTTATGTGCTGGTGCTGAACACCGGAAACCAGAGGCTCAAATTAAGCACTGCTTTTATGTAATAAAAGGAAGCTTTGGACCTGGCAAGTAGGTCAACTTGCAGGTCGAAATGGTAGTTTAAACTGCACACACAAGCTCTGCAGTGGCAGGCCTGAGCCCTGTTTAAAGTGCTACTTAAGTGGGTGGCACAATCAGAGCTGCAGGGCCACTAGAAGCATTTAATTTACAAGCCCTGGAAATATGGAGTGCACTTTAATAGGGACTTATAGGTAAATTAAATATGCCAGTTGTGGATAATCCAGTATTACCATGTTTAGTGTACAGAGCACAAGCACTTTAGTACTGGTTAGCAATGGTAAAGTGCCCAGAATCCTAAAGCCAGCAAAAATGAAGTCAGCAAAACAGGAGGTCAGAAGTCAAAAAGTCAGGGGAAATCACACAAAGGATGCCAGGTCTTATTGTTCTATTTTATACATAGCCTGACACAGCTAGTCACCTTGCTATAGTGCACTGTGTGAAAGGGAGAGGGCAGGAAATGAGCTGTAATTGACATGATATGACTCATTCCTTCTCGCTGCCTGTGCTGGCTCACAAACTGGTGCCTAGCTCTAAAATAGACACCCTTCATGGTGCAAGGGTGGCCTGCATTGTAGGCTGGAACTATTTTGGTGCAGAAAGGGACACTTTCCTGCACTAAACCAATCCTCAGAGGCATTTTCCTCTTTCTATGTGTCCTGCACAATGCAGCACAATTTGAAAGAGGACACTGCATGGAGATTTAATCATATATCTCTTCATTAGCACTCCCCTGGTGAGGTGTAGCAGTTATACCTATTCCTTGGTCTACCATTAATGCTAAATCTGGGAATGCACCTAAATTCATGTGTGGATGTGTCGGAACACCCACACTCAACATATAGAAAACCTAACCGCGAGTAATGCAAGGTAGTTATTTTGCCCTACCTTGAGTTACTTCACTTTTACCAAGACATGAAGGGCTATGCAAGGTGGCTTTGCATAGCTAGGTAAACATCCCTCAAGGTATTGTGCTGCCCTTGTGCCCCATTGCATGGTGCATGGACAGTGCAAACCCATGATAAATATGGCCCTTAGTGTCTGGCTAGTATAGCTTCAACCATCTTGAGTCATGTATTTATGACGAACCTTTGTAGGAGCAGTGAAATATGCAACCTATTTATTTATGTGGAGGTAAATACTTTGCAGCATAGATATGGATCAGTGGAACAGTGTGTTGTGTTCATATACCTCACACATCCTTTTCATAAGTGGCCAGTCATTGTGTATTTTAGATTCATTTCTCTGTGTGTCCATCAAGATGAAGTTGTGTGTTGATTTACTCTGGTGTTCCATAGAGAGACAACACATTGCTCAATCCTCAATTGCAATGGCTATTATTGTAGTAATTGCCCATTCAGAGACTGCATGTGATATTTACTTTATTCCCCTCAGATACTGATTTATAATTATTTAATACTGTTTTAGTAAGTTATGTATGAAGATGTTAGAGATTAGACCGTACAAATCTGATTATGGGATTTTAATGTTTTTATTAGAAAACTATTACAGATTCACACATTTCATCATGTAATAAGTCTACTTTCAGCTATTCATCACATAGTGCCAAATACCAATGTGTAGTGATTCACTATACATATAGGAGGCAGACTAGTGATGGTAATTGCCTCTGAAACACAAACATCAGAGGGTGTAGATGTTATTCTCAATTTCCCAATTACATTTGTGAATGCCAGTAAGGCAGCATGGTTGTCCCTGGCTGCTGGTTGGACAACACAGCTATGATGTTGCTTTTGAGGGCACTTGTGGTTGCCATGAGGGAATTCATCTTGGCCTCCAAATGATTACCTAACGCCTCCATTCCTCCTTCCAAGGACTAGATGGAGGAATTGATAGCTCCCAGATGGCTAAAAACATTTCTGGTGTCAGATTGTGAAGGCTGCTGTTGTTGGTCTTTGTTGACATCAGTGATAACAGTTAAAGAGACATCAATCCCATGGAGCCAATGAAAGGTGTCTAAAATAGCCTTTGACATATCCTTATTGGGGCTGAGACACCTACAGACTCCTTCAAGAGTGTCCACAATAGTCTTCATCCCCAACCTGACTTCATCAACCATTCACTGCTAAACCCCTACCACTCGCTGTTAAATTGTGACTTGTGGGCCATCAGAGTCCTAACTTGCAAAAAGACATGTAGATGGTCCATGTACAGTCTGGGTTGGTTCATGTGGAGACCCAACGATGTTGTCTTTCCTTGCCAAAACTAGAGGAGATGTTTCTATTGTGCCCAGGAGTTGATGGAAGGTGTCTTTATCAATGGGGGGAGGAGGGTGCCTACAACAGGTTGATCATAACAGACAGGGTGATCATTAAGAGATGTTGTTTGTCCCTCTGGGAAGAAATAGCGATATGTAACAAATATTCCATAATTGTATATGATGTAAGTGATCTTTGTTATATTGTGACATACTTTTCCTTCACTTTCAAGTACACAAGATATGAAGAACATATATTTCTACAAGTGAATATGCCCACGTTGTACTGTTGTAACTTGTCATGTGGAAATTGTTCTCACACCCTCATCCTTCACTAGAAATATTATTCACTAGAACTTTATAAAGATGTACCTTGCAGGACATAGAAGGTAGGCACACAGATGTTGTTTTCTAAACTGGATTTCTTTTTTACAGATGTCAATATTCTATTTTTAAAGTTGACCTCCTAAAATATGTATTGAGCTCACTACAGTACATCATGCTGTTGGTATAAAATTTTTAATGACTGTATTCAATTTTTGTACACACATTTTTATGTAACTAGCAGATTCCAGTATCACACATGGGCCCATATTTATCATAGGTTCGAGTGAAACTTGCACCATAAAAGGGGGCGCAAGAGCAAAGGTACACCTATATAATAATTACCAAGCTATGCAAGACCTCCTTGCAATGGGCCTGTGTGGCACGATACATCTAGAATAACAGAAGGCAGGACTATTCACTCCCTTGCATTACTCTGCGGCAGAGAAGCATGCCACCGGTGTTCCCACTCACCCACACATAGTTTGTGACACATTAAATTCCAAAATGTACCAACACTGATAGCCCTGGGAATGAGTCAGATTTATAACCTCCCCACCCAGGGCAATATGAGGAGAAATATCTTTATTTCTCCTCATTGTCTCAACTTTCAAAGTGTGCTGCATTGTGCAGAACACTTTGTAAGTGGAAAATGCCTCTGAGGAATGATTTTGTGCATGAAAACCCCCCTTCCTCAATAGAAACATCCCTGCAATCAATCAATCAGTCATTTATAAAGCAAGGCAATCCACCCACGAGTGACTTGAGGCAATGGAGAAGTATTATCTGCTGAGTGGTGGTGTGATCATTCAAACAACCATGTCTTGAGCTGCTTCCTGAATAGCTGGAGCAAAGTTGCGGTCCTAAGGTGCTGGGGGAGGTTGTTCCATGCCCTGGATGCCAGGTGCGAGATTGAGCATCCTCTGCTGTTGGCCCGGTGGATCGGGGGGGGTGACTGTAAGGGAGAGAAAGGTGGTTTGGAGGTGTCTGGGCAGTAGGTGGAAAGTCAGGCGTTTGTTGATGTATGCTGAACCTTTTTTGTGCTGGGCCCGGCAGGTGTAGGTCAGCATCTTGAACTGCCATCTCTTCTGAATTGGGAGTGAGTGTGGTTTCTTGAGATGGGGTGTGATGTGGGTCCTTCTGGGAGGTCGAAGATTAGTCTTCCTGCTGAGTTTTGTATTGTCTGAAGTTTCTTCATGAGGCGTGCAGTGATCCCTATATAGAGTGTTTTTCCGTAGTCCATCCTGCTTGTGATGAGCGCCTGCCTGACGGTTCTTCTGGTCTTGGCTGGGAGCCACTTGAACATTTTTCAGATCATGCAAAGGGTGCAAAGCAGGTGGACGAGACTGCGTTGACCTGTTTCTTTATGGTTGCAGGTTTGATCTGTTGGGTTGGGCGGTGGGCCGAGTGCGGCGGGCCACCATGCGTCATTCCAAGGCGAGGTGTTATTCCCAAAGATGAGGACTTGCGTCTTGTCCGTCTTGAGTTTGAGACTGTTGTCCGTCATCCAATCTGTGAGGTTTCTCATGCATCTATGGAAGTTGGCTTTGGTGGTGGAGGGATGGTCTGACAGGAAGAGGACGAGTTGTGTGTCGTTGGCGTAGAAGATGATGTTGATTCTGTGTGGTCTGACGATGTCAGCCAGTGAGGTCACTCATGTAGTTGGTGTAGATGGTAGAGATGGGGAACAATCCTTGGGGGACTCCACAGATGATCTTCTTTGGCTTTGACGTAAATGGTAGGAGGCGGTTCCTCTGGGTTCTGCCCGTGAGGTGCAAGGTAATCCATCTGAGGGCAACTTCCTGGATCCTTATGTGGTGAAGTCTGTTGATCAGGATGTGGTGGGAGACAGTGTCAAATATGGCAGCCAGGTCTAGGAGGATGAGGGAAGCTATTTCTCTGTGGCCAAAGAGGGCTCTGATGTTATAGGTTGCTGCAATCAGGGCTTTCTTGGTGCTGTTGTTAGCTCTGAATTTGTATTTTGAGCGGTCCAGGAGGTTGTGGTCTTCTAGGTGTTTGGTGAGTTGTTGGTTGATGGCTTTCTCAAGAACTTTTACTGGGTTGGGGAATAGAGAGATGGGCGGGTAGTTCTTTGCTTCGTTTGGGTCAGCTGATGGTTTAGTCATGAGGGGTCTCACTTCAGCATGTTTCCAGTTTTCTGGGAAAGTGGGTGAGGTAATGGAGATGTTCAGGACCTTCCTGAGTTTATTTCTGATTGTCTTGCTTCCTAAGATGAAGATGTAGTGGGGACATGTGTCCGTGGGTGCTCCTGAGTGTATGGAGTTCATGATGGAGACCTTGTCTTGCGTGGTGAGGGGGTATCAGGTGTTCGGAGTTTGAGTGCAAGTTGTGAACTGATTTAGGCTGTCAGCAGCAGAGGGTTGGTGTTTGAAGTTTTCGTAGATGGCTAAGATCTTGTCATGGAAGAAGTCAGCAAGGTTGTTGCATAGCTCTTGGGAGGGTGTAATATCATTCTCTGTGGCTGTGGGATTGCATAACTCCGTGACGATAGAAAGAATTCTTTGCAGTGGTTTGTGCTGACGAAGAGTTCTTTTGTGTGGTTTGTGCTGGCTTCAATGCGGTCTGCCATGGAGTTCTTTTTGGATGCTTTCAGGAGGCGGTGGCATTGGTTTAGAGCGGTCTTGAAGAGGTGTGGTCTTCCATTTTTTTGCTGATACGCCACTTCTTTTCCAGTTGCCTACAGTTGCATTTGGAGGAGTGCAGTTCCGAAGTGAACCAACCAGTTCTTTTGATTGGTTCTTTGGCTCTCTTGGCTGCGCAATGGTGCTGCGGCGTTCTGTGATCTACTTGGAGAGGTTTATTGCTGCTTGATCTGGGTCTGGTGAGGAGTCTTGGAGGTGGGAGTGGAAAGCATTGTTGCAATGATCTTCTGATACCTTTTTCCAGTCTCTGCACGTGGATCTTGGGGGACTGGTGTTGGATTAGGTGGGTCTTGCAATGTTGAGTTGGACCCTGTCATGGTCGGTCCAGGTGAGTTGATTGGCATGGTTGTACCTAACTTGGTCGCTGGAGGTGAAAATGGGGTTGAGCATTTGTCCTGCAATGTGGGTGGGGTCGGTGACAATCTGCTTGAGGCTGATGTTGCTCATGCTTTGCGCCGTCTTGTGTTAATCTAGTGTTAGAACTTGGGTTTCTGGTTGGCAGAGGTATGAACCCTGTCCAAGCAGGATCCACAGTCCTAGTTAGAGTCACAACAGACCCTAAATTATCTTATGGTAGCGTGGCACAAAGAAGTCAGGCTTAACTAAAAAGGCAACATGTAAAGTATTTGTGCAACACTGCAAACAGTAACACAGTGAAAACACCACAAAAACACTCCACACCAGTTAGAAAAACAGAGCTTAATTTTATCATTAACACAAAACCAAAGCAACAAAAAACCAACAAGAAGAAGTTGAGATATGAATTTTTAAAGAACAAATGTAAGCTAGCGCTTAGAAGCATTAAGCGATTAAGTGGGTTGTCTGGTTGCGCTGGATTGGGGCAAAGGCAAAAGTTCAGGAGGACCTTTGGGCCTGCTGAATCAAAGTATCTTGATCCGGGATGTGTCATCATCAAAGAAGATACAAGGTGCAGCCAAAATGATGCATTGGTGATGAGCCACGCAACAGGCGAGATGCGGCAGGATTCTCCACGCAATGGTGGCAATGCGTTGGTTCCAAGTTCGAGGAGCTAATTCCAAAGGCGATGCACAGCTACTGCTCCATCAGCAAACAATGCATCGATTCCGAAGGGGATGTACTGGCTCCGAGTTCCATGTGCCGGCTCCATCCCATGCTTTGACGAGGATGCGACGGCTCCAATCCTTGCAAAGGCAAAGATGCACCGGATCTGACTGAAGTAAAGACAAAGATGCGCTGGTTCCAACTCACGCAAAGACAAATATGCACCGGTTTCGATGAGGATGTGTGAGCTCTGGTTGTAGAAGCATCCTAGGCCTCACTTCCAAGGGGCAAGGACTGGGGTGGCACTACTTGGCAGAGCAGACTCACAGCTTGTAGAGTCCAAATGCAGATGTAGGTAGTTGAAGTATTTGATATCCCTGAGGCTTAAAATATGAGTCAAGCCAGCAAGCCCTTGGAGTCACTCTGGGTTCAAAAGATGGTGGTCCAGTCTTTCTCACTCAGGCAGGGGGACAGTAGGCAGCAAAGCAGCTCAGCAAGGCAAGAGCACAGCAAGGCAGAGGTCCAGCAAGCAGCAGTCCATCAGAGTGGCAGTCCTTTAAGCAGCACAGCACAGTAGTCACATGTCCAGAAGTGCACTGAAGTCATTGTGTCAGAGGTCCACTACTTATACCCAGTTGTGCCATTGAAGTGGGGGAGACTTCAAAGAAGGCTTTGAAGTGCACAGACGTCCCCCCTTCCTGCCATGGCTCCAGACTCATTACAGGGGTTTATGCAGCCCTGTGTGTGAGGACAGGACACACCCCTTTCAGATGTAAGTGTGAGGCTGTGCCCAGCTCCTCGCTCCCATCTACCAGGAAGGCCCATCAAGCCCCACCTAAGATTATTTTGTGTTTGGCTGTCTAGAGGGAATACAGCTATCACCCACTCCAGGCTGAAAAGAGAGAGGCAGTAGGTACTAAATTGCCAAAGGAAGCAAATGCCAACTTTCTAAAAGTAAAAATAACAGATGATGGATGAAATGCTGAACAAATCATCAAACACTCACCCCTAGTCACAGATCTGAGTTTAATCCATTGTTTTACAGCACCCCAATTTCAACCTAGCCATATGCAAATCAGTCTTGACCCTGCTCCCCATGGGAACAGTCCAGTCTGAACTGCCTGCCAGGTCCCCCCTGGACCAGAAACAAGTATCCTGGGACCGGTTTCAGGGCATAACCCCACATCTACCAGGCTAGCTTGAATCCAGTGGCACAGTGAGCACAGGACCCATGTCTGGGCATAGCCTTTCCACTTAGGGTGAGAAAAGCAAAAAGAACAGATGACGGACGAAATGCTGAACAAATCAAACATTCACCCCACTCACAGATCTGGGTTTAATCCATTGTTTTATTGCTCACCATGCCACCCCAGTTTGGACCCAGCCATATGCAAATCAGTCTTGATGCTGCTCCCCATTGAAACAGTCCAGCCTGAACTGCCTGGCCAGGTCCTTCCTGGACCGGAAACAAGCATCCTGGGACTGGTTTCGTGGTATCACCACTCATCAGCCAGGCTAGCTTGAATCCAGTGGCACAGTGAGCACGGGACCCATGTCTGGGCATACCCTTCCCACTCAGGGCGACATCAAAAATAACAGATGATGGACGAAATGCTGAACACATCAAACACTCACTCTCAGTTACAGATCTGGGTTTAATCCATTGTTTTTTTTGCTCACCACGCTAACCCAGTTTTGACCCAGCCATACGTAAATCAGTCTTGACCCTGCTCCTCATGGACTGGGGGTGAATGTTTGATTTGTTCAGCATTCCGTTTATCCTGTGGATAAATAGTATACACCTATGTACTGTATGGCACTGCACAAACACAAGCCCTATCCTCTCTGCTAATTGCCAATGTTAGAAATTGTGTTTTTGGTTGGCAAAGGTGTGTACCCTGTGCAAGCAGGAATGACAATGCTAGTTAGGGTAAGGCACAACACACTCTAAATTATCCTGTGCTCACCTTCTGGTAGTTTGACACAGAGCAGTCAGATTAACTAAAGAGACAATGTGTAAAGTATTTGTGCAACACTTCAAACAGTAACACAGTGAAAACACCACAAAAGACTCCACACCAGTTTAGAAAAATAGAACTTAATTAAATAAATAAAACAAGATCAAAACAAAAATTATCCAACAAGCAGAAGTCGAGATGTGATGTTTTTTAAAGAATAAATGTAAAATAGCGATTAGAAGCAAGAGGCACTTAAATGGGTTATCTGGTCTCACTGGACCAGGGCAAAGTCAAAAGTTCAGACTGTCCACGCTGGAGCACGGGTCGGATACAGGGACCCATTTGTTCCAGCTGAAACAAAGTAGATTGATCAGGGATGCGTCAATGTCAAAGAAGATGCAAGGTGCATCTGAAGCGATACGTCAGTGACGAGCCATGCAGTGAGCAAGATGCGTCAGGATTCTTCACACATCTGTGGCAATGCGTAGGTTCCAAGTGCAAGCTGCCGGTTCCGAAGGCTATCCAGAAACCCAATTTCTTACAGTTATCTTGCCAGGTCAACGTGGCAGTTTAAAACTGCCCATACGAGCTCATCAATGGCAGGCCTGAGCCACGGTTAGGGGCTATTTAAGTGGGTGGCACAATGAATGCTGCAGGCCCACAAGTATTATTTATTTACAGGCCCTGGGCACATATAGTGGACTCTATTAGGGACTTATAAATAAATGAAATATGCCAATTGAGGTTTAAGCCAATGATTCCATGTTTAGGGGAGAGAGCACATGCACTTTAGCACTGGTCAGCAGTAGTAAAGTGTGCAGAGTCCTAAAACCCGCAAAAACGAGGTCAGAAAATGGAGGGAGGCACGCAGGCAGAAAGTTGTGGGAAGACCACCCTAAGGCTGTCCTGTCTAACATCTAGGTTTATCAAGCCACTCAGGGCCACACAAGGTGGCCCTCCCTGGCTTGATGTAAAAGATGTATGTTTCGCTTTGCCCTTACATGGCACAGGGGCAACAATAAATATTGATATATGTGCCCCTAGGGTGTATTCCCAGCAATCAGATGGAAATTCCATTTATCTGTCCCTTATTTGACAATTGACCATACTGTCCTTGTTCACCTCCTTATGACATTACATGCCTTGTTTTCACTCACCCTGTACTCCTTGCTAGTCCTCTATGTAAGAACTGTCCTGCCCTTCCACTCCAGCAACTAACTCTGTTGGAATGAGGGACGCCACCTGCTCCTCCATTGCATCCAAATCCTCCTGGACATCAGCTCCATCTCCAGTCCTTATGGCTGCTTGGTCCACACAAGACTTAGAGTAAACAACTTTCGGAGAGTCTAACCACGTGTTGGGGTCTTCCTCACATAATGGGATACTACCCATGTGGATCATGTAATGTGTGCCCCCTTACAACTCCGACAAAAGAGATAGATCTGGGGTTCAGAAAGTACCTGGAAATTAATTAAACATACCAATTGCAACACAAAAAACGGTATCTACCTCATGCAGTGCCCCTGTCGCCTGTAGTATATTGACATGACTAAAAACCAGTAACAATCCACATTAACAATCATAGGAGCAAAATTAGATGTTATTGAATCACACTAAAATGAACTCCCAATTATTAATGACAAGACATTCCCCAGATGACATGCAAAGGGTAATTTTGGAAACCTTACAAAACAGAGAATATCCAGAAGATTATTTTTAATAAAGAACAACGCTGGATTTTCTGCCTAAAGACATGCATCAATGAATCAATCAGGATTCATAAAGCACAGCTAATAACATGATAGGGTATCCAGGTACTGTAGGTCCCAGAGGCATATTCGAACATCCAGGTCTTGAGGGCCATTCATAATTCCAGAAGTGAGGTGATAGTCTGGAGTTGATTGGAGAGGCTGTTCCAGGTCTTTCCTGGGATGTGGGAGAGGAAGCATCCTCCACTTCTGCTTTGGTGGATGTGGGGAGTATGGGCAAGGAAAAGGGAGGCAAAACATAGTCTTCTTGACGGCTGGTGTAAGTTCAGGTGGTGGTTAATGTAGGAGGGTCCTTGGTTGTGTAGAGCCTTATATGCGTGGGTCAGCAGTTTGAATTGGCATCTCTCTTCTTTACGGGGAGCCAGTGGAGTTGCCTGAGGTGGGATGTAATGTGGCTTCATCGGGGAAGGTCAAGGATGAGTCTGGCTTTGGCATTCTGTATTGTCTGAATTCTCTGCAGGAGGTGTGCGGTGATTCCTACGTAGAGGGCGTTGCTGTAGGCCAGTCGGCTGGTGATGAGGGGCTATGTCACTGTGCGTTTCGTGTGTAGCCAAGATATTACATAGCATGCGCAGAGTGAGGAAGCAGGCGGAGGAGACATAGTTGATCTGTGTTTCATGGTGAGCTTGTTGTCAATGATGATTCTGAGGTGTCTGGTGTGGTTGGAGGGAGTGGGTGTGGGTCCTAGGTCTTATGGCCACTAGGAGTTGTTCCATATGTTGCTGCTGTTGCCGAAGATCAGTACTTCCATCTTGTCTCTGTTCAGCTGCAGGCAGTTGTTCTTCATCCAGTTGGCAAAGCTCGTCATGCATCTGTTGAAGCTCATTCTGGTAGTGGTGGGGTCATCAGTGAATGAGAGGATGAGTTGGGTGTCGTCTGCGTAGGGAAATATGTTGAGAGCTGTGGGATCTGACAAATTTGACCAGCGGGGTCGAGGAGGTGAGTGGTGTTGGTGTAGTTGGGTCCGTCAATGTAGAAATGTAGTTCGCCCAGGAAGATGTAGTCCTCGGAGTCTAATATTAGGGGCGCAATGAAGTCTGCAATGGTGGTGCAGAAGCTGGAGCGCAGACCTGGGGGTTGGTATGCGAGGGTGCCTCTGATGGTTGTCTTGTTGTCCATGTGGAGCTTAAAGTGGAGATGTTTCAAGAGGTGGTGGTTTTGTCAGTTAGTGCACAGTATGGTCTCTTTTTGGATGATGGCTGTCCCTCCTCCTGGCTTGTTAATGTGGTCCTGGTGAGTGATTTTATATCAGTGGCAATGTTTGGGGTGGATGTGGGGTTGAGCCAGGTCTTGGTGAGGAAGACAATGTCAGGTGGGAGGTTGACGATGAGGTCCGATAATTTAGTGGGATGCTTGCATAGTGAGCGTGTGCTGAGAAAGGTGCATGCGAGTTGGTGTTTTTGTTCAGGAGATGTCAGTGGTGTGTTCAGGCAGGGCTGATCAGTCAGCTGGCATGTGTCCTGTGGCAGGTTAAGTGGCAGTGAGTGCAGGTGAAAGGTCCTACCACGAAGCATTGGTCGGTACAGTGGCAGTGTTTGTTGCGGTGTCCTGGGTTGAGTGTGTAGTGATCGGCAATAGTGTATCTTTGAGGGGCGGGAGGACCAGGGGTCATGGTGCTGGCTGCAGTCCAGGCACAGACGGGTTCTGAGGAGCTTACCTTTGGCACTCAGTTGGTGCACCAGTGGTGTGCCCTCTGCGCGGTCGTGCTGCAACCTGAATTAAGTAGGTCCTGGGGTGGGCGAGGAATGAATGGTCTCAATGATGAAATACCCTGGGGTGAGCTATCCAGCTGATTTCATCTGGCTATCTAGATATCTTACTACCTATGACATTAACAGTAGTAGGAGTATAAATTGAATTGACAGAGAACTGCCACACTGATAAAATTAGTTTCCCCTATCTCTTGCATTTGTTGCTATTACTGAGCACATAAGAAAAAACTCACCAAAAGGTTGGCTGAACGGACAATTTCATATTTATTAGCAGGTATCTTGTATTGTGGCCATCTGTGATACCAGTAGATGAATCAAGCTATTGCAGAAATGAACCAATACTACTATACTGAGAAGAGATATCTGTATATATCATTTATTTTTCTGTCTTAATTCTAATTTTTGGCATACTAAACGCCTGAGTTAACACGCAAAGAATACTATCATTGTGATGCAGAGTGCCTGTTGCAAAGTGGGTTATTGGTAGGAGTAAGTATGCTCCTACCACTAGTAATAAGGCCACCAACATGGTATAGGGTCCAGTAAATGACTCAGTAGACTAGCCCCTTGCTTAACCCTTGGTAGCTGACTACGAGCAGTCAGGCCTAATTTAGGAGACAGGTGTGTATAGCATTTAAAAACACCAACACTTCAAATAAGTAAGACACAAAACACAATAAAAATACCACACTGATTTATAAACATAGGAAATATTTCTATGAACAAATAGACACCAAAAAGACAAATATTCAATGTAGGGGACCGGAGATATGATTTTTAAAATATTAACCACTTTATAGTGCTTAAAAACATATAGCACCACTTTAGGACATCTGATTGTGCTTGCCTGGGACAGAGTCAAAGTTTGAGGCTGACTGCGATGGAGCCCTAGTTGGATACACTAAGCGAAGGCCCCGGTCAAAACTTTACCTTCACACTTCGAAATGTTTGTGAAGCTTTTTCTTCCAACGTTGCTCAGCCCTCCACAGCAGGTCGGATTTGGTAAGGGTTCACCGGCTTGAGTTTCCACGAGGCCCCAGACAATCCTGGAAGTCTGGATCTCCAGAGCATTCAGCCGGACAAACCTGAAATCCTGTCTGGGTCATGGTTGAAGGTAATAGGCTTGACTCTCAACGTCAGGTCGGTCACCTCATGGAGCTTCCTGAAGGTCTCTTTGTAGGTTCAAAGTATCCAAATCACCAGTTCAAAGGTCTCAAATCTCCTAGATGGTCTCTTTCATGTCTGGACCACAATTCCCTCAATGCACCTTGCCAAATCCTTAAAAGTCCACTGGACACACTCCAAGATGGGGACTCTTGGTGGAGATGATGAGGTGGGCTCTGTTAACCTGTAGCTTGCAGGGAGTCCACTCCTTAATCCTTCTTGAATCAAGGCACAGTCTCCAGGGCTGTATTACCAGATTGTGCAGCAGGTACAGTCATTCAGAGTGCAGGCCTTTCGGGCAAATCCAGATTCCAGCAGGGCAGTCTTTCTTTTCCTTGTAGTTTCAGGCAGCAGATCTGAGAGACTATGCAGCTCTCACGTATTTATTCAGGTTTCTAGGGTTATAAGCAAGTGGTACCTCTATCCAATGAGATGCTGGGTGCAACCCAGAACCATGACAAGTTCCTCCAAAGTGTGGCATCTTTTTGTCCCACAAAACACTGCACTTCCAAATCCAATATGGATTATTTCTCGCCAGAAAATTAAGAGCTATCTAAACCAACCCACAGTGTGGCTCATTTTCATTAGCTCCCCTCCCCCTGACCTCTGAAAATTCCTGTCCTAAGCCTGCCATCTGGCTGAGGCACAGGATGTGGGGGTAGGTATGCCTGGCATTCCCTACTGATCTGCTCTCTCTTTGAGCTCAGTTTGATTTAGCCAGCCCCCTCTGCAGGACCCATCCTCCTCAGTTTCAGAGCTCTCTCCATCAGATAGCCTCTGCTCTGGCCTGGCCACTTATCACCTAATCAAGGCAGCCTGGCTAAGCCTGTTAAGGCTGACCAATCAGCAGAGACCACTAGAAGGCTTGATTTTGGCTTATAGAAGAGAAAGTCTATAACTTATCTTCTCTACTAGTTATGATAAATTCAACAGTGGCATGTTGTTGACTTTATCAATACCAATCTTTTAAGTTCTTGAATCATATTGACTCCTTTCCTAGCATTAGATATATCTAAATAAAATACTGCAATGTAAGCCTATGAAGCTGAATATCTACAATGGGGAAAATTAGGGAATAGAAAACATACTTTATACAGTCCCTACTTATAGTTACATACCCCCCTGGGGCACTTAGGGGAGACCTGGGGGGTGCCTAATATGCAAAAAAAGGTAGAGTATAACTTTTAAAGTACCCATACAAACAAGGTCGAGTTTGCACACAATTTACTTTTACAGACAGTCTGCAAAGCCAGCCTGCCTTTAAAATGACAGCAGGCACTCAGCTGTGCACACATGCAAGTGCAGGAAATCTGCTGGGCCTCTAAACTTCCATGCCCTATTACATGCTAGGGACTTATAGGTAATTTGAGCCCCCTATCCCTATTATATACTCGCCATCTTGGGTATAGGGTTTGTCAATACCAATTGTGAGAATTTACTTTTAAAGACAGGCTGCAAGGCAGGACTGCCTTTAAAAGGACAGCAGTCACCCAGCAGCACACACATGCAAGTGCAGGAAATCTGTTGGGTCTCCAAACCTCCAGGTCCCATTATATACTAGGGACTTATAGGTAGATCGCACCCCCAGGCCCTATTATCTATTAGGGACGTATGGGTCTGTCATTGGCAAGTGTAAGTGTACCCTATTACATGTACCTTTATAAACATAGCACTAGCGTTGGGCCTGGCTATCAGAGCCCAAGTCACAGTAAGAGTCAGTTACCACCAGTATCATTCAGCAAAAAAATGTGGTGAACTGGGTAAAAGAATGACTTTCCAACAACGCCTTATATGAGAAAAGAGTTTGATCCTACATCACTCTTCACCCTTTTCACTTCTCCGGGGCTAAAAAGCAGAAAAAATCGAAAGTTACAAAGTATATCTGGTGTGTCCCGACTCAAACGCCCTATGGACATCTTGAAATTGTTGAAACTGGGGTGAGTGGGTGTTAGACCTGGCATCTTTCCCCTGTCTTTTTGTTTTCTGGCCTCCTGTTTTTAATGGTATGTTGGACTTTGTTTTTCTGGTTTAGGGTAGGCCAGGGCGGTAAATTCCGTTCTGCTCATGGAATTTGCGGAATTTGGGTAATTTCGCGTTCCGCGGAGAACGCGGAATTTCAAAAAATTCTGCGATCTGCGGCTTCGCGGAGTTTTTTGCTTGTTCGCGCTTTCAAAATGCGTGTTCGCAAGATATTTCTCCCCGAGCACGCAAACAGCGTTCGCGAACAGGAAAAAGCATCGCGAACGGGCGGAACAAGCAATTCCGCGTGTTCGTGGAACTTTTGCGTGCTCGCGGAGATTTTTTACCGTTTTGCTGAGCTTTGCGTAGCGCAACTACGCAAATTCCGCCCACCCCTAGTTTAGTGCTTCTGCGCACTTTTTCACTGTTGTTCAGTGTTAAGGCGCAAGTGCTCCTACTGTAAATTGTGTTTATGGATTGCTGTTTCCATGTTTTCTTATTTGATTTACTGCTAAGTACCCAGTATAGTGCACTATGTGTGCCCAGGACCTGTAAATCAAATGCTGCTAGTGGGCCTGCAGCACTGGTTGTGCCACCCACACACGCTGCCTTTCAAAGGTGTCTCAGACCTGCCAATGCAGTGTCTGCGTGCAGTTTCAACTGCCATGTTGACCTGGCAAGTGCCCCCACTTGCCAGGCCCTAACCCTCCCTTTTCTTACATGTAAGGCACACTTCAGGTAGGCTCAAGGTACCCCCTTGGGCACGGTGCAGTGTATGCGAAAGGTAGGACATGTCCTGGTTTGAGTGACATGTCCTGATAGTGAAATACGGCCAACTTCGTTTTTCACTATTGCAAGGCTATCTGTCCCATGGGCTAACATGGGAGTTGCTTTGTAACATCTTACAAGTAGAACTTTTCATTGGGACAAGATGGCGAAATGGAGTTTAGGCTGTCTGAACTCAGAATTTAATAACACATCTTTTTTGGGAGATGGTTTTTAGATTGTGTGTTGGAAAATGCCAATTTTAGAAAGTAGGCATTTTCTCTGTGCCTCTGCTGGTTTTTGTATTGACGGTCTGGTTTTGGAGTGACAGGGCCTGGGGATGTGCATTCACTGTAAACAGTCACAAGGGGGGCTGAGGTGTGTCCTGCCTTTCCTGGGTTACTCATAGTTTGGCTGAATAGGTCTGGTCTGCATTTAGAGTGGTGGGAAGAGTATTCACTAGCACCTGAATAGGCAGTGTCTCCTCTGCACAATGCTGTCTCCACCTCCTATAGCGAAGCTGGGCCAGAGAGGGTAGAACTGGTTTGGACTGGGCTCAGAGACCCTTGCCACAAAGAGAACAAAGAGAAAATGTGGTATAAATATTGGGGCCCTGACATCCACAACTTTTGAACTATTTTAGATCAAGGAACTTGCCAAGATAAAGAGCTGGAGAAGCTCTGAGAAGGAACAACCACTTTGCTGTGTGCTTTGCTGTGTTGGCAGGCAGTGGCTGCTTCTGTCTTGGGCAGAGAAAGGACTGGACTGAACTTTCTGCAAATTCTTTGTTTAAGTCTCTCCAAGGGCTTGAGGTAAAGTCTCAGGAACAGCAAAGATTTCAAGTTCATCTGCTACCAGCACTGGGAACTGTGTGTTTTGTGCTGCAACAGAAAAAAACAAAACTGATGCCGTCAACGATGCTGCTGCCGGCTCCGTGTCCCGAAGGCATCGCAGAGGGCACTGCAGAGGGCACCGCCACACTTCGCACCGCAACCTTGGTCTCACCGATGCAGCTGCCACCACCGAGCCGCTGCTTGCACTGTGACCTGTGGGCACCGCACTTTGCACCGCCTCGATTCACACTGCTGCCCTGGTATACCCGACAACGCAGCGCCACGCCGACATCGACACCGCTGCTTGCATCGTGGTTTGAGGGCACCACTCAAAAGTTACACAACACACTGCAGCGTCCCACTCCGCAGCCTTGGCCTACTGTTGACGGCGCCATTGACTCTGGTTTATCAGCTGACAACAGCGCTTCAGCAACGACGACGACGCTGCTTGCACCATGACCAGCCAGCACCCTGACGAGCACTGCACCACTTTGCACCAAAGCCCTGGTCTGAGCGACGCCGATGGATGACCAACACCAAGCCGCTGCCTGCACGGCGACCTGAGGGCACAGCATGCTGCACCGCTCTACTTCACACCACAGCCCCGACACCGCCTACGCAGGTGCTCCAGACTTCAACCGCACAGAGTTAAATCTGCAACAAGTGTGACTTCACGGGCCTGACAACTCCTGCACGACCTCCGGAACAGATGCCTGCCGACGCCGGCTCTTCGGAGCTCACCGCGAGGTCACCGACACCCTGCATTTCTAAAGGTACTGTTTGCGAGTCTTCTTGACACCGTAGCTGGCCCGCAACGCCGCAGTCTGCCAGAACTGTTTGGATTTGTTGTTCACGACACCACAATAGCCCCGAACGGAGCTATCGACTTCAAGGAACCGTATGTTAAGTCTATTTTTGCTTATTGATATTCCTAAGAACTGTATGGTGAATTTTTATCTCTTTTGTTCTTGTTTGTACAGATAAAATATTGGATATTTTTCTAAAACTGGTGTGGTGTCCAGTTGTAGTGATTTGACTGTTTTACTGTTGGTTATGTGCAAAGGCTTTACACACTGCCTCTGAGATAAGCCTGACTGCTCGTGCTAAGCTACCAAGGGGGTGAGCCGGGGTTATTTTAGAAGTGTATCCACCTTATCCTGACTAGGAAGAAGGGTCCCTACTTGGACAGGGTAACATCCTGCCAACTAGAGATCACCCCTTTCTAACAGTGGGAAAAACAGGTATACATCTATCCCATAATCTGATCCCATCCATACTAGAATGACAGTAACACATAAGATCTACCCCAACTCTGAACCAATGGAAAAAAAAAATATTGTGTAATTTTTCCCAATAATACATTTTTTTCTCCAATAACAACATCTTCCTTTTTTCACATTGATTATCCATTACTCTCTTTAGACCACCTCTGTCCAATATGGCGGGCATTTGATTCCGCTGTTGCTATTTACACATACCATGTTATGCGTTTACCTCATGACGCTTGCAACATCCTTTGACCCCACAAACCAAATACATTAGCAAGACCAGCCCTCAGCGTCCTCTAACTCTAGAAATGTGGGAGACGGGTAGGCATATAGCTGGGACAAACCACTGGAAAAGTAAGTAGTGGTCTTCTCTCCTTTCTCTCTCCCAGGAAAGCTGCTCCATAACCAGGTAGAACACATAACTTGAAGTAATAGTTACTTGTACTCAATATTTCATAGATTACTGGGGAACTGCCCTATATCCACCTACCCAGTGTCCTTCTCATTAGCAATTTAATGACTTGCTAAGATTGATGTCCGTGATACATTTGTCACCCACCCACTACAACACAGTTCTTTGCATGACCATGGTTCACGTGTTCCTATTATGCTGATTATATTGCCATGTGGCAAAAATTTATGTGACAGAGGCATTTGGTTCTTGTTAATTTGATGGTCTTTTCATGCGATTTTTATTTATTTTTGTTTTAATAGGTCACAAGCTTAGCTGAGTCGACTGCAACCCATAGGCGTGGGATGTAAGTTGCTTTTTATTACTGTTATTTCTTCACTAAAGGAGGGGGTTCACGCTTCTCCTAATTAGGAGAGGAACTCAACCACAGAGAAGATTAGCTTGTATATATTTGGCCCTGAAGAATTGCCACAGATCCATTCAGACAATAAAGGCATGAAACATGTAGACCACTTCATTGACTTTAGAACTCACTGATAAAACTATCTATCTAACTATTACATAGTGAGAATATTGGATATATCATTTTCCCATATCTTCCCTGATTTGTTTTTAACCTTAACATAGACGTCACTAGCGAGTAAAAGCAACTACTAGGATCTATAGTAAGTTTTAAATAACCCTTCTCCAATGTTCCTAGACAGTTTTGTTTGTGTCTTCAAACATTGGAGGCATTTGAGTAGCACTTTTGCAAACCAAGTGGCGATAAAAAGATCTCCAGCAAAGAGCCCCTTCACATTGCAGTGCAACCCTTGGGTGGGCGAAGACTTATGCTCCACGAAGCAAATGCATCCAGTGACCTTTAAGATCTGGAGACTGAATATACGATCTAGGATCCCCTACGGAAAGGTATACTTGATTTCTATTGATTCCTCTGATTGGACAGAATGGGAGTTCAGTTATAGATCACACTGCCACCGTGACCTGCTTCTCCCATGTCCTGCCAGTCAGATTCCTTTTGCATTAAAATGTAACTGTAGCATATCCTTGCTTGAAATTGTATCTCAAAAAATAGAAACCGTAGAATTTCTGGTAATTCTTGCGAAAAATGCTTGGCACTTTAGTTGTGTGTAATTGCCCCTCTACTAATTACATAGGGGCAGATTTACAGGCCCCTTGTGCCACTGGTGTGTCACTTCTTGTGACGCATCAGTGTTTATTTTTTCATGCCAAATGGAGATGCGTCACGGAAGACAGAAATGCAATGGAATGGAACTGCGCGAGATTCTGCTGTGTCACGTAAGTATTAAAATATGCAAGGTAGGCGTTCCGACGTTAAATCCAATGCATTACTGATGCAAGGGATATTTACAAACATTCCTCGCAGTGAAGCATCTTTTGGCTGTGTCACACATCTTTGAAATTGCGCTCGCAAGCCTATGCCTCATAAACCCATGCGCAGGAAATGACGGAAGTACCATATAAATAGAAGACAAGACCAGCAGAGCAGTCTTGCAGCAGATCAGACAGCATGGACATCCTAATCCTGCAGCTGGGAGTTGGACCAAGAAAACGACAACCACCACCAGACCAAATACCACAACCGTGCCCTCCACCATCACCACAAAGGCAGCGCAGGAGAAGAGATTGCATCTACCGGCAGGGGACCACCCTCATTGGGCTCCGGGATGAACAAGTCATCAAAATGTATCGCCTCAAGAAGGCATCCTTTGTGATCCTGCTGCGTTAGATCTCACCATGGCTACAGCCACCAAATGACAGGGTCTGCAACATTCCACCGCAGGCGAAGCTCCTGTCGGTGTTCAACCCTGGGCGTTAAAATCCGCTCAGCTCACGGAGTTTGCGGATTTTCGGCAACTCTGCGTTCCGCGTAGAACGCGGAGCTACCGAAAAGTCCGCGATCCGCGGTGGAGCGGAGTTTTTTTCTTGTTTGCACTTTAAAAATGCGTTTTCGTGCACGCGGTAGCGACTTACCGGGATCCCTGCGTTCGCCGATGAGATTTCCTATCCGTTCGCGTGCGCCACGAGATTTTGGCAGTTGGCCACGCGATCCCGCGAGAGTGTGCGATCGCGGACACGTCATTCGGACGCGCCATCGGACATCCGGCGGAAGTTCTGCGAAGATCGCGATGTGGAACACGCAGAATTTGCAATCTGGAGAAGAATATCTCTCGAGCAGCATAAAGCCTTCTCGAAAATGATGATTTGGATGAAAAAAAACTCCTCAGATTGACATTTGGCTGTACTTTTTTGTGCAAGGAGTCCTTTTTCTTTTTTTACTTTTTTTTTAAGGGGAAGGAAGTGCCCCAGAGTCTCCAACTACCTGTTCCTGTCCAGCAGGCTCCTCCCAGTGCTTTGTCCATGTCCTGTTCACTTTTCATTTGGATTTGGAGCTGGAAGGATCACTCTTTGAGCCTGCTACATCATATATCATTGGATTTGAGGACTTTTGGATTTGAGATTTTACAAGTAAGTTGGAGAATTGGTGTTGTTTGTTTGATTGGGGCATTGCACCTACATTTTTGGTACTTTTCATCGTTTTTTAGAATTTATTGTTGTGGGTGGTCTGTAGTTTCAGTAGGGGCCTAGTTGTTTTTCTTTGTATGTAATTTTACTACTAGTTTTGTTTTATAAAGGAAACATGTTGCAAAGTTCACTACATTTTCTCTAACTTTTGCAATCAATTTGCAATATTTATTTAATTCACTAGTCCAGTAGTCTGGCCCAATAAATAGGCCTTTCAGCCAGTAGGCCCAGAGCTACTCCTGGGTGCATGACACAACATTTTCTGTGGTGTCTGTTGAATTTAAACATCATTTAGGGCATGGATGGCATTGGATTGAATTGCAAAAAGTCTTTTTTTGGGGGTATTTCACTTTTTTGGTGTGTGTTAAATAAATTCCTTTGTTGGATGTTTGTGTGTGGTGTGGTTGTTGTGTAACTTGCAAACCTTTTTTAGCCCTGTGGATTTTCGTTTTTGCAATTTTGCATTAAAGCTGTGTTGTTTAGCATGCCTCCTTTGTCTGGCCAAATATAGGCCTGCTTGAGTTCATTGTTTTACAGGCCTCCTGGTTGTTGTGACTGTGAGTGACCATGTGGCTGGTGGCCATTTTGTAGTGGGAGTTTAGTAGTGTGCTGCTTTTGCCATATAGGCCTGCATGTCTTTCCATTGTTCCTCTTGGCTTATGCTTCTTGTTGTTGTGGCCTGGCCATGTGGCGTGCGGCCATTTTGTGAAGCCAGGCAGTGTGCTTTTGCGATAGGCCTGCATTGTCTGTCTTCCCTTTCTTGTTGTTGTGGGTGGCCTGGCCATGTGGCTGGTGGCCATTTTGTGAAGCCAGGCAGTGTGCTTTTGCCATAGGCCTGCATTGTCTGTCTTCCCATTCTTGTTGTTGTGGGTGGCCTGGCCATGTGGCTGGCAGCCATTTTGTGAAGCCAGGCAGTGTGCTTTTGCCATAGGCCTGCATTGTCTGTCTTCCCTTTCTTGTTGTTGTGGGTGGCCTGGCCATGTGGCTGGCGGCCATTTTGTGCAGCTAGGCAGTGTGCTATTGCCATAGGCCTGCATTGTCTGTCTTCCCTTTCTTGTTGTTGTGGGTGGCCTGGCCATGTGGCTGGCGGCCATTTTGTGAAGCCAGGCAGTGTGCTTTTGCCATAGGCCTGCATTGTCTGTCTTCCCTTTCTTGTTGTTGTGGGTGGCCTGGCCATGTGGCTGGCGGCCATTTTGTGGAGCCAGCCAGTGTGCTTTTTGCCATAGGCCTGCAAGCTTGTGGCCTAGTCTGCCAATAGGCCTTTCAGCCAGTAGGCCCAGAGCTAGTCATGGTTGCATGAAACAACTATTTCTGTGGTGTCTGTTGAATTTAAACATCATTTAGGGCATGGATGGCATTGGATTGAATTGCAAAATGTGTTTTTTTGGGGTATTTCACTTTTTTTGAAGTGTGTTAAATAAATGCCTTTGTTGGATGTGTGTTTGGTGTGGTTGTACTTGTGTTGTGTAACTTTCCAACCTTTCTTAGCCCTGTGGATTTTTGTTTTTGCATTTTTGCATTAAAGCTGTGTTGTTTAGCAAGCGTTCCTCCTTTGTCTAGCCATATAATACAGGCCTGCTTGAGTTCATTGTTTTCCATGCCTCCTGCTTGTTGTGACTGTGAGTGACCATGTGGCTGGTGGCCATTTTGTGGTGGTAGTTTAGTAGTGTGCTGCTTTTGCCATATAGGCCTGCATGTCTTTCCTTTGTTCCTCTTGGCTTATGCTTCTTGTTGTTGTGGCCTGGCCATGTGGCTTACGGCCATTTTGTGAAGCCAGGCAGTGTGCTTTTGCCATAGGCCTGCAAGCTTGGGGCCTAGTCTACCAATAGGCCTTTCAGCCAGTAGGCCCAGAGCTTCTCATGGGTGCATTAAACAACTGTTTCTGTGGTGTATGTTGAATTTAAACATCATTTAGGGCATGGATGGCATTGGATTGAATTGCAAAATGAGTTTTTTTGGGGGTATTTCCCTTTTTTTGATGTGTGTGTGGTGTGGTTGTACTTGTGTTGTGTGACTTTCCAACCTTTTTTAGCCCTGTGGATTTTCATTTTTGCATTTTTGCATTAAAGCTGTGTTGTTTAGCAAGCATGCCTCCTTTTTCTGGCCAGGCCTGCTTGAGTTCATTGTTTTCTAGGCCTCCTGTTTGTTGTGACTGTGAGTGACCATGTGGCTGGTGGCCATTTTGTGGTGGTAGTTTAGTAGTGTGTTGCTTTTGCCATATAGGCCTGCATGTCCTTCCTTTGTTCCTCTTGGCTTACTGCTTCCATCCCCTTTGACAGCTGCAGCTCCCTGAATGACGTGATGCGCAAATTAATGCCAAACAGGTTCCACTTCCATTACATTTGTATTTTTGTTTTTGTTGTTCTTCTTCTTTCCTATCCTTCCTGAGTGTACACAGTATACCATGAAAGCCCTTGTTGTCAAAGTCTCACAAATGGCTACACTGTTGTTATGTTTTTTTAATAACTGAGTTAATAAAATTTAACAATATAACACTAACAAGTGTGACCACCACACACTAAGTTATAAATTATATTTGTTTGTTTGTACTAGTATTAATTGAACCACAACAACAAATGCAACATTTCACTGATGTTCTTCTGGCTTCTTTGCTTTTAGGTGCACAAAAGACTGAGGAGGAGGTGTCATCATCATCACCCGTTGTACTGTCAGACAGAAGTCCTGCTGCGCACGAAGTCACGTGACGTGTGACCACAGACATCTCTGCAACTTGTGCAACTGCGTCCTGCTGACATCTGAAGAAGATGGCCCCAAAGAAAGGTACCAGGTCCTCCAGTACCAAGAGAGTTGCCAGTGAGAAGAAGGAACAGAAGAAGGAAGAAGTGGCACTTACCAAGACTGGTGTGCCGCCCAGGATGTTTTTTGGGAAACAAAAAATGTATCCTGCAGCAGCGGTGTCTGGGGAGCAAGCTGGGAGCAGCACCTCCGCATCAGTGGGCCCACCCCACCAACCTAGGCCCAAGCCCATGAGTGTCGCAGAGGCAGCCAGTCTAATTGCGCAAACGCCAACGAGCAGTGATGTTGAAATTGTAGTACCCAATCAACGCAGGAGGAAACTCAGCAGATAAGTGGGCAACAACAGCCGCAACAACAGCCGCAACAACAGCCGCAATAACAGCCGCAACCACCACCCACAATAGTAGTTGTTCCTCCCAAAGTAGGGGCAGTTCAGGAAATCAAGCTTCCTGCAGAAGAAGAAGAAGAGCAAGCCACTCTTGCAGAAGATCCATTGTCTTCCAGATCGCCAGCAAGGAAAAGGAGGATTAGTCCATCAACTTCTTCTTCAAGCCCCCCTTATGATGATCTAGATGCCACTTGGAAGCCACCAGCTCAGTCTGAGAGTGAGGCACGCCACAAGACAAGGCTAGGGAAAAGGAAGGTTCCAGAAAGCCTTAGAGTTATGGAGGTAGATGTAGGAGAGGAGGATTAAGATGAGCCAGTCATCATGAACATCACTCCCGCCCCAGTGGAGATGGAGACCGACATTATTACCCCATCCCATACTGCTGTGAGGGATGTGGCACGGATACTACCAACACAGGTAACACCAACACCACCTTCAGCTTCCATATTTGCATTTGCACAGGCCCGGCAGGGACCTACATCCAGCACAACCACCAGTGGTACTGCACAGAGTCAAATTCCAGGCCCACCCTCCAGTTCATCCGGCATTGCAAGTGGCACCTCCAGCAGCGCAAGAAAGTTCACCTCCCCAGTTTGGGACTTCTTTTTGGTTAGCAGTAAGGAGGAGAACATTGCTATATGCTCAATTTGTCGACACAGTGTTAGTCGGGGTAAGCTTGGTACAAACTAAGGTACCGGAGGCCAAACAACCCATCTGAAAAAACACCACTTGATCCAGTGGGTGGAACACCTTAAAGGCCAAAAAAGTATAACTGCACCCATTGCTGTTGGTGTGGATGAAGAAGATATGATCGCGGTGGAAGGTGAACAAGAGGGAGACATTTTCTCTGGTACACAAAGTAGCCATGTCCCCAGCAGTGCAGTGGTACTACTACCGCCCACATCATCATCATCCTCAGCAACATCTCAGTGGCACCGTAGTAAGAGTCAGGCTGAGCCTGAGACACCAAGGCAACAGAGTACCGCAATGAAATAAAGTGCGTCGTTGAGCCTAACAAAATCTGGGTTCAAGAAGTCACCTGCATCAGCGTCACCAGAAAGGAAAAAAATCCAGAATACCATTGTCAGCATGCTTAGGTCGGAGGGGCAGTACGAACGCAACCACCCAACGGCACATTTGTACAATGCGAAGCTGGCGAAAATGTTAGCGCTGGACCTTCTCCCTTTTTCTTTTGTGGAAGGGGTGAGTTTTCTGGAATTTGTGACAGCCATCTGCCCAAAATGGAAGGTTCCCAGTCGGTCCTATTTCGCCAGAGTTGCTGTTCCAGCACTACATCACGACGTGCTGGAATTGCTTGGACAAGCTTTGCAGCAGAGTGCTGTTCACAATATCCACCTGACAACAGACTTGTGGACCAGTTGCCAAGCCACTGATTACATGTGCATCACTGCACACTCGATCTCTTTTGTGGGGGTTAAAGAAAAGATATCTGCAGCAGGTGTTGTTGACACTGCTGAGATTTTTAATGCCACTCGTAAACATGCAACTGTAGCCATGTTCGCCATGGAGAAATCTCATACTGCTGCAAACATTTTGGAAGAGTTTAACAGCAAGGTCTTTGAATGGCTGCACCCAAGAGGGCTTAACATTGGTTTTGTTGCCACGGACAATGGCAGCAATATAGTTAAGGCCATGGGCGATGGTGGCTATTTCAGGGTCCTGTGTTTGACGCACTGCATTAACATCATTGTTCAAGACTTTCTGAAAAAAGAATACCGAGTCAGCAACTTACTGACACCTGCAGAAGAATATGCACACATTTCAGCCATTCTTTTAAAGCCCGGAAGCAGCTGAGGATCATTCAACGTGAGCATAGAATGCCAGTCAAAGCACTCATCCAGGAGGTGCCAACACGTTGGAACTCAACTTATTACATGCTTGAACGTCTGTTTGAGCAGTACAGACCAATCAATGACTATGTCATGCAAAGACTAGGGGATGCTACTGTGAAAGGCATGACCGTTGAGATGGACCAATAGGGCCTAGTTAAATGCCTGACAGAGATGCTACTTCCTTTTGAGCTCTTCACACGTGAAGTCAGCAAGGAGGACTGTACTATGGGCCAAGCTAGCCCATTGATGCACATGCCAGAGCAACAGCTGAAGGCGGTGTCTGACATGTACGCAGGTGTGGAGGAAAAAAAATGAAGCGTATGAGTTGGTGGAGAGCTTAGCCCTTCGCTTAGCTGAAAATACAAGGGTGCAAACTACGATTGTGTCAGACAAACATTACATCTCTGTCACAATTCTGGATCCACAGTACAAATCAGCACTGAACACTAAGACATTAATTCCTTTTTCAGAAGTGGATGTTGCCCAGTACAAAACTTGGATAGCTGAGGGAGCCAGTGACTTGGAAAAAGAGCACTGGTAATTAAAGGCCCGCTACTCCAACCCACAACAAGTACTGCAGCAGGGCATCCGGCGTCAAGTTCAATTTCAGAGCCTGAGGGCAGTGCGTTTGGCTCACAGCAGTCACCAACACTATCAACAACAGCAAGAACAGGATCATCAGCCCCAGTAAAATCGGCACAGGATTGGTATCTACAGAAAGGGCTTGTTTGGTCCAGTGCTGATGCAAAGGCAAAAGAGGCCCAGCAAAGCGTAGCACCCCTGAGCATTGAGCGGATGGTCCAGGCCTATCTGGATGACCCAACAGAGGTCTACATTGATCAAAACCCATTGGTGTATTGGTATGGGAAAAGGCGCCTATGGCCAGCCCTCAGCACGCTGACGATAAACTATCTGGCTTGCCCTGTCGCAAGTGTCTCTTCTGAGTGTGTTTTCAGTGCTGCTGGTGCCATTGTAACAGTGAAAAGGACCAGTCTCTCGCCCAAAAACGTGGAGAGGTTAACCATGATCAAAATGAATCAGCACTTTATACCACCAGAGTACAAAATACATGAATCACAGCAGGAAGATGAGGACAGCGACTTAGGTGATGGAAGTAGTGTATTAGATGACCTACTTCTGGTTGAACCACCAGAGTTTGAGGACGAGCTCTACTTCCCTGACAACTAGGCTTTCAACTTGTTACTTTCTTTCTTCCTTATTTACTTTTATTATTTGTGTGTGTGTCTGTCTTTCTGGTTCGAATCACAACAAATCCATCACCACGTCTTCTCTTTTTATTGCCATATTGGAGTTGCAGCTGTATGCATTTAAGTCCACTCCTCCGAGTCCTGCTCCATCCTCCTGACTCGCCCTAAATCCATTTCCCTCAAGCCAGACATTGGATGGAGAATAGTACAAGAAATGTTGCCTCGTCGAGTCCCTCCAAAAGAAGTGGAACATGATTACTATAGCTATCCTCCTTTCCGAGCCGAGAGAGACTGCCCCTTAAGTTAAGATGAGAAGGAACAGGTAATGATGGCATGCATTGGACGCTGACTCTGAGTGATTGGTGTTTGTGTTGTTGTTGTTGTTTGTTGTGCATGAAGTGAAGTCAAAGTGTACTAGTATTTACTCTACACACTAAAAGTGACTCAAGTCAATGTTTCCCTTCTTGTTATTTAATAACAAAATTGTACTTCTACTGCAGGCCGATCCATTGCATTTTTGAATATGGAATCTGGACTCACTCTGTACACTACAGACTGATTTGGACAACATCATGATGATGACCACATAGTATCTTCGAAGTCAGTCAGTTGGATCGGAGATGGAATAACTCAGGGCATTTCAAATCACGAAGTGGCATAAAAGGTAAACAAGTCAACAACAACCACAGCAGACCTACATGTCCGTGTAGTAGTGGTGGAGTCGAGTAGTCACAAGTGTAGTAGTGGTATGACTTTCAGCCGTGCATTGATTTAGTTACTTACTTTGGAAAATGCTATGTTGCTGTATATGTGTGCTCTGTGACTGTCTGGCTCAGTCAAAATCTAAGCTAAGTGGAGGTTGGGTCAGCGCTGTCGGCCTGCTCTGTCCTGTTGCTGTTGTATGTTAATGTTGGAAACATACAATAGAGTAGACTAGATTTAGCCATGCCACCTCTGAAAGTGTTTGCACTCCTCCGTAATTCATGCTTTTTTTTTCTCCTTGATTTTTCAATATCCCTTTTGTTTTTCCATCTACACTTACAGGCCGGCCTTTACCCTGTGCTAAACAGAGAAAAACAACTCACACTCACCTACCAATCAGCATCCGCCAGGCAGGCAGTGGCACCCAAGATTGATGGACTCAGCGTCCATGAAAGGGAGGACCAAGAGGAATGCCGAGATGCAACTCCCCAATTTGACCAGGATAACATACAGTAACTTTAGTATCATTCATCATCTTTTAAATAATTTGATTTATTTTTTCTCTCCAATTATTACGACTGTGTGTTTGTTGTTGTTGTTATTATGTTTGCTCTGTGCTTATAATTGATCCCTACAGATATTTTTAAATTTTCTTTGCTAGCTTTAAAAGGAAGCCGGGTACAACAGAACATAAAATGCATGTAATTTGGGTCTCTCTGAGGGCAGACAGGCAAGGCAAATAGCATAATAATAATTAATAATATACTGCTGTCCTGTACTGTCTACTAGTCCAGTTAGTAAGTACTACTTATCATCATTAACCATCAAGTCATCATCATGCATGCATTTCCTTTTTCTCCCTTAACATATATATGATGGTCGTCTGGCAACATTGTATGTGTTGTTCAGTTGTTGTTGTCCATGTGTAGTGTTTGTCTTTGTCAAACCTTTCCCTCAAATACCCCTTCCCAACCATTCATCAAACCCTAACCCTCTTCCCCCGGGCTGTGTGATTTATATTGAGGTGTGACTAAATTAAATTTACACCAATAATTGATCACACACTTGCTGGGGCGGATGTGGTGAAAGCAACACTAATTCAATTTCACTCATGGCAGGGCGAGGATCGTCTTCTGCTTGCCAATGCCCACCCATGCTCAGTATATTTGCAAGTCAATTTTCTTTCCAAAGGAACATAATCCATCATAATTAATTGCCGGCATCGATTGGATTCATCATCCCCCTCCTAAGTTACAGCACTAAAGGTTATGCTTGTGTAGAGTGACTCGAGTCAACTACAGTTTGTAACTAGTTGTACTAGGCTATCCCCGCCACCATTATGTCTTATTTTACTTCGTTCTACTACTCCTTCCATAGTCTCTCTCAGGCGACTGACGGTCTCATTTTATTTTTTTGCAAATGCTACTGCCAGTGTATACTGTACTACCACCACAACCATGGCATCTTGGGAAACCAAACCATCATCACCATGCAGCCATCGCTGTGCCTAAGTTTAAACATCAATCACAGGTAAGAGAAGAAGTTTGGGGGAGGCATAATTAATAACGGAAATTAATTCATTAATTTACACACCCACACCCTTGAGTCCAGTTTCAGACTGCATAGACTAGGAGGAGAGACTGACAGTACTAGTAGGACGTCACTCAGTGAGGGTACCGCATCTATCTGTTCGTGTGTTACAAAATAGGCAGATTATTTAAATCAAAAACTGGCTGCGGCCCTGCAGCAGCAAAGGAAGGAAACCGTGTGACGTAAAAGAGTACCCCCCACAAAACATTTACATCGTATGTAAAGTTTAAGTATAAATATAATTTAATCCCCTAACAAAATAAACTAATGTAAAAAATGCCACTTGACCCACCCCTCTCCCTAACCCCAACCAATGTCCAAAAAGTCCAACCAATGTCCTTAAATTCAAAAATAAAATTGTCCATAAATATATAAACCCCAACTTTTCCCCAACGAATGCCCAATGCCCACCCACCAAAAAAAGGAATAAAAAAGGGGCAATCCAACAGGATCTCTATCGGCGGGCTCGCAGTCGCCGGTTAGTAGCTAGGACCTCCTTTAGCTGCTCCTCTAGGCGCGCCATTCGGAGGAGCATGCGGTGCTGGAAAAGTCTACAATTGCATCCACAGGGGGGGAAAGCAGTGTTGGATACAGAAGTGTGGCGGGCGGCTGCCTGACCGTGGCGCCGTACCACTCGAGGGGCCTGGCTGGAGCCCTGGGCATTGGAGGAGGCCGCAGCTGCTGCTGCCTCCTCCTCCTCCGCCAGAACCACCAGCCGCCGATATTCCGTGAGGATGGCCTCAAGCTTCCGGCGCTGGGCCATGGCTGCCAACTCCTTCCTGTCTGGTCTTTTAGGTTGGGAAGGAGTAGCTATATCAAAAAAGAAAAAAGACTATTGTAACCAATACTGTTAGCAAAACAGTAACACAAAATTAATTCTACACATAGTGACACAGTAGCACTAGCAAGCACAGTACATAACATTTGTGGTATCTATCCTCCCACTTCCTCAGCCTCTAACATTTGTGGGAGTTTCAGGCATTATACTAGCACTATGGACTCGAGTTCTCTCTTGTTTAGCAAAATTAAGTAACCTTGTTGTAGCCGGCATGCCAGCTCAGTCGGCTTCCGCCCAAGAAGACAAACATACTCGTGAAGCAGTCTGCAGACTCACTTTATTTTTATTTACTACTGTCTGCAGGTGGGGAAGCTGACTACACAATCATCTTATTTTTCTATTATGGGTGGCACTGGCCATACTCTGTTATTACATCAAGGGCAACTGCTCAATTTCACTTTCACCCTGCCCTGACTACTACAACAAGGCAGATGATATCTGATCCAAATGATCTTTGCTTATATATGAGACGACATGAGTAACTTTGTTTTGATTGATTGTGTAACCATGTAGCCAATAGGCCACCCATGGCAGGTTGACACATTCGAAAATAAATTAACATAGGTAGGGAGTGGGCCTCGGAGTCAGAGGGAGGCGCTTGATAAGTAACAACAAACATACACAATATATATGCTGTGCTTGCAAACTACTGTGAGTCAAGGAAGTATTCTGAAAAAACAACTTCTATTCTCCTTGGCTTTGCTACTCTGGCGCGGTTTATTTTCTTTTACATTCTCTTCAAAGACTCTTCATCCAGTGACAGTCTCCACCTATGCTATGATGAATACCATCCAGGCATCCATCCATTCAAAGTAAACATGTCTATCATTCTTCTTAATCTCTCAACAAACCTTAGTTTGTTTCACCAACAACAAACATTTATTATTGTTTTTTAAATCACCACCCGTGTGTCCTTCCTTCCTTGCTTGCCTTTGAGTTTGACCCATGAAACACCCCGGAGGATTCTTGCTATCACCCATACAGTTTCACCCACCCAGGCAGGCATCTTTTCTTTCACCTTCCACCCATCCTGCTTCAACCACCCATGCATCTGATTCCTATCAGCCAGCTATGCATGCATCACACGTATCCTTCTCTGCCAGTCATATATATTACATCTTGCCCATCCTTCCTCCTTCCATCCTTCTTTCCCTTTTCGTTCAACCCATCCATCAAGGTCATCTGATCTGACTCTTAGGGGCACATGCATCAAAGGTTTTTGCGATCGCAAACGGTGCGATTCGCAAAAATCGGCCGTTTGCGATCGCAAAATTACCTTTTGCGATGCATCAAGGGTCAAGGCCCTCGCAATTTGAGAATTCGCAATTAATTGCGAATTCTCAAATTGCGATTACATTTAAGGAATCGCAAATTGAGATTCCTTAAATGCAATGCATTAAAGTAAAAAAATTAGCGATTTCGCTAATAGGGGCGCAAATTACCATGAAGTTGAACTTCATGGTAATTTGCAAAACTGTGAAAAATGCACTAAAGTGCATTTTTCAAAGTTCCATTTACACACACACATGCCCTTGGGGCATGTGTGTGTGCAAGATGTACTCATATGCAGATTTCAGGGGTGCAACAGGGGTCCCTTTGACACCCTGGCACCCTTGAAATTGCATTCTCAATTTGCGATTCTCTAATTGCGAATCGCAAATTGAGAATGTCTTCCCATTCATTCCTATGGGCCTCTAGGCCCATAGGAATTGATGGGGAGGTATTCCTTAATTGCGACTCGCAATTAGCGAGTCGCAATTAAGGAATGTTTAGGAATCGCTATTTTTATAGCGATTCCTACATGCATAGGCTTTTGTGATTCCTTAATTGCGATTCCTTAATAATCGCAATTAAGGAATCGCAAAAGCCTACCTTGATGCATGTGCCAGTTAGTCTTCTCCATAAAACTTTCCCAGCTGAGTTGAAGTCAGATAGAAGAGGCCATTAGTTGCTCAACTACTACTCCTGCAGCTAATGCTATTGCTCTAATGCTAAGTAAAGGGTGTCTTCTTCAACCGTTGTTCACAACAACTTAGTCTCTCTCAACATACAGTGTACACCCTTGCAGTGAGTGCGTAACTATTGTCAATAAGTAATGAATATAAGTATAACTTACCACCTCCCGCCACTGCTGCTGCCGCATCCACCCCTGTGGCAGCTGCCGCATCCACTGCTCCCTCCTGGCTGGCGTTGCCTGCCCCGCCGCTGGCCCCGGCACTGGCGGTCGGTACGCCTAGAAAAAACATTACTAATTTTTTAGATGCCATATACACCTCCCCCTATTTATTCGTTTTCACTAGCAAGATTGAAAAAAAAGTTAAAATACACATACATATACCACATACAAATCTGCTACTAGAGTAGAGTAGACACTAGTAGTAGTATGTCCTATCCTATCAAAAATAGTAAAGTTTCAGGTTGGGCATTTTGGTGGTGGGAATTGTTGAAAAGCCTCTCTAGATTAAGAAGACTAGAAGAGGACAACCCAAAGGAATGGACTCAGTGGCTAGAGCTATTGGTGAATCTGGGTTTTAAAACCTTTTAAATAGAAATAAAGAGTGGCCAACTGGGCAAGCTTAGCTACAGACAGACTAATAAAGTAGTAGAGTAGTACAGAGAGTCAGAGCAGAGGCAGTTAGAGGCAGGGATAACGAGAATTTAGAAACAGATAGTCTAGATCGAAGAAGATTTGGTAAAAAATAGAATTAGGAAATGGAAATAATCGTTTGGAAAATAAGGTGCCGTAAAAGTTAGGGAAATATAATGATTAATATTAACAACTGGAGGACTTACTGGGGCCAGCAGTAGAGCCCTCGGTAGAGGAGCGGTCCTGGCCCTGGGAGGCATCCTGCGATTCTTGCCCAGTTCCTGCCGACTCTGAGCCCGTCTTCTTGGCCCTGGATGCTGATCATGTAAGATATAATAAAGAAAGAGACAAACATTGATGATTGGTGTGAAACAAATAAAATATTTTTAAAAACGCTCAGAAAAACATTTGCAATAAAATTGACCTATCTAATGTGATCGACTAGTAGTATCGCGGGATTCGCGGACCGTCTAGTTAATATTTATGAACACTAATCCAGAGTTCCATTCTGATTCCAGAATCCTAAGCCTAAGTTAAGTTACGTACCACCTGACCTAGCCCACCTATTCCAGACGGGCCAATTGTTCACTAAGTCTGCATTTCCATTTATTTTAGTCCTCAAAATGCATAGATGGAGGACGCATGCATACATTTTTGCATACACCAAATTGTTGGTTGATTGCTGCTGATGTTCTGCTAAGCCTATTACTCACTCACTAACAAACTACAAAAGGTTCTACTAAGGACTGGAGTAAGCAGCACTCAGCAGCACGTGATGTGACAGAGGATGCGTCACGTAGACCGCTAAAAATTTACCAACTAATACTAAGTACCTAAACTATCTATCAATCCACCACTATCTTAGTGACAGGAGGACAAAGGAAGGACTAGAGTCTCTCTAGCATTACCTAACTTAAGTTCTCTAAAGTAAACTCTCTTACATAATCAGCCTAAGCGAGCGCAAAGTTGCAAACAAGTAAGATTAGTAGCACCGCCGAGCACCTGTGTCTAGAAGAATAACAATCACAGAAGATTTTTAAATGTAATTTACCTACCTGCAATGAAAGCAGCAGCATTCTTGCTACTGGAAAAAAATTATATTCGCAATAACAACAGTAACAGTCTACAAAGCACACAATACTACTAGTATTATACTATTAGCTACTCACCAAGCCCCACGACCTCGACACCTAGCAGGTCCAGCAGGTCCTGCTCCCGGTCCAAGATGTCAGACCACCGGTGGGTCAGCTGGTTATGGGTGCGCCGGACCCCAGAGCAGTGAAACACTGCCCGGCGCACCCTCGCCCACCGGCAGTGACGCTCCAGGGTCAGCGTACCCGGAGCCAGGCCTGCCGCCTGCTGCACAAAAAAAACAAGGGCAGCCACCTCCGCCTCGCTGAAAAGGGCCCGGGCCTGCGCGCCTTCGGGGCGCAGTCTGATATAAGGGAGGCGGCTCTTCTTGGGCGCAGCTGCCTTACCCTTGGACTTGGAGCCGGTGCCCTTAGCCATGGTTCTGGGGTGGGCGGAGGGCGGAAAAGAAAATGTCGGAGTAAAAAATCAAGTCAGGAGAAGAAGTAGGAGAGTAAAAAAGGAAGTAATATAAAACAGTAGAAAAAAGTTTAAAAAACGCAGTAAAAGTAGAAATAAAACGCAAAATATACACTTAAGGTCAGAGAGGGATAGAAAATAAGTAAAAAAGATCAGAAAAACAGTGTAAAAAACAAAGGATTGAAAAGATTATAGAGGGATTGAAAAACAGGCCCCAGAACCATGCAAAGAATAGGAAAACAAGATGGGCGCGCCCATTGGCGACTGCGTGGTGAAGTTTGTGCGATATTTCCCCCAAACACGCAAAACGCGTTGCCAAACGTCAAAAACATCTCACAAGCATACACGAGCATGCGGAAACAAGCAACTCTGCATGCTCGCATAACCCAGCGTAGCCTCGCTGAGTTTTTCTACTGCTTCGCGTAGCCTCGCGTAGCGCGGCTACGCGAACTTCGCCCAGGGTTAGCGGTGTTACACATGTTGGCCTCAGGATCTTTCCAAGCAAGAGCAGCATGAGTGGCAGGTGTCTCACAGTCATCTTTCTCAGCCTTCCTCCCTTCTGTCTTGGATGCCATCATTCAGCTCACACCACAGCACATCCATTTCCCCAACACACAACAGCAGCAGATGGACATTAAACAAGGCTTCTATGCCATCGCTGGCTTCCCACATGTACTTGGTGCAATGGACTGCATGCATGTCCAACTGGTACCACCTGCAGCAACTTCACACCTATACCGCAACAGGAAGCACACACACTCCATCAATGCCCAGGCCATTGTGGACCATAGGGGACTATTCACCAATCTACTGGCCAAATATCCTGGGAGTGTGCATGATTCATATATCTACAGAAAAAGCATCATCAATGATCGTTTCCAAAATGGACAATATGGCAAGGGGCTACTTGTAGGTAAGCAGCAATCAATTAACACATACCAATACTCTGTAAGAATATTTGTCCATCTGGCACATTACGTGCCCTTGTGTAAGAATGACACAATAAGTGATTGTGAAAAGGCTAACCCACATATACACTATAATCACATAACATACATTCAAAAGGTGCATACATCCATGGCAGCATAACAGAAAGTGTCCTGTCGGTGCCATGGCACCATCTACCCCTAAGTATGCCCACAGGGCACATTGTGATTACAGATTTGGGTAAAGATTCATGTAACTCACCTCATGAAATGATGAATGCACATGTGCCCACAAGACAAAGTTGCTGTCTGAAGGCGAATTATTCAACATTGCATGGAGTGTATGAACACATGTTAATGTTGAACTCCCCTTGGCCCAATGCCTGCACAGTACCACAGTCCCAAGAGCTGAGTACCAGAAGTACACATCATGTGCAAACACATTGCATCACCTCAGAGATGTGGCACTGTCACTGTGCCTGCAAAGATGACCCAAAATGATGCTTGAAATGGTGCCCCTTAGCTAACACAGACATCACCTTGCATGCGTGTGCAACTAGTCACAGCACCTATCTTTAATGGAACATGACACATCTGTAAAAAATCTATTTTGTAAACCACATGCATACTGACATAGGGACCTAATTTATGAAAGCAGATATGCACATTGATATAATGTTCTGCCCTCATGGCAGCATGAGTCATTCTCAGCCATGTGTGCTGAACAGTCTATGTGACATGTCATAGTTTCTCTTCTTGGGGACCTGTGTTCACAAGTCTAGTCTGATTCTGTATGAGTTCCGTGTGCAGCATGTACAGAACATTCTGTGATGTATGGTGGGCATAACCTGCTGGTCCACCATTACATGGGCACATGAATTCAACATGTGTGGCTCTCCGTGTGCCAGCTAATACTGTCACTTTCAAGCAAGGGTATGTGTGTAAGGTGTGTTACATTTGATGTTGCTTTGGGTCCTTTTAAAAAGCAACCATGCATCCTGACGCACATCAGAAAGTGCAAAAGGATACAAGCTGGAAATGTAACCGAATACCCTGCAAAACCATGTTGTGTATAATAAGTCACACTTTCGTTATATGCACACATCTCATCTAATTCAATTTACCTATTACAATGTGTAATGCATTGTAAAGCATGTATGGAAATAGGAATTCAGCTAAATGGAATGTGTCTGTGCGTTAAGGTGTCCCTTTATGTTCAAAAACAATATACACATGATGCAGGCATCAGTGTACCATGGTACAAGGGTGCCTGTGCAGGGCCATGTCATCCGAATGTGTGACAATGCAGGGGCAAACACATTGAAGAAAACAATCAATCGAAATATGTTGATATGTTGCATCACTGTGCCTTGAAACTGATTCACTTCTTGTCAGGAATCCTAACAATTTCCATAATATGAGACCTCAAATTGTTTGTACCATGATTAATAAGAGCTTGCAAGCAAATCCAGTAAAGAACAGAGCCCAGAAAGCCTCGTGGAAACTCTTGTTGAAGAAACGATTTTCCAAGATGGCGCATTAGAAAGCTGGGTTAGCGTTCTAGTTATCTTCAAGAGCAGGTGTGAGTGAGCAGTGGGCTGTTTGAAGGGCGCGCGCAACCGTTCTTGCGACGCACTTCACCTAAGACGTTCGTTAGAGTAGTGGCGTTTTCTTGATTCTCCTCAGTCGGCGGTAGTGTAGTGTTTCAGGGACAGATTCTGCGTCTCGCTAGTTCATCGGAAAGCGTAGGAAGATATCAGAGCTGTCATTCAGTCTGAATGACTTTGTATGTGAGGTTCTTAGCTCGAGCATTATTTTAGAGTTTTCTGTAGAGATTTTCAGTCAGGAGTTAGGCTTCTCCCCGCTTCCAATCTAATACTTACCAGTTCCAGTCTGAAGTTCCTGGTTTCCTGTATTCTCCTCAGCTCCAGTCATGCAAGTACCCTAGAGGGAAAAAGATGACAGAACTGTTGTTAGAAATGAATACTGTGAATTACTGAAAGCAAATGTAATATTTTGAATACATATGAGGAAAAAGACACATGAGAGTTAAAAGCAACATTAAGTGTAGTTCTCAGATTTAGAAAAGAAATATAAAAAGAAACTATCAAATTAATCTGAGAAGGTATTCTATATTTATATTTTGAGGACTGCATTCTAAATGTACAGAAGAGAAGCTAGCCTGTTCACAATAAGGGGCATGTACAAGTAATAACAGTAGATAAAGGGATAGAGTAGAAGCTGGAATATAGAAGAGTTGATGCATTGTTATTTTTTGCAGTGTGTGACCTCTTCCAAAAAAATCAAATTTCGAAGGAAGTTTGCAGAACCCAGAAGAAAGGACGAGGCAGTCTCTTCTTATTATATTTTATTATTTTATCTACTTCCCCTCCCCCCTCCCCCTGGTAACCCTTAGACCCTCTTGGAAAAGCTTGCGGGGGCCGGAGGAAGATCAGGAGGGGCATTGGGAGTTAGCTTACTTCTGCTCCTGTGAGTACTCGGAACTTGAAGAAATAGCGCTATTTGACACTCCTGCACAGAAAATCATTTGCAGCACTTCCATAGTGAAATGGGCCTAGATTTGCCATGCACAATCTGGGAAAGTGTGCATCAAACATAATAAGTACACAGGTATCACTTATACATTGCAAGACCTCACACCTTTCAATCAACAAATCATGCACAGCAAAGCACTATCCCCTATCATGCCCATCAATTGATAGACAACAAGTGAAGTGACACGTGTCACAAACAATGGGAAACTCAATGTTAAACACAATATCTAATTATCCCAAACAGTAATCCCACTTACAATGTTAGCAAACATGACGTACATCACATGCCATGTATACTCAATTGTCACTAAAGTTAACACATTTTTCTTACTTTCCACTTACAGTTGATCAAGGATATGGCCTACAGAAGCGGTTGATGACACCATTTGGCAATCCCCAGACTGATCCGCAAAAAGCATACAACCATGCACAATGCCGAACAAGAAACATCATAGAAAGAAGCTTTGGCCTGCTCAAGTCCAGATTTCGCTGCCTGGATTTATTAGTTGGAAGGCTACTGTATTCACCAGAAATGGTCTGCAAGATGATCATTGTATGTGCAATACTATATAATATATGTGTCAGAACAAATGTGCCCTGGGATGAAGAGGAACAGCCCCCTGAACAAATGGATATTGATGATGACGAATCAGAAAAAGAGGGAAGAGCTATACTCAACACTGCTGCAGGGATAAGACGTTGCACTCACATTGTCACTCAATTTTTCACACGATGTCGCCATTAAACATTTGTACCAATATGCACTAATGTCACAAACTCCCAAATACACATGAAAGATTTGCCACTGTGTCCGTTTTGTGTACAGGTCATAAAATACAACTGCATCAAATGTGAATTGCTCTTATGACATGTAACATCTCATGTAATGAATCATTCAAATGATCTGTGTATGTAACATGTGTGTACACATGGATTTGACTCACACATACAACAACACAAAAAAGAAGTTGCTGCATCAGCTTGTGTGTGCACCCCATTGCTACAGATAGCATATGTGAATTCATCAGGCTATCAACCTCTACAGATTTGGCACACAGACTGGCAAATGTGCACCGCCACATGCAACTGGGAACATACATCAGTCTTCACTAGCATGTCCACCTGCCTCAAGCAGTGACTGTAAAAATTGTTCAGGGGAGGCATTCTCATTAAACTTACACATGTAGTCACACATTATGCCTATAGGCAATGTCATAACATCCGCAACAGTGCATAGAATGCAACAATGTGATGTGTCACATCACAAACATGAACATCTCCCATGTGAAGTGTCAATACTGGGCACAACTGTCCCTGTGAACAATAAAGCAACACCGCATGTTTCTGTAAAGACATTTGCAGAGTTAAGCTGGGTCATCAATGAGGCACAGACATGCAACGTATTCGCTAACACATGTTGTTCTCTGTGTTGTACTCTGTGCATGCGCACAATATGCTGGCATGCGTCGGCAGAAGCACACTTGCACTATGGTGCAAGGATGGCTGGGTGGTGTGGATGACATGCATCACTACAGAAAGGGGTACCTTCATGCCGGAAAAAAATACATTTAGACAGATCACCTCTTAAAATGTGTGATGTCTGATGCATGCAGCACACATTTAAAGAGTGAAAATGTATGTGTCCAAAAACAAATGTCACCTCATTGTGGCTTGTGACATCAACGCCAGTGTTGTGTACCAGTTGAATGCAGAAATGCATGTATGATTGCCCATAAATGAGGAAATGCAATAGTGGACATGTGTGTTGTATGGAAAAGCCACACCAACACCCATGTTCCCCCCAACATGCAGAGTGTTGCGTGCAAGGTGGGAATTTACACATGCATATGTGAAGCCACGCAGGGTGCCTGGCTGTGACATGGTAAGAATTGTCCTGCAGGTAGTACTGATAAAGCGTGATGCAACGTTATCCACCTTTTGTGCAAGTTGAATGTAAAAGTACCACAAACATCCCAACATTTCAATGTCAAAAAAAGCATGGACACATATCCCATGATGTATGTGAAGGTCTGAAACAAAAATGACCACAACACAGCAAAAAACATGCATTATGTTGAAAAGAAACCCTACAAGGGCATTACGTGACGCATCACTTGGACAATACCACGCATCTCTACTTATTCATACATAAATCAGGGTTGAGTCACTTGGACACCCAAAACGGGTCGCATCTTGCAGAATATTGACGCAAAATTAAAAACGGGTCGCATCTCCTGTACAGATGCCTGTTACTACATGAAGCCTAACGCAACAAAGTTGAAACCCATGCAACACAGAGAAACGTCACGCATGCAGATGTGAACTATAAACGGCAATTGCATCGAAATCAAGACGCTTCATCTGAAATATGACGCAAAACATAAAAACGTGTCGCATCCATACAGGAAATGATGCAATGTCTCAGAAATGCTGAAAATCAGGAAGTACACAGTTACTTTCTCTTTCACCTACTAGTCCTAGGATTGTGCTTGGTGGAGGAGGCTGATGTGGATTGCTGTGCTAGTTTTATGACCTTGTACTGTGTTTTGTCTGTTTTTTGTGACCTTTAAACATTTGTTTGTCTGTGAATTGTCAAATTAAAATCTTTGTGTTGTCTAAATTGTTGTTTTCTGGGGTGTGAGTGCTCATTTGGGGTAGATAGGTGTAGGTTAGTTATAAGGGTGGGATTTTCTTTTTTGGTAAGTTTAATTTATTTAACTTTAAGTTTCATTTAACATGTCCGGCAGGTCTAAGAACCTGTCTCAGACAGTTTGGGGGCTTAGAGTGGCTTATTTTTCATTTCCTGCCCCGTATGATCAGCAAAGGGGACAGAGTGAGAAAGGGTTACTCCCTAACTGAATGACGGCAGAGGTGGTCCAAGATCCAGCACCACATGGCCAGGATATATGATGTGGATCGAACAGTCCACCAACTGAAACACCGCTGGCAGGATGTCATCAGCAGAGAGGAAGACTTGCTGGACCATCTTGGACTGGAAGTCGGTGGCCCAATTGGTAAGTCAATATCTAAGAATACATATGTTTTCTTTGTTCGCCCTAAGTTGGCAGGGCATGCCCAGACGTGGGTCCCTTGCTCACTTTGCCACTGGATTCAAGCAGCCTGGCTGAAGAGGGGTACTACCCCGAAACCGGTCCAAGGATGCTTGTTTCCGGTTCAGGGAAGACCTGGCTTGGCAGTTCGGGCTAAACTGTTCCCATGAGGCACAGGGTCAAGACTGATTTGCATATAGCTGGGTCTGAACTGAGGTTGCGAAGTGAGCTAAAGAACGATGATGGATTCCACCCAGATCTGTGACTGGAGGTGAGTGTCTGAAAAGTTTCAGCGCTCCGTCCATCATCTCCTTGTGTTTGCTTTATTTAGAGGTCTACAGCAACGCCATACATTGCTCCCTCCATAATTAAAAGAAGCACTGGTGGTGCAAAGGTCTCGGAGAAAATACATCATGATTTCAAATGGTATTTTTGCATGTTGGGAGGTCATAGTTCCATATGTACCGATATGGCCGATGTACCTCAGGAAGCGCTTTGCCTTTTATGCTCCTAGTCGATCTCTGCGCTCAGTCACCCATCGACGGGCGGTGGTCCCCCGCTTCCGCAGGATGCGTCTGGGGGGTCACTCCCTCTCCGTTAAAGCAGCGTTGGCATGGAACTCCCTTCCTGCGGAATTGCGGAACACCCAGGATCCTAGGCTCTTCAAAAAACAACTAAAAACTCTTCTTTTTAATCTGCCCATTTAAATCCCTGCTTCACACGGCTATGGTCACTTCCCGCGCCGGGACACTCTTGAGTATCTGTGCGCGTTATAAGTGTATTATAACATAACATGTCTGAAACACAACAGTACATAAAATGTAAATGGCATAGTTGCTGATTCACAAGCACACAGTGCCGAGGGTGGATCACTTTGTGTGAAGCACCCAAAGAGCATCTAGCGTCACCACATCACCAGTGATATGTGAAGATAACATGTGTGGCTTTCACTGCCCATGTAAATATCGAACATATTTGTCAGGCACTTTTACATCACAGCCCTGTTCAATAGGTGTTGCTGTGTGTGTCCCCACTCAACACCCATGGACCATCAAACATTTCCTAAAGTTTTTGAAATGCAACATAATGGAAAGGCATTGCACTGCACGCCTACCCTTGGGTGACATATGTAGGCACTATGGGGACATATGTACTCATTTGTCATTTTTCGGAATAACTTATGATGTGTGATGCATCCTGATGCAAACATGTTGCTAGTCAATCAACTATGGTGACTTATCATGTGTAAGAAAATGTCCATTTCTGAACATACACAATCATCTTCGTGATGCAGACATCCTTGCACCATTGGGCAAGTGTGCCTACATCAGGGCATGTCTGATGATTCTGTCCCCGCACAAGCAAGATCCCAGGGATGCAACACATCATTGTTTAACTCTCAGAATACGGTGCTGTGGAAGTGTCATAGAATTGACACAGTCAAAGGGCCAGTGGCCCCAGGTTGCAGGACTTTATGGAAAATGAGCTACATGGTCTGTAAACTACCTGCATGTGTTATGATAATGTTTTGTGCCCAATGCATACACTGTACATATGTTCGGCATTCACAGCTCATTGTACATCTGTGCATGCTGCCTAGGTGGACCACAGCCATATACGCAAAGGGAGGTGGACTCGTTTGAGGACCCCAACGCTACCAGTGAGTATCATTTCTCAATGATTGTGATGATGATGGCTGATTTGAAAAAATTGTATATGTCTGTACCTACCTAATAAATAGTTCTCAAATCCAGCTGCTGTCTCCACTTGGCTTACGCTACTCAAGTTCCACTAACATGAGGCACAGCATTGTGCATGTTGTACAGCGTGAAGACATGCCTGACCCTATGAAATACCATGATATTGTCAGACATGCCTTCACGCAGTCCGCAATGCACAAGGCAGTGCCTATTGTCAATTTGACTGGAGTAGCGGAAGCCAAGTGGAGACAGCAGCATTAGCAGGATTCTGTTTAGAGAGGAAGGTAGTCTATAAAAAGGCCTCAATACGCAGGAGGGAAGGGGGTGTCCAGTTGTTTAACAGGAGGGTGGGCAGGGGTTGCAGTGGGGGTGCAATGTCTGAGTCAGCCGGGCCAGGTAAGTTCATGGAATTTAACAGAGTTTTGCCATAAGTACATGTAATTACCCGGAGTACAACGAGGCAAATTCCGCCCAGGCTCAGTGTGCATCATTGACATCTATGTTAAAATAATTTTGCAACATAACATGTAAGCAACTTTACAATTCAAACTGTAAAATGTGGTACATCCATCAAATCTCAAATGTTTTTGTAATGAAACATTGGATCAATCAAGCACTTTCAATGTCCGAAAATAGACTGGCACAATTAGTATGTAACAGATGTCTAGGAATGTCTGTCTGCCTTGTGGCATGTCATGATGTGATCATTGCGCAATGTTAAAGACAATATTTGATTGTGTGCTGATGCCCTCGATGTACATCTTCTAGCCAGGAAATTACCTTCTGAGTCCTGACTGTGTGAGACTGAATTTGTTTATCACATACTTTTCCTTGGGGCATCAGCATGAGGCCTAATTAGCTGTCAACAAAAAGTGTTTCCACAGAGGATCAGTGTGTGTACATGATGCACTAGTCAGGATTGTTGCACACATGTGATGTGTTGTTGAGTGAACAATGTACCCAATGCCCAAGGATATTGTTTTCCAGGTAGGGGCATGTATCCCTACATCATCAACCCATGGGTAGTTCACCCTGCTAGTACTACTTGGCATGCTGCATGTCAGTCAAAATAAGTAGTGGCATTCATGAGATGTGGCATCATTGTTGCATCGCAGAGCACATCTCTGCTTCTTACAAAGCCACTTGCACCCCCAGTGCGTAACTCTGCAAAGGTGGGAAATGGGCGTACATGCGGGGCAAGTGGCTTGAAAATATTAACTTTGTCATCAACAGGCTGTGGCACTGTCTGATCACAGCAGTAATTTCAGGTCATGGATCACATGACTACATGAATGTAACATGGTGAGCCATAGAACATACATTTTGTGGAAACTGTTCTGGGACCATGATGTATGTTTACTAGTTTGTTATGGCTCTGAGTGTTGTTATCAATTGTTGTCATAACATCTTATGAATTCCATTAAATTATGAGGTTCAGCTGATAGCACAGTATGTGATGCACAACCTTTGAAGTGTGCTGTTGCTGTGTGTGGCCCACACAGTGATCAGATGAATAGCACAAGTTTCATAGTCAGCATCTCAAATGTACGCATGCATTGCCTAGCTACATATGTCAGTTATGTACACATTGACTGACATGTGTACTTCTTTTCCAAAAGGTAACATGACTGCTGAGGAGGAACGCAATTTCTGAATAAGGAAGACACGGTACTCTCACATCTGTGAGGTGACAAAGGACTTCCGCTGGATGTCACGGCTATATGAGAAACAAAAGGCCGCCAAAACATGGATCACAAATGTACCCCCAAAGAAGAAACAAAATGGAAAGGGAAAGGCGGCCTCCAAGGACACAGGCAATGGAGGTGATAATGCTTTGCAGGCTGGAGTGTCTACCACACCAACACCAGCCCCAGCCCCCGGACAGGCTGCGCCCTCTAGTGCTGGACAATCTTGCATTCAGGGGATGTCCACACAAGATGTGGATTTTTTTTAACTTAAGATACGTGGGCTTGAACTACAAATGGCGACGATGTTACAGAAGATGGACCACCCACTGCAGTGTGTGGACACAATACTGGCACAACTGTAGTGGCCATTTTGAATATATGTTTATTAGGTCTGGTTTTATTATACTTAGGATTAGTTACAGTGTAGGTATAGTGTAGATTAGATTAGGTAGTGTTAGGTATAGTAGATAGTTTTTTTTTACATGTAAATAGGTTTTATTTCTTTTTCAGTTCTCATTTTTATATACTTCTGGGTGGGTGGGTGAGTTTGTGTTTTACAACTTTTTTCACATTTTCAAAAAAATAAAAAAATAAAAAGATTGTATGTGTTTTACAACTTAGTAGCTTAGTTTATGTGTAGTATAAGTATGTGTATGTCTATTGTGCATTGATGTGTTAAGGGTGGGTGGGGGCTGATGTTTTAGTGGTCTAACGTGCTATATGTTTAGCTTAGGATAAGTTAAGTTAAGTTATGTAGGTTAGTCATAGTTAGGTTAGATCGTTTTTTAGATAGAGTTGTAGGTTTTATGATTATTTAGGATAAGTTATTTAGATATATTCATAGATACTTTTATTACTGTTTTTATTGTTAATAAAATGTAGGAATTTTCTATTTTGATCTTGTTGATTGATGGTCAGCATTTCAATATTTTAATATTTGAGTCATTTGGCACATGGAATGTCATCTTGATTTTGTGTTTGTGTGATTAGGCATAGCAAAATGTAGTATGTTGAAGCTTTGTTTTTGGACATGTTATTTCAACACTTGAGACTCAACAGTTTTGGGCAGACACTCTTGTGGCTTGACATACATATGACTATCATTTTTCAACTGGCAATGCAGAGAACACTTGTATGTCTATGTAACAAGATTCTGTGTCAACAATCTTTAGTGATAATATATTTGTGTACATAGGTGTTGTTTCTGACACAGATGGACAGGACGTACACAATACACATTGTCAGTCTAGGTGTTATTAGAGCTATTTCATGATAACGGTCAACTAGTTAGTGTATTACAAGTAGTAAATTCATACCACTGCCCACCACAATGTCTGTATACAGGACAAGTTGAGTGGCACTGATGGTGTATGGAGGACACAGGTACAACTTTGCAGACATCTTGGTTACTGGTATGACTCATTTTACTTGCTGTGGCCATGTTGATAAGTTTACACAGCATCATTTAGGTTTCAAATTGCAGTATTTGAACATGGATTTCAATATTAACATTGTAATACTTACGAGACAAAGATCGAGTCATTACACACTCTCTTACCGGTGCTCAAATTTATTTACACGTCTCAATTCAAAATAACATAGGGAATTGGTCAAACATAGAAGAATGGGACATTGCTCTTGTCACACAAGTTGGTATGCTGCACTCATGTTTACAAGGGTGTGAGGAGTGAAAAATCAAGTTGTCAAGTGGTTGTGTCCTGAGAAAGACATTGTTATTGGCACACAGTTTTGAACTTAACACATAAGGACAAACATGATGGAGGGGCATAGGTGTAACATATATGAAGAGGACATTGTCTCATGGTGAAATTTTGAAAAACTAGAGAGAAAGTTGTCTTTGGAAACAACACCTGTGACACAGTGTAATGTCATTGTCCTGTCTTGCGTTGAATTCTGTTGCAGTTGAGTCATCTTCGTCAGATGATTCTGCTTGTTGCTCCATGGGCTCGGTATTTGCAGATTGTGTGTGAGGAGTGAGACCAACAGCAGTGCCAGAGGAGGTTTGAGGTACAGCATTTCCCTGTGACAAGATGTTGGGCATTAGTGCATTGATCAATATTTACTGGTTGCTGAGGACAGCTAATAAATCCCTATGATAGGCAGACATTGTGCAAGGTAAGTGTCCTGCTTTTGCTGCATGTCACGTAGGATTTCATAAATTTGTTCCAGATGTTTTGCCACCTCCCTGGTGCCTCTTTGTGTTGGCATTTGTTCATGCCTCGGCCTCATTACACCTGCTATGTTAGCCAATTATTGTACAAGGCCAGGGGTTTGATTGTTGTTGGGTTGTTTCTCCTCCAGGTTGACAGGTTCTGAGTTCAGGCTTCTGAGGATGGCCTGTAGTGTACCGCCCACACTGTCCACAGCCACATGCACCTCTTTCAGAAGGTCACCCTGTAGTCTAACAGCTGTTCTTTGAAACCGTAGCTGCGTATCCTCTGAGTCAGGGGGTGGATGTGTACTGACCGAATCAGTGTTAGAACTTGTTTGTGCTTCGTCTGAAGCAGCGACAACATTGTTGTCACTCCCAGGAGGTGGAGAAGGTGACCTTATGGTATACAGGATTTCATCAACAGTATCATGATCTATTGTGGGCAGATTGTCATCCATCTCTTGGAAATCAGGTGTGTCATCCACCTGTTCTGATGTAGTAGGTGCATCTGCTGCAAAAAGATGGAAATGTGTTACTACTGCTTGCATGTTTAATCTTTGGAATGTTTTTCCCAAAGCTTCACTTGTGTTTTTCCAAAAATGATCACTGTGTGGCAGTCAAGTAATCTATGTTGTGATGCGGACCAAGGATCAAGACTTATACCCCCTTGCATCATCATTGCACCACATTTTATTACACCAGTGGTGCAGTGGGGTGGGACTTGTTTTCCCTGGCATGTGAAGACACACTGCCTTGCTAATGTTTATCTTGTTGGTAGGTACACTTTCAGCCAACACTATGAAGGCACATTTAATTTTGCGTGTGATTGCAGTGTGTTGGCCTCCTTTGCAGCACACCATACTGCACTCCTTCTGATATTTTGGCCTGCAACATCTTTACAACATTAAGGTGCATGATACATTTTCAGCCTGCAAAGGCACTGAGGCTTTTTTTAGAAGCACCTTGCACCACCAGTGCATCAATTTTAATCATTTTAAAAGTGACACACAGGCGGCACAAGTGGCTTGTTGATAACCCCCTAAATTTGTAGGAATGTTGCCAAAGCAGTCACCCTTGCACCATGGTGCAGGGATGCCAGCTTTGTGGGTAGATTGTTTTTCTGCAGGAAGGGGCACCTTCATGCACATGTACAATCTATTGAGGTGAATTCATCTTCCGATGCATGCTGTGGAATGCATTAGGTATTTGAGTAGGATAAATACGCTGGGAACATATGCACATTCCTCCTTGTTCCACCTCGCTAGGCCAGCCGTAGGGTGGCATAGCACTCAGATGCATTTACAGATTAACGATTGCTCATTAATCTGAACATGCATCAGTGGACCTAGGTGTTGCGTGGAAATACCCACAGCAACACACATGCCACACCAATTGTAGCATTTAAAGGGTGATATTTAGAGGCACATGTTAAGACGCGCAAGGTGGCTTTGCCTGTCCTTGTAAAGATCACGCACCAGGTTACGCCACATATTGCTCAGGCGGGACAACAGGATTGTATATCTGCCCCATCAGAGAGAGACGTGGCAGGGCTGTTTATGCATGTGCAAAGTGTGATTGTCTTATGTGATTTACTTCCATTACAGATTGGTGGGACCGGGGACAGGTCCCAGTACATCAAGATGCACACAGCAGACTGTGGCACAGGGACATATCTAGCTGTGATGTTATGTTATGTTATGTTAATGGGAACTTTTATAGCGCTCGTTCACCAACAGTTTCTTGGCGCTGACGGAGTTGCTTTCCTGAAGGAGTTACTGGTACGGATGGTCCTTGTCTAACTGTAAGCTTGGGTGAAGAGCCAGGTCTTCAACGTCTTCCTAAAATGAAAGAGATCTGACTCAAGTCTCAATGAGGGCGGAAGGGCGTTCCAGAGTTTGGGTCCTAATATTGAGAAGCGTGAGCCTCCTGTTCTTTTTCGTCTACAAACTGGGACCTCTAGGTAGTTCATGTGCATAGATCTTAAAGTACGGTGGGGGATGTACTTATGAATTTTTGATGAAATGTACTTAGGGCCGATCCCGTGCAAGGCTTTAAAAAGAATACAGCCGGCTTTAAACTTGAAACGTTGCTCCACTGGAAGCCAGTGCAACTCTTTTAGCAGCGGCTTGATGTGACAACGTCTGTCTTGTTGGAATATAATTCTGGCTGCCTGATTTTGTATTAGCTGTAGACGATGTATCTGATTGCGCTGAAGACCTAGGTATATAGCGTTAGCATAATCAATTCTTGACATAATCAAAGAGATGACAATTTGGATACATGCCTCTCTACTGAAAAATCTTCTGATTTTCCTCAGTTTACGCAGTTGGAGGATACAAGCGGAGGTAACTGCTCCAATCTGCGTATTCATGTTTAGGTCTGAGTCAATGTGTATGCCTAGGCTTTTTATCAAGTTTTTTAATGCCGGAGGCGGGCCTAACTCAGAGGGCCAGTGGGCGGGGGTCCAATGCTGGAGTTTATTGTGGGGGATAATGATTTCTGTTTTTTCGGCATTTAGTTTTAATTGATTTTTGTTCATCCATTTCATGATGAACAGCATGGATTTTTAAGAAATTCCTGAGACTCTATAGATTCATTGATGGGGAAGACTAGCTGCATATCATCAGCATAGTTGTAGATTTGCACTCCCATCTGTCGTAACGCAACGATAAGAGGATGGATATAAATATTGAAAAGATGTGGGGATAGGGATGAGCCCTGTGGCACTCCACACTTCAGATTTACTGTGCCCGATTTGTACGGAGAGAGCCAAACTGACTGTTTTCTATCTGCAAGAAATGATTGAAACCATTTTAGGGCCGTACCATGACCCATTACTCACATATGTGCACTTATTGTGACTTACCCGTTGACTGCTCTTGATTTTCTAAGGCTGCAGTGTCCTGTCCCTATATTCCAATGACCAACTCCTCAGGGATAAAAGCTGCCACCTGCTCCTCCAGGGCCTCCAGAACATCCTGTTCTGCTGGGCTACCTCCACCTGTTTGTAATGCTGCCTTATGGTTTGCCGCTAGCTTTTCTTTTGTTCTGCGCTTGCAGTCGTGCCATTGCTTTTTACAGTCGATGACAGTCCTCTTTGCTTGTCATTGGTCTGCCATATCGCCTCCTTTTTGGCAAGTGGCAACTCTGAACTCACGAAGAGCTGGGTGCTGAAATTGGTCACCTCTGTGACCAGTATTTCATTCTCCTCTTGACTGAAGTTCGATTTGCGCTTCCTCTTTGCCAGTTTCTCTGCATGTGCATCAGTACTTTTGCTGCGGTTGCTTGCTTGAGGGTCCTGACTACTGCAGTGTCCTTCCTGGTCCATTGCAGACTCCTCTATTGTCCCCAAATAGTTTTTTTAAGGAGTTGCATTTTTTTTAGGGTGCTTTTTTGCCGCTTCACGCAGTGGTGAGTGTCGCAGAGTGCTCGGGCTGGCGTTGCGTGACGCAAATCTTCCTTACGTCACTTTTTCAGCAATTGCGTCAGGCTGACTTGCGGCATATTTGCGGCACCTACGTCAGTTCTTCTGACGCAGGATGCAGCGTTGTGCACGGTCCGCCAAGATGTTGATATGGCGCAACTGTGTCGATTTGCATTGCCGCAGTGGTGGCGCATTTTTTTTTATGCATTGCTGCGTTGCGGCAGCAATGCGTCACTTCTTGTAAATCTGCCTCATAGTATTTTACTTTACTGTCCGTCGTAATCATAGTCAGAAGAAAAAAAAAATATGAACAAACATTCTTTTTTTAGCTCTACCTCTGTAGTGAGGAATTATTTATGTTGTGTCTTCGACAACGTTAGATGACTTATTTGGAACACAGACACTTTCCTTGTCACTTTTACAGGTGTTATTTGATGACATTTCAGGTGTTGGTACACATTACACACAGACAGCTCACCAGATGGCTCTAAAATTGCCTCTTTATATAAAAAGTGCACTGTTCAGTGTCAGCATTGTATTTATGAAACACTGCAGGCGATTGAACTGCTTGTTGAAATAGTGTTAAGCCAGTTGGTCGCCTAAAAGTAATTGTGTACAACGGTAGACAGGAAGCTGTTTGCATTAATTGGCAATCAGGGCATATTGTTGAATGGGGAATAGAATGATATTGACTTCTAGCAGGCGCTAGTAATTGAAGCAATGCACCTCTATGGATATTGCTTAGCTTTATTTTCATACGAATGAGCATGCAAGTCCATCTGTCTATGTAACCATCTGCAAGATTACAGAGCATCAGCAGCAGCTGGAAGAACTATAGACCAAGCCTGAAAAGTATAATATAGAAGTCGAGGTAGGGCAAATGTTTAATTCCCTCCCATTTGAGAAACGAAGTGGACTATTGTGCAAATGTTAATGTACTTGATCAAATTACTATTTGACTATTTTGATGATTAGAACGCTGTGACTTAATTGCAAGTATATGCCACCTATGGTAGGTCAAAATTAGTAAATTACGACGATAATTAATTTCGCTAACAGCTGTAGTAATTAACAATGTTTTTAAAATATAGTGTGTTTGCTTTAAAGTAGTTACCCAAGTGAATATTATGGAACTGTTTAATATAAAGACGTGGGACTTCTGTTCGTAGTTTGTGAAGACATTTCTAATGTCAATTAAAAATCCAGTGGAAAAAGAGGTTCAACTTCAGGGCACAAAGTCAACATACACCATCATATGCAATGGATACTAACTGTCAATAGGGATCATCAGCGAAAGTTTAATAGAAGGATAAACTTCTGAATTTGATTGTAAAAGCTTTTCTACGTGCAAATGGCTTCAAAACGGTAACATAAAGTTCTCGAATCACAACATAGCAAAAAGCACACCATATACCTTTAATCTTATTTTTGTTTATTAAGTCCGTTATTTACCAAAAATGCTTAACCCTTTCCATGCGTCGACGCCCCCCGGCCGTCCGACGTCACGGTGGGCGTGTGCGGAGGACGGCCAGGGGCCGTCCCAGACACGCCCACTCAAGGAAACGCCCAGCACCGCGGCGGAATCCGCACCGCGGTCAAGCGGTTAATTCTGTGCCCTGATCCGGCACATTTTAGTACACCAATTAAGAAATACAAGACTATTGTACTAATTTTTTGAAATTAATTTGGTTCTTTAGTGTTGTGTCACAGCATGAGCGCAGCTCTTATTTATTTTTGTATTTGGACACAAAGACAGATTAGGCCAAAGCTTCCTGTTAATTGCCCTAACATTTCCACTAAAAATATTGCAAAAGCTCAGCAGATGAAAATAGTTGTGTTCCCAATTTCTAATTAAATTATCACAGCTTGGACATATTCCTCTAACCCGTGGATACATTTTGTTAAAAAAAGGAACAATACGATTAATACTATCCATTAAAATTCTGCGTTTTCCTAGATTTTATTTCGACGCTATTGAGTCACTGTACTCTAAAATATTCTTATCAATCCACTCTGGTTGGCCAAGATCTAAAACAGAAGAAAAACTCCTGTGCTGGTCCAAAGCCACATCATCTATTGCACTCATTTTATTACAAAACGTTTTAGGTAACCCCTCCCAGGGGCGAGTCTCCCTCTCCCCCCCGCCCGCTTAACTGCGTCCCTTTACCGTCAATTACACCACTGACAACGTGAATTGGTGCCTTAAAAGGTCGCAGTTTATTTAAACATAACATGGTTGTACATTTCGCAATTTTATTGGTCATTCATAACATCCATGATAACGCATATTCTCATTGTCTCATTGTCTTTGTGATTTCTTATATCTTCCTTGTGGTTAAGCACTCCCAGACAGTGTAATTTGCGGGTGGTGCCCCTTTGTCAGGGCCTCTGTGTCTGCGGTTCTAGGCTTCAACTTGCTACCGAATTTTGTTGGTGTCCGTCAGGACCTGCCCGGGCTGCAACTGCCGTGCCTCTTGCCTTGGACCCTTTCTTGGCCCCTCACCTGCTCCTCAGGGCCCCTGCCGTGTGGCATCCCAAGGGCCCTGTGGGAGCGTCACATCTACTCTGTCTGCGGCTGTATGCAGTCCTTCGCTCCCTCAGTGCCCCTGCGTTGAAGCATCCCAAGGACACTGTGTGAGCCTTCCATCTACCTCTAGTAAACTTCTCTCTTTTGTATATCTTTCTTGGGTTTCTTCTTCCTCCCTTCCACTTCGTGGCTGCGACGCCCGCGCCCTTAGGTGTGGGTGGGTGGGATTTATGATTCCAAGCCGCAGGGGGGGTTCTGTGGTCTTTGGGGGCGTTTTGCCCCTCTTTTAAACCCCCTGGCCACTTGCCAACTTGCCCCCTGATTGGGGGGGCGGTAGGCTATTCTGGGGCGACCAATCCTGGTCGCCCCTTCTTTTCGCAGGCTTCGCGACGGGGGAGTGGGGGGCTTCCCGCCTCCGGGCGACGTTTGCCCCGGGCCCCCATCGGGTCCGGCTGCTCCTTCCCGGCCCTGGCTTCAAAGCGATGGATGCAGCTATCAATCAACCCTGAAACAACAACCCAATTCTGACTAAAAAAGGATACATCTCACTTTAGTATACTTAAACATCACCCCATGTATATCCCAAATTCTACAGTAATAGCAGTACGCATGATGATAAGAATAATGCCTTCCACACCCTACAGTTCATTATAGTGAGGGATGTACCAGAAACATTCGAGAACCTGGATCACTTATGTCAATCTGTTCAACAAAATGTTATGCTATCTTAGAGTCTATAAATAAATTCAATTTTTATATTTAAAGATGGTGCCTTTAACTTTAAGCAAAGTAAATGGTCAAGATATCTATTATAGCAAGTGCATGGTTCAATATCTAGCTTGCCAACCGGCAGCAGGTTGCTACTTATCCAAATTGGGCTGTGCCGAGAAGCCTTCCTCTGAACAGAATGCTTTAGGACATGGGAAGTTGTGTTTTTTAAGCTTGCAATCTTGCTGTTGTAGTTGATATGGGAATCCTATCAATTTGAGGACAAAGTCCACACCTGTCACCTGAACTTCATTGACACTCGTTTGTTTGAATTCAGCAACAACCTGAATTTTGGACAGGTATATGTTGTAAGTTACATCATTGTTACAACCAACGAGGCTTGCCTAGCCAATCAGAATTCAGCGTACAAGGCCGCGGGCAAATCAATCAGTGTGCGACTCACTTTTAACTTCAGAGATCCTGCCTGAATATTACATGCATCATAGATGTCATATTCACATAGCAATTCCTCTGGTTTTAGGTTTTTGCATTCACCTATTTTCCCTGTCATGTACATCACCAATACATTCACCACTGGAATAAACATTTTGCATACGTTAAATTTTTAGCACCATGTTCAAGAACGGAGGAACTCCGGCAAGTGAAACCCTAACTTCATATTCTGATGTGTTCTTTACACTTAATATACTGATCTGCGTGTCATAGTTCTTCACTGAGAAATAGTTTCGTGGAAGGGAAATGTTATTAATGCTTTGGAAAGACAAAAGTAAATTGAACAAGTGGAATGTTGGCACACTTCAAAAAAACACAGCAATATGGGTTTCTTTATTTCTTAATAAAGACGGGTACAATAAAGACATTTTCAAGTGGGATTTTCCGTTTTTTTTTGCACAATATAATATTTGACACGGTGCTACCCATACCACATGACATCTTGAAACATAAAGTTTTGGACAAAGGGCCCTCTTTCTGGACCGGGTGGGTGCAAAGGGATGTGAGGGGCGGGTGTACGAATGTGTTAGTGGAAAAAATTTTGGGCGACTTTGGGGAGACTAGTCGATAAATTAGTCGTCGGAAATCGATATTCAATGGGAAAAGACACGCGAAACAGAGGTTCTTCGAATTTTTAAGACAGACCAGTTTAAAATGCAAGAATAAAACTTTCAGCTCGGATTATACTTCTTGTGATGAATTCATGGCATTCAGATGACCTGACATTCATAGGAGGGATGACATTTGTGTTTCTGGTAAATAACTAACTGCTAGGGGAGACGTGCGTAGGCGATGTTCCATGAATTCTAATGTACTTCTATTCTGCGGGGTAAGGGAATGGGTCAGAGACGGATGGTGCAGTTTCAGTAGCGTCCATTTTGAAACTGACACTAAAACATTAAGTACAATGGTGGTAAAAGAAAAACGGACGGAAGACAAGATTCCCCTCTAAAACTGTAGAGTAAAATATATCAACATTACAGAACTGTGTGCAAATGTGGACATGGTAATGTTTTTGTACTGAATGCGACACAAGTATGCAGAAACCTTTCCCTGCACTGTCAGATGTTTCATTTTGCCAAGTGGATTTGTGGAGACCACACCTGTCAGTGGTGAAAAGCCTGAACAGGCGACCCCCCGCGACTAGGGGAGGGGCGCCCTTTGTTGCGCCGCGGGGCTGAGCCTCCTCCGTGGATCAGAGAAGGAGGTGGGGCTGGCTGGATAATGAAGGGCTGGCGGTGTGGAAAACGAAACTTAACAGAAACGAAACTTAGCAGAGGTATTTAAGGCTGTGCTCCAGGGGTTTTGTTCTCTTTGTCCCCTCGGACCACAGCCTGGTTACAGGAGCGTCGTCGACCACCTACCCACCCGGCAGAAGGCCAAGGCGTCATGAAGGCGGAGCGCTGACAGTTTACAACAAAGGGGGATGCACAACAATGGAGGTGCAGCCATTCGATGGACCCCTGGAAGGGGTAGATTCCACGAGTGCAGTGGGTAGGCGGGGAGGACAGACTGGCCTGCCGGTAGTCCTGGACTCTACTGCCATAACCCACCACGTACGGACTGAGTAGAATCTTGGGGAGGATGCCTGTGTTCAGGTGGGGCCGGTGCGGTATACGGTGCCCTGGATGTGAATTAATGTAACTGTTGGCTTTAGCACGTTGGGGCCTGCCGGCGCAATGTGCGCAGCCAAGTTGGGGATTGTGGGGAGAATGCCTGTGTTCAGGTACCCCGGTGGGCCGGTGCGGTATGCGGTGCCCTGGATGTCAAGTAATGTAACTGTTGGCTGTAGCGCGTTGGGGCCTGCCGGCGCAATGTGCGCAGCCGAGAGGGAGATTGGCGGCCTAGACGGCCAAGTTCAAATGTACGGCCAAGTTCTTGTGTACGGCCGAATTAAAAGTTAAAGTGTAAGTTCGAAATGTACGGCCAAGTTGTTCTAGTGTACGGCCGAGATAAATGTTAAAGTGTAATGTCGTACCTAATTTCCTTACTGCCTTTGACATGTTGATGCAGATAAAGTGTGATGCTGTGAATAGTTCTTATATATCCAACAAGGATACTTTTATTTGGTAATGGACTATGATGATTCACTTGGATTGATGTGAATAAAAGGCTATGCCGTAGACAACATGTCCTGGTTCCGAGAGTTTTTGGGCGTAGTGGGCGGTAAGGGGAAGGAATTTGGGGAGGAGGGAATGTCCCGTTGTGCGCATACTATACCTTTGCTGGACTCGTCACTACTACCTTACAGCTGAACTGATTTTGACAAGCAAGGCTGCACCCTGAGAAAGCTTACTACTGAAGCCAAATTAATACTTTAAGCAGACTTGCAACTCTGATTCCCAACAACATTTTAGTTCGAGGTTTGTTCTAGGTCTCTTTTAATTTAGATTGCCGTACCGGCGTAGCCTATTTAAGTTCAGCTAATTATAGCAATTTAAAGACCACCAATATTTGCCATTAGGATAACCTCAGCTTCTCAGCTTAACATACTTATTTGGAATTACATGTTGCTCAGGACGATGGAATATTATCAATAGATGTACTTAACTAAAACAGCAAACGGAAATACCAATATACATACCCTCTTACTTATTAGTTATTAATATTTTGTGATTTTAGATAGCCATGGTCCCAGGGCATCAGAGCGATTTACAAGGGTAGTTACCAGCAGAATATATTTCAGATACAGAACAGGAAGAGTGAAAAACAGACATTCGGTAGTGTATGGGCGACCATAGATCTAGCCTCTAGAAATCTGTGTCACCATTATATTCTGAAAAAATCCAGCACCTATTCGTGTAGAATACCTAGGGAGCGCAGCATAAACGTAGTGCAATTTTAGTAGTAGTTTGCCCTCCAGTGACAATTCCGACACCTCAGCAGCAACAATCGGAGCACTGACTTACACAGTGATGTATGTCATTGACATTAGGGGTCTGGGCGTAATTTTAATTACGCCGGAGTATTAAGATTACTTTCCGTAATTTTGCATTACACTTTGAGGTAGAATTGCCAATAATTACGTGACCATGCCCGCTTGCATAATTAAGACTAATTTTAGGGAAATTAGCACAGAAACAACAAATTTAGAGTGTGTGATCTCCCACATTGAATCACAATTAGGAAGGGGAGTAAAAGGTGCATTGTTTCCTAATAGTGCATCTTCATGGTATATGCAAATGATTTCTGACTCCAATTGCATTTGCAAATCATTGATCACTACCAACACCTCAAGATAGGTATTTATGATTCACAAAGGGGAAGGCGCCCCCTGGGCAACCTTTTGCCTCTGAAACACGTTTCAGGCGATCAGTAAGTAGTATGCTGTGGACATCTGTATAATGAACACACATGGCACTTTAACTGTTAACAAATGTACAGTTTTAGGCAGGCCATAGCTCAGCAATGAATTATATTCATTCGTTTGAGATTTGGCTAACAACAAACATTCAGGGCCTCATTTATGAGGTTTTTATGTAGGGCAGCGCTGCAAGGAATCCTGCTGCGCTGTCATATGTCAAAAGAAAAGGGCAGGAATGTGCCATATTTATAAGATACGGTGCTTTCCTGTCCTTTTCCCCAGTGCCTGCACACAATGGGCTGCCGTGCGCCAACGCAGGCACCCTTGCACCACAGTGCAAGGGTGCCTGAGTTGCGGGGCTGATTGATTTTGTGCACGAAGGGACACCTTCCTGCACAAAATCAATCAATTCAGGCAAATTCCTCTTTCTATGTTTCTGCAGCACACATAGAAAAAGGAAAAACGAGGAGAAATGAAAACATTTCTCCTCATTGCGCCTCCCTAACGCCACCCCTGGGGTGGCGTTAGACTCTGACGCTTTCCCAGGTTTATGATTTCTTGTAAATCTGGTAATCAGTCAGATTTCATGGGTGTTGCCTGGGAACACCCACAGCAACACCCATGGAACACCTCTTTCACGCAGTGTTCTGCGTGAAAGGGGCACATATTTACAAGGCCATGAAAAGCTACGTAAAGTGGCTAAATGTGGCTTTGTAAACATGCCGGGACACATTGCGCCACCGGAACGTCAAAAAAGTGACGTTCAGGTGCCTCAAATAGGCTATTGCAAGACTCTGGAAGTTTTAAGGTTTCACCTTACATAACTCTGGTTTCCATAGACATTTGTGATAATGGTTAACTCCGTTGAATACATTCAAAGCTTACTCTCTCCAGTTCTGTTATAATTTTTCTCAAATAAATTTAGCAATTTAGGTAATTCACTTCAACATGTTAGGGACTTGGTTTGGAACTTATATAATTTTTTATGTTTAAATTTTTTTTTGTTCAAAGTGTTTTATTGAATTTTTTTGTGAATACAAGAAGGAAAGATCTCTCCATACATATCATAATGGAACAAAATGTTGGGTTATAGGTACAAGCAGCTGTACAATGACAATCACATAATCATCAAAAACACTACTAGAATAAAGTTTTGAGAGATAGATCTAACGTTATATTATAAAAATTGACCTACAAGACTCTGTTAGGTGGACTAGTGGGTGTAGAAACTGCTGTTATGACTGTCTAGTGTTTAAACGTTTTTGATAAGTGTGTCTGTAAAAACGGTTATAGATGAAGAGCAGAAATGAGACATACATACTGAGCTTAGTGCATCAGGTAAAGGAAGAAGGCGTAATAGCATAAAGAAAAAAGCGGGCAATGCAATAAAGGAAACACATGAAGAAGAGGAAAGAGAGCCAAATAATTGGTAGATAAAGCCACAAACAAGGTATCGTCTGATCCTTGTAACTAAAGATGTGTGCACAGAAAGGTGAATGGAGCGTCATTCTAGGTAATTTACAAAAGTGTCTAAGGTTCCCCAGATGCGCATAGATGGAACTGGGTTCCTAGTGTGATGAGATGTGCCTCTAAGATGTGTGACCCACTCCCACCAAGTGTGATAGGAAATGTGTTTAAAGTTTTTCCAATCAAGTATAATAGATTTAATAGCTATGGTGGCCAGAAATTATGGCTGTAGCACCTTCCTAGGTGAAAATATATCCTGCGCTACTGAACAGTGTAAAAAAGCATTCTTAAATGAAACTTTGGTTCACTTAAGCTGATCCTATTGGCAAGTGCTTTATAGAATGTATAACAATGGTTGAAGAAAATAAATTGTCGATTACAATCTCTTATAAAAATATACTTTCGTAACAACATTATACATAGGCTGTCTGGTTTTAGGTTTAAACCTATAATAACTGATAAAACCCCACTGAAAGAGAAATAGCCCTCACCAGTGAAAACATATAAACACTGAAAAAACACCTGCACAACCACAAACTAAATGCCATTCAAAGAAAGGAAAAAGAGAGTGAAAGAGTCATTTTTTCTTCCTGAAGGGGCCAATACAATGTAACTTTGTTATACAAGCTGGCAGTAAGAAAGACTGGGCTAACATTATTCTGCTTGAGTTTTGTTGTTTAGGGATGCTACTAAAATATTGTTTCTTCTTCCTTTTGCTTTTTTCAGTTTTGTGCTCCATGGTCTAAAGATGCAGGGTTTAGAAGCATGTTTTAGGTCTTGTTTAATTATTTTATAAACTGTAGAGAATCAGGAAATATCAAAATCAAATTTGATATTTTGGCTGCGTTTGATTCTTTCACTGATAGGTAAAATGACTGGTTTCATAAGAATCTTTCCTAATATGTGTCATCACATTTACCCACAGAGAATGTGATAAAACCCTTAATATATCAGCCCTGACTTTCTAGTGAGTCAGTATTGATAGTAGGTGAATTGCCAACACCTCAGGTTTTAAACATTCAATGCAAGGTATAATGACAAGTATATGTGAAAAGAGCGACATCACCAAGCATCTCGGATAGTGGTGAAAACATGACACCAGACTTTTGGAAAGCAAGGAATGCAGCGTCACTTGGAATGCTCTGCAAAAAAGGTTCTTTCCAAGTTCAACAAAGATTGGAGTGATATTGTTCTTATTTGCAGTGATTCAGCTATGTATATGAACATTTTGTGTGATGACCTGTCAAAATTGATACCTGAGCTGCTTCCCTGTAAGAGATCCTTGCCACTTGTTAGATGGTAGGCTGAAAGCATCTTTACAATCTTCAGAGTTATGACTTTTTAGTCCATTCTGGTGCACTGTTTTCTTCTGCACAGGAACTAAAACACAAATATTTATCATTTCGTGCTTTGTGTGGCATCAAAGAAAGAGTCATCCCAACTGTGTCCCTTAGCTGATGGTTCTCAGTCCAAGGGGCTATGAATGCTATATTATCCATGTGGCAACCATTTACAGAATGTTTGCTGAGTGATGATGCCAAAGGCAAGACATGTGAGGATCTTTGGTCGCATATCGGTTGTGATGTGAAAAAAGTACACTCTACTGCATTCTTAGATTTTTACAGGAAAACATAACTGCTGTAGTGGACATAATAAAAAACTAGAGTCTGTGTCTGCCAAGTGTTCAGCATAATTGGTGTAGATGTGAAACATCTCCTGGAGAGTAGGCTGGGCAACACCTTTAGAGACTTTGGCACTGGAACATGTTCCATGTTAGAGTGCTTGCCATATCATTTTAGACTGTTGGATAAAACATCAAAATCCATGTATACCTTCCAGAATGTTTGTAAACAGGTATCCTGCCCAGGGGGATTTTTAGAATGACTTTAATTACTATTGAGGGAGTGTGAGATGCACTGACGTTTAGTTGCTGTATGTCTTATGTGATAACAGAACAAGAACAACATAGATGGTGGCATCAAGAAGAATATTAGCATTTCTCTACAGGGTGATGCTGAAAATAAAGTAAGGTATTAGATGATATCTGCTCACATGTACCAAGAACACTATACTATTTTCCACTGTTCGTAATAAAATGTCGGTCCATCTAAATACCAGTGATTCTGACCTCTTGTAGGTCGTTCTCCTTGTATTGGCATGGCGGCTATACTGGGTTATATGATTTGTCTTTTTACATAGAGAAGTCAGAGGAAAAAACACATATATCAGCCTTTAGTGGATCTCACAAACTAGGCTAAAGAAAGGAAACCTGCATTTGCATCAGGAATACAAATGAAGCATGTGGGATTCTTACAGATGTTGTTGGATTCCCATCCCACATCCTGTGCATGCCTAAGACTCACCACAACATATTGGCTGTTCTCTCCATCAGAATATTTGTGGAGATATGGTAACTCTCATGCATGTGTTCTACAGAGAAGTGTAGGCCTTAGGCTGATGAAAGATAGCTTAAAAGATTAGGACTACCCTTTATTATTGCCCTCTTTAAACATGGCTCTGTTTCAAAGACCAGACTATTGAAACATGTTCCCAATCCATGACTCTCCCCCTTGGATCCCTTTACAACATAATTAGTTTCATAGGGGCACATTCATCAAGCTAGGCAATTGCGATTCCTTAATAGCGATTATTAAGGAATCGCTATTAAGGAATCGCAATTGCCTATGCATGTAGGTTTTGCAAAAATATTTGCAATTCCTACACATTCCTTAATTGCGAATCACAAATTGTGATTCGCAATTAATGAATGCCTTCCCATTCATTAGGCCCATAGGAATGAATGGGAAGCCATTCGCAATTTGTGAGTACCAAATAGGTACTCGCAAATTGCGAATGCAATTTGAAGGGTGCTAGGGGGCCTTAAAGGCCACCCTGCTGCACCCCCAGATTTGGCATCTGTGCTCATGTGGCGCACACATATGCCCTAAGGGCATATGTGTGCGCCACATGGCACTTTGAAAAATGCACTTTTGTGCATTTTTCAAAGTTTTTGCAAATTACCATCAACTTGCAGTTGATGGTAATTACCGTTTCCTAAATGCGAAGTCGCATTTAGGAAAGGCTTTCATGCATCCCAAATAGGGAATCGCAATTTGCGATTCCCTGAAAGCATTCGCAATTTAGGTAAACGCAAAATTTGCGATTACCTATATTACGAATACGTTTTGGGTTGATTCATCCCAATTGCCTAAATACCGGTCGCAAAGGGGCCGAACCTGTAAATCGGCCCGTTTGCGATCGGTATTTAGGTTGATGCATGTGCCCCATTGACCTTAAAAGGGATTATTTCTCATTCATATTGAGTCGTGCACATTCTTCTCCAATATGACGATCAGAGGCATCCATTTAGATGCGAAATATCTTGATTTTATCTGTCGCCTTAGGCACAGGGCCTTAAGGAGAACACACCTGCTACTGCAATCGGGGAATGGAGTTTAAAGTCAGGACTCCATCGCACATATCAGCAGCTGAAAGGAACTGCATCATGAATGAATCACTCAAAGGCTATCCATGTAAGAAAGCAACACACACCCAAAAAGGCATTGGTGTAACAAATGTTCGACTAATTGTGTGAGTACGTCTTTTGAAACAAATTGATACTTTCTTCTGTACACTAAGCTTCCAATTAAGCGAGAGAGGCATTGCTGTTGTCTCATTAGTATTTTGACATGGGCAGGCATTGCCTGCGAGTAGACTGTAAGTGAATCGAGCTCCTCTTCCCTGTGTGCAACCATACCAAGATCACATCTGGAGAGAATAGGTATGTAGCAATTACTGCTTCCCTGGACATGCCCAAGATGCTGATTATCGGCCAGTAAATTCTCTCTCTCTTCTAAAAAAATTGTTCCTCAAAATAACTGGTTTCATTTGACTTCATGCGGGAAATTTTGCCAAGTGAGTTGGAGGATGGGGGTCGAGCTCACAGACAGTATACCTGTTGAGCATGGGGTAAGCCAACACTGTGTGCTGACCCAACTCTGTATTCTATTTTCATTAATCATGTCATAAAACACCTCAGTGCCTGTGTTCCCGACTCTCCGAGACTTGGTGGTATTCCTGTTCCAGCTCTGCTATTTACAGATGACACTCTTTTGATTTCTTGAACCACGGCTGTATTGCAGACTGTGATGTGTGCACAAGGCGCTGACCGATGCCTGGACAGCGGGCCTGAAATGGTGTGACATTATCACTGGGGAAATAAATAAATCACACCCATACAGTCTGATGGTTACTCGGAGACTGGCCTCGTGCAACCAAGCCTCCCTTTATTACCAGGCCCGGACCATGCCTGGTCCGAGCACGTGGGTGCAACACATCCGGCCCACGCTGGGGCCAACCACTACAATGCTGACTCATTACATCCCATCTTAATTCAGTCCTTTTTCTCCTCTCCCCAAAGCTGGCTGACTCACTCAGCATGCAAAGTCCTTCAGTCGGGAGCTCGGGCAGGATTATCTCTCAGTCTGTACCTGGGGTGGGAGCCCCTCCCCGGGGTCCGAGGAGCTGGTGTCACTGATGGTCCTGCCTGTACTCCTGAGTCAGGGGAGACAACGTGGCCTCCTGATGGGCTTCTCTCGGTCTCCTTGGCTCATTGCTAGGCAGGATGTCTAGGTCTTCTGGCCATGGGTATTCATCCTCTGCCCCTCCTGCGTCCGATTCTTCTTCTTCGCCTGTGGTTTCACCTATCTTCTTGAACCACAAGATACTCCTGGTAATTTCTTCCCCCTTCTTTTCTACAGTAATCATGGTCCCTTTGACAACAACAACAGTCTAGTATCTTTGTTCATATGTGGTCTGGAACTTTCCTCCTTGTCTCCAGTCTTACACCATCACTTGGTCTCCCTGATTCAGATCACAGGTGACTGGCCTTTTGGTTCTGATGTTCCCTTCTTCCTAGGGCTTCACCCTTGTTATACGGGGGTGGGGTCCAACCAGGACACATAGGGATAGTGTCCCGACGGGGTCCATTAAACATTAGCGCCCACGGGGCTTGACGCGTGGTTCTGTGTGGTGTGTTTCTGTACTCTCGGAGGAACAGCTGTAGGTGGCGTTCAGGATTGGTGTTTTCAGCCACTGCGATGCGCAGGGCTTTGTTGAGAGTCCTCATAAATCTCTCTATTTCTCCGTTAGCCTGCGGCCATTGAGGGGTGATGCAGCGGTGTTGTATCCCATGATGTTGCATGAACTCGCGGAATTCTCCTCCTTGAAATGGGGGCCCATTGTCACTTTTGATTTCGTTGGGACATCCGAACATTGCAAATATGTTTTCTAGTATTGGGGCAAACCCTGTAAACGCAGTGGAGCTGACAACCTCGACCACTGGATATTTAGAGAAGCTGTCCATCATGACCAGGGTTGCCCGTCCATCCGGGAAGCTCCCACAATCGATGCTCATTTTCTCCCACGGTGCCTTTCCATGTTCTTCTGTCTGGACAGGCACGGGTGGTTCCGGGCCACTGGTCAGCTGGCACGCCGGGTACTTCCTCACCATCTCCTCTACCCGGCCTTCGAGTCCCGGGAACCAGACCTTCTCTCGCATTCTGGCCTTCATCTTCTCCATCCCCTGGTGTCCTCCGTGAGCTAGCAGGGTTGCTTGGTGCTGTAGTGCAGCGGGGATGACTATGCGGGACCCCCGCAGCAGGAGCCAATCCTGGGTTACACTCAGCTCGTGCCGGATCCTCCACATTTTTGTGAGGTACTCTCTGTCCGGCTCCGACCAGTCATTGGCCGTCTGCAGGAATCGATTCCAGCTGCCCCCTTGGACCGCGCAACGTACCTTGGTGAGGACTGGGTCTAATTCGACGGCCGCCATGATTTCTGCAATGGTTAGTGCTTTTGGGCAGGTGATTGTTGAGATCATGTTCAGGTGAGCTTCTAGTGCTTTGACTTCTTTCTCTTCCCTTTGGTTATCCCTCGGAGGTGGATTTCGAGAGAGAAAATCGGCTGGATTTTTGGAACCAGGCCTGTATGCAACCTCCATCTCGTACTGTTGGAGTCCGATGGCCCACCATTCGATCTGTGGGGGTGGGTGAGGCGCCGATCCCTTGAACAGGGGTACCAACGGCTGGTGGTCCGTAATGACCTTGAACGGTTGTCCGCAGACATACAGATGGAAATGCCGGCACACCCATCGGATGGCCAGGGCTTCCCGCTCAATTTGCGCATAGTGTTTTTCCGTGGGCAAGAGGGACTTGCTGGTGCAGGCTAACGCGGCCCACCTTCCCGATTCGTGCCCCTGGGTGAGCACCGCTCCAAGGCCTACCGGGCTTGCATCGACAATGAGCTCCGTCCGTTTGGTGGGGTCAAAATACACCAACTTGGTGTGGTCGAGGAGGGCACTCTTGACCTGCTGAAACACTTCTTCTTCTTGATGGTCACACTTCCATGTGGCGTCGGCCCGTGTGAGGTTCCGGAGGGGCTCTGCTATGGTGGCCAGATCCGGGATGAACCGGCCACAGTACGTGGCCATCCCAAGGAAGCTTCGGACCTCCAACACTGTCGAAGGGGGTGGTGCATCTTTTATGGCCTGGGATTTTCACGGGTCCACCTGTATTCCCTCCTGATTGAAGAGGTATCCGAAAAATTCTATCTCTCTTCAGAAAAAGAGACACTTTTCTCTGTGCAGGGTGATGCCGTGCTCCTGGAGTCGTTTCAGCGAGGCCCTCAAGTGCTGATAGTGTTCATCTGCGGTGGCTGAGTGGACAAGGATATCGTCACTTACATTCAGCACTCCAGGTAGACCCGTCAGATCTCCCTAATTGCGTCCTGGAACACCTCTGCCGCCGAGGATATCCTGAAATTGAGGCTCTTGCATTGCCGCAGCCCCAGGTGGGTGCTGAATGTAGTGATGTACCTGCTCGCTTTGTCCAGAACTAGTTGGTGGTATCCAGCGTTCAAATCCAATTTCGAAAACCATCGGGAGTCGTTTACGTCAGCCACTATGTTGTCCATTGTTGGCGTGATATGGCGTTCCCGTCGGATTGCCTTGTTGGGGAGATGCATGTCGATACATAATCAAATTTTCCCTGGCTGCCGAGGCTTCTCTGCTATGACCATGGGTGACACCCATGGGGTTGGTCCTGACACCTGAAGGAAGTGACCCTTTTAGGGCCACCCGGGTCACTCTAGACCTCCACTAGCCTTCCATCCAATGAAGAGTCGATGACGCAGTAGAGAATGCATATAGACTAGTTTATTCATAAGGTGCACTGCAGTGGAGTCCAGTCTGACCAGCCTCCTGTGATGGCTGACGAGGGACTGAATTTCACAAGCATAAAGGTAACAATTATACATTTCAGCATGAGCACAAGACACACCCACCCAGTAACTTTCCACAGAAGGCAGAAAGAAACAAAGGGGGCACACAAAGATGAGCTAAGAGTCTGAGACCGGGGACACACTATCTCTCTAGCAAGGTCATTCTGTCTGTGCCTGCAGCTGAGCCAGTGGGAGCAGGCTTCCATCTCATGGGAAAGGTATGCAAAAGTACAAAACAATGTATTCATTAGTACAGCGAGGCCCAGTGTTGAGAGACACAGAAAATTCAGCACGGCTTCTACTTGCAGAGCCAGAGAGCAATTAATTGTGAGCATGGCCTAGAATTGGTGGCTAAATATGAAATGGCACCGCAAAGGCTAACTTAAGCATCATTATGTACGGTAGCACAGATCAGAATTTTCATTTAATTCCAACAGATCCCTCCTTTTAGCCTTAGCTAAGCCATTTCATACTAGGGAGTGGAAACATCTCTAGTCACATGATCAATATATGAAGACTCAGAAATGTTCAAATGCTCGTTATTAAGCAGGGAAACTATAAGAGACATGTTGACCTAAAAAGTATCTACATGAACGCTCATCAACCCTTTTATCTATTTCTGAAGCAAGATCTTAGCATTTGTATTTCATGGATATCCTTTGCTTAGAAGTCAATGTGCTTACGCACCAGGCACAACAAGCTGGGAGACAGTGCATAACAAGGGTCCATTTTTCGTGTAACATACCCTTACATCATAGCTGATGAAATGTGCGATACGTAGATGGGGCAACAAATACAGTGGGAAAAAGAAAAGAGAGGCAACATATGTCAGACCATTCCCTCATAGGCAAAACATGAATGTGAAAGTACACATTATGAAGTAAGATCCAAGGCAGACTTGTTATCAAGCAAGCTATAAGTGAAGTCACATGTGCTCCTACCCATCTTAGTCCCCCTCGCCCCCTGTATACAAAACGAACTGCCATATTAACTACCATTACAGACATCTGCCCAATGTACACATTCATTTTCAGGGCGGAAATCAATAAATGTCATATCTGGCACAGGAAAAAAATAAGGAATTGAATGTGCACCAATCAAAACTATTGAATTATCAGCGGGCTGCAAAGAGCTGTTCTTCTTCAATAATGGAACGACTAAAAGGATACATGGTAATTGGGAGGGAAATGCAATACAATGGAATTGGTGACCAGGGAACAAAAGGGTGGTCAAAACTCTTCTTTCCAGTGTCCTTCAGAGAGCCGTCACTGGCAGGCTCCTATTGTTCATCTGGCGTAGGCGCTGTTGAGCACCGGCAGTGGAGCTACTCGTCTAGCTCAGATCCAAATCCCACGTTGCAGGGCAAGGTATTTCTTTCTTTAGAATCACAGTCCATTCGCCCCGTTCGTCGACTATCCAGACAATGCACCAATCGTCCTTTCCCTAAACTATCGTTGGTACACCGGGCAGGGTACATACATCCTATTCTTCCGCAATACAGTTCATACCTACTAATCTAACTTTCCCTTTTTGTGCACTGTTCCTCCTGCGGGGACACAAATTGTACCTCAACACTCCGGACACAGAGGGGTCAGGAAAAAAAGGGGGGGTCAAACTCAAGGGGACCAAGGGGCAGAAGCTCAAACACAGGCGAGCCCACTGGCTGGGGCTCAATAGGCTGGGACTCAAGCACAGGTGGACCAACAAGCTGGGGCTCCTGGATAGCCCCTCTTTCTTTCCTTTCTTTTGGCGGTCCTGCCTCATTCAGCACTTCTTTGCTCTACAGCTCTGCCTCCATCTTATTGGATGGCCCATAACGAGCAGCCAGGCTGTGCATCACGTCCAGGGCCCCCTGAGGTGACTGCAGGGCGTCCCTGACCTATTAGTGAATAAAATGCAAACTTTCAGTTAACTGGCAAGGATAAAACTTTATATACTTTTTTTTATTTCAATCAGGACATCCTTTAAATTACTATATCTATCCATTCATATATTATTCATCTGACGAAAACCAGAAAGGGAAAATGTGTGGTGCAAAATTACCAGGGGCATACAGGTACCCTTCCTAGTATTGTGCGTCATGCGCATCATACAGTACACAAATTGGGCAATGTCTCCTCATAACCACGGGGAAGACATATGCATCTGGCAACATTCTTTTTCCTTCCCTGGCCTATCAATACACCATCCCTTGTCCTTTCAATTGTGCTATACTTTCTATTCAAACATCATGACTTCCGGTACCTTTTCAGCAGGGTCTATTACAAACATTCTTTTCATTTTCAGTCTAATCATTTTCCTTAGTTGTCTGATCTGCAAACATTATCCCTTCCCACATCATCTGTTATTTTCCTGTGGGCACTACACTTACTTACAATTCACAACCCAGTTACTCAGGCTAACTAAGAAGGGACTTGTGATGTCTCTGCAACTGTATGTAGTGTTACGATAACATGAGCAATAGTGGTGGTGCCACCTGGGAATTTAAACAAGAGCCGTCAACCTATAGTTCCCCTTAAAAATCAGATAAGGGAACATCAGTCTAGTCTACCCGTCCTTTCATCTCCTTTTCAATTCCAATTCCATCAATTTGCAGAAAGGAGAGGCTGTGACATGGCTGACTTCAAGGTGACACACTTTTAATCATGACATTTTTCGAACAGTGCTATTTTATCGCCTGTTAGACGTGCACTGGTGAGGTGCTGTGTCTCTATTTATTCAAGGGCATGTACACAGCATGGTGTACCATGACTGTACGATCAGTGGCTAAAACGAGTCCAATAGATTGTCATATGGAGACGGCCACCGTCATTACCATTCCTAGACAGCTCGGGAGGGCTCTTGTGGTAGCGTCAAAGACAGAAAGCGCACAACAAGCCGTCTTGTGTACTTACAACACAAAACAGCAAACTACAATATATGTACAAAGTACAGAAGCTAAAGAAAAAACTCAGTTTGTTAGTTGCCCAAAAGACTGTTTCAGGCATTCAGGGTAAAGGCTCATGCACCCCATGCACCTCATGCACCTCATTTAATGTGTTAGTTCGCCAAGGAACTAATCTCCTATACCCCCTTCGACATTAGGTGACCTAAGCAGGTGACCTCCTGTCGACAATACTTACCCCTTTTTAAAAGCATACTCCCTGGCCATTCAAAGCTAAATGCTATGGTACCATTGTCCATAAAGGGACCCTTCCTTCCAGTCAGGGTAAGGGGATACACACTTTAGATAATCCCCTGCTCACCCCCTTGGTAGCTTGGCACGAGCAGACAGACTTATCCCAAAGGCAATGTGTAAAGTATTTGCACCAACACTCACAGCAACACAGCGAAAACACCACAAAAGGACACCACACCAAATGCACATCCTCTGTTGTCTCTGTCAGACTGAAACCAGACAATCAATCCACAATCAGGCAGAGGCACACAGAAATGTTGAACAAGAAAATATCCACTTTCTAAAAGTGCTAATCTCAAACACAGACTTTAAAACCATCCTTACTAAAAGATGTATTATCAAATTCTGGGTTCAGGGGTACCATATTCCTATTTTCTATCTTATCCCTATGAAAGATATACTCGTAAAATATTACAAAACATTCCCCATTCCGTCCTATCGGCAAGATAGCCCTTCAATAGTGAAAAACGAAACTGGCAGCATTTCACCACCAGGACATGCCACACACACCAGCACACATCCCACCCCTCACACACACCGCACTCCGCCCAGGGGTGATACCCTGGGCCCACCATAGGGGTGCCCTATGTACAAACTGCACGCAGGCACTGTGGTGGCAGGCCCGAGACGTCTTTTCCAGGCCACTCATGTGGGCGGCACAATCAGCGCTGCAAGCCCACTAGCAGCAATTGATTTACCAGCCCTTGCACACTCAGTGAACTTCACTAGGGATCTACTGGTAAAACAAATATGCCAATTAGAGAGAACCAGGCACAATATCAATTTACACAGCAAGCACTTGCACTGTGACACTGATCAACAGTGGCAAAGTGCCCAAAGCATCTAAGCCAACAAAAACGAAATTCAGCACAGCATCAAAAACATAGGAGGTAGAGGCAAAAAGTCAGAATCCGAACAAAGACCTATTATGGAAATGAATAGTACCACCAAAGAATGTATTGTAGATCAGTGATAGGAAAAATATTGAACAGCAGAAAGAACCATTAGCAGAAGCATAGCAATGGCTAGCAATGGCTAAAACAGCAGGATATTGGAAAACCACATTTTCATGAACTGCACACTAATCAGTCACAGATCATAAACACGATCAAAATAATGGGGCCATTACTATTTAACAGTCGTCTCCTCACCAACACCTTTCTCAACCAAATCCTGTATCATACACAACAAGGCACGCTGCCCCTCCCATTGTATCCGACAATAAGGGGTACAAGGCAAGATAGCATTGTCTATAGCTGAGATCAAAACCTGGGATATCTGTAACAATCCCACCTCTGCATCGCCCGTTGCCCACAAAGTGAATGGCGCATCTGCAAAAACTCAAGGGGGGGACAAACACTATGTACTCCTTACATTAAGACCCAGCATCAGACATTTCACCTGCCGAAAGGCAATAATAGTAAGATACCTAACCCATCACCGTCTCACCGCAATTAGACATGAGCGCAAACAGAAAACCCATGATAAAAAGGACCAATAATCAGAGCAAAAGGGCGCAAAACATGTGCTACAACTAATACATCTGAAACACCCACCAACACACTCATAACACTGTGCTTTGTTAAATACGTAACAGAAAGAGGCAATGTAGACCAAATTCTTCCAAATGCCTACAACCAAGTCACTATTGCAAAAAGCACAGTAAAAACGAATCTGCAAAAAACAATCAAATTCCCTTTTCAAGACACAAATCCTGCCCACTATAATCTAGACACACCTTCACTCTCACCTCTTTCCCTGGCGACAAGCCTTTAACTTACTGTACCCAAATACATGACAATGCGGCCTAACAACATAATGGCCACAGGTGGCAGAGACAAAGAAAGAGCAAGATGTGCCATACTCAACGCAGAAAGCAATCTAGAAAAACCCAAACTGCCTGAACAATGATTATAAAGTGCTCATGAAGTCACTGATACTTTAAAACATAGCCATGCAAACAGAAAAAGTTCCCCCAACACGAATCAATCACACGGGGTGGAAAATATATATATTTTTTATTGTTTATACTATTTTATCAAAATTCATGTAAATAGGAAGAAATTGAAAAACATTTCAATGTGAACAAATATATACAGGGTCCCACATTCACACATTCAAGACATACTAAGCAAACACTAATACAGCCATACTCATACACTCTCCACACTCAAAAGGAATTTACAATTTGTAATAAAGCCATAACTCAAAATGATTCACATTCATGATATAAGATACAAGATAGGCATCAAACAGTCAATAGTTGTTCATGTGTCTTCTTGTTTTAGAAGGTGTCTTGTTTTATTCTCATTGCACATCCTTTATTCCCTCACAATTTTCCCTTCTCCCCCTTCTTTCTTGACCTAAAATGAATTTATCTTATGTAAAAAGTTTCCTCGCTGCAAACGTTTTAGTTTTCCCCTCATATGTTATATATCTAGGAATTGTGTAGTTTCTTTGAACTATGTTTGATATTATCCAATCTGTATGATACCCTTGCTTATTTCATTTTATTATCCCTTCAGGCACATCTATTGTTTTTCTTGTGTCCCACAACTGATCTGATCGCCTTGACGAAGGTGTGACCCACATTGGGTTAGACACCGAAACGCGCGCTGGAGAACCTTGTGCCTCCATTTATTTCCACCTTCTATAACAAGAAGAGAACTTTGATATTCTTTCCTTTCTATCTAAAAAGAATTCACATTTGCCCTGAACAACTTATTCAAATTTATTTTAGCATTCTCCATATTTCGAAGGAGCATCTGAGCTTGAAAAACTCCTGAACACCCTTTATTTCTGCTTGTGAAACAACATATTGTAACTCACTGTCATTCCCTGCAAACAACTTTTCCTGAGCAAACTCCCCCTTTACCATTATATATATATTTTTTTTTTATCCGTCTGCCTTTCAACTCATTTCCTTCTTTTCTCACTTCTCTGTCTGCTGCTCTGCGTGTCCCACTGAAACAGCCCAAACCAGCCCCTCCTTTTCCTTCTGCAGATGAGGCTGTGTATTTCTGCCAGCGAGAGAAATTCCATTCTTATCTCAAGGCCAAAGGCTGCAGTAAGCCTGCCAAACCAAACGGAATCACGAACTGTGAACATTCAGCATAAATACATGCTGCCTAAAACACCTTTTCCAAATTAAATACATGTTCTATTGTAAAGTCAAATCCAAATTAAGCACACTCACTCAAATCAATCATGAATTAATTACTTGAGCATTCCTTACACTTCCCATCAGACTAAAAAAAATCAGCATCTGAGCAGGGCTCATTCATTACCTTCACTCTTCATGCACCGAATTTCTACGTGCCACTCCCAGAATGCAGTTTATGCCTGAGACTCAAAGCAGCTATTTGTCCTCCAGCAATGCCTACATACCTTTCCATCCTTTTTTGCCTCTGTTAACCTCCTTCAGCCATGTTCAAAAAGAAATCTAACATAGACTGCCTCCTCTTCCTATGTAAAAAACAAACATATATTTATTACTATTATTTGCGCCGGCTGATCTTCTTCCAATCTGCAGAACAACAATGACAACAAGAAACTCATTCCAGGCATTTTCAAAAAGGAGCCAAATTCATTATTTTGCCTGGGAAAGCAATTGCAAGTACTTTTGCTTTCAAAAGACAGTCCTCAGACCTTATCAAAAAGAAACTGATGGTGCACCATGTTCACAAAAAAAAACAAAAAACAATTCAAGCGCTTATTCCAAAGACGATCCTTAGACCGTGTCAAACAAAGGAAACCACAAGTCAGTCCTCAGACTGCACCAAGACAAGACAGTCCGCAGACTGCACCAAAACAAGATAGGCTCTAGCCCCAGGCCTTTTCAAGAATATGCCAAATTACCAGGTGGCCTGGCGGAACGTTTAAAAACGCTCTGTATCACAAGGGTCCGCAGACCCACCAAGTTAACCAAGACGGCACCGCACTTACCAAGAATCAAGAGGAGCTCGCTTGGTGCACACAGGTCGAACAAAATTATTCTCCACTGCCAACTCTTCAGACCAAAACGGTCAGAACCAAGGGTTTCGCCTTTTCAGGACCCCAGCCGAGATGACCACTAGACGAGGAGCCGTCCGATCAGACAGGTGGGACAGCTGCGAGAACTAGGCTCGATCGTGTGGGGTACCCCGATCCGCCCATCCGACCAGACGCAACCCCGACCTCTACAACCCGTCTACGGGCGAGATGGGTCACCTGGTGGAGTTCCTGTTTGGGCGCCAACTGAAGGAAGGGACCGGGTTAGGGCCACCTGGGTCACTCTAGACCTCCACTAGCCTTCCATTCAATGAAGAGTCGAGGACGCAGAAGAGAATGCATATAGACTCGTTTATTCATAAGATACACTGCAGTGGAGTCCAGTCTGACCAGCCTCCTGTGATGGCTGACGAGGGACTGACTTTCACAAGCATAAAGGTAACAATTATACATTTCAGCATGAGCACAAGACACCCCCACCCAGTAACGTTCCACAGAAGGCAGCAAGAAACAAAGGGGGCACACAAAGTTGAGCTAAGAGTCTGAGACCGGACACATACTATCTCTCTAGCAAGGTCATTCTGTCTGTGCCTGCAGCTGAGCCAGTGGGAGCAGGCTCCCATCTCATGGGAAAGGTATGCAGAAGTACAAAACAATGTATTCATTAGTACAGCGAGGCCCAGTGTTGAGAGACACAGAAAATTCAGCACGGCTACTACTTGCAGAGCCAGAGAGCAATTAATTGTGATCATGGCCTAGAATTGGCGGCTAAATATGAAATGGTGCCCCAATGGCTAACTTAAGCATCATTATGTAAGGTAGCACAGATCAGACTTTTCATTTAATTCCAACACACCTTCTCGATGACCCCTTGGTCTTCAAGCTTTTGGAGTGCTTGCTCAACGAGCGGTCGTAGATGGAATGGGATCCGTCTACGGCGTAGGGCTGTTGGGGCAATTGCCTGGTCGATGTGGAGCTTTACTGGGGCTCTCTTAATGCATCCTAGTCCTTTGAAAAGGTTTGCGAACTGGTCCAGCAGCTCTTCCGTCTGGTTTGCTCGTACATTCCTCGCAAACATCACCAGCCCTAGGTCTTCGGCTGCGTGGCTACTGATTAGTGTATCAGCATCTTGGTCGATGACATGAACAACCGTGAGTATCTCGTTGTCTTCTGATCGGATTGGTACGGTCATCTTCTCCCGCAACGGCAGGGGCGAGTCGCTCCCATACGCGAAGATCTTCATCTTGGATGGTGTCAGTTCTGGCTTCGGTCTCGATTTGTGGTATTGCTGTATCCGCATGACGTTCACGGAGGCCCATGTGTTGATGACTGCCTTCACATCTGACCCGGCTATCTTTACGGTGCACGTGGGCTGTGGTCGTCTCCACCTTTTCAGCTCTTTGGTGAAGGACACCAGGTAGCTTTCGGCTTCATCATCCTCAGTTGATGTGTCTTCCACTTGGTAGGTTGCCTGTTCAGTTCGCTTGGCACTGCTCGATGTTGCTAATGAGGCGCTTGATAGTTGGTGCACTAACTTCTGTATGGGTGTTCCTCCTTTGTTGTCTTTGCGTTGACTTCTCTTCCGACAGACTGATGCAAAATGATTCGGGATGCCGCAGTTCGAGCATGTTTGACCCTCGTCGGGGAATGCGTGTGGTGGGTGTTCTTCGCATCCGCAATACCCACATTGGCCCTTCAGGGTTGGGGTGTGACAGCCTTGCTGCTTGGCCCCACGGTCTCGTGTCCTCACGGCATCGATTTTCTCCGTCTTGACCATCGTGTGTTTCTCTGGCGGTGGTGTCAGGGCTAAATCCATCTCATTGGTGCTAGGACCAATATGTCGTTGAGAGGTATATTTGGCTGCCTCAGTATCAGCCCACGCAGTGTTTTGCTGCGGACGCCCTAGATGATCTGGGTGCGAATTTCTTCAGTGGCCCTGTCGTTTGTGATATAGGTGCCAGCCAACTCTCTCAGGCGTGCGTAGAATGCATCAATCGATTCCCCTTCCCTCTGTCGGGCCTGATGCAGCTTGAACCACTTGAAGTTGGGGTTCAGCTGCGGGTCAAAGTGCGCGTTGAGTGCCGCTACCGCAGCGTCGTAGTCTGTGGGTGCGCTAGCATTCGGGAGGTGTTTAAACAGGAGGCACACCTCCTCTCCTGCATAGTGGAGTAATAATGACCACTTTACAGCTCCGTCCGTCTCCCTTGTCACTATAAAATTATTCTCAAGCCGCCCTATCCACGTCTTCCATCATGGGGACGCAGTGGTGGGGTCAGCTGCTTTGCTGAATGGGAGTAGGACCCCTGTTGGAGCATGCTGTGTGATTACACGTACGGGTTGCTGGTCCGCATTTGGCACGGGGTCTCCCATGTCTTCCCTTTAGGTTGTCGCACCCGTCTAATGAAGAAGTAAAGACTTGTTTGGCGTTGAGGGTGCTGGCTGGTAGCGCAGGTAAGTGGCTGGTGGCACCAGTGTGTTCCTTTTTCCCACAAATAGGCTCGTGCAGCTATGCGTGGGGAGCCAGACAAACCCTGTCGTGGGATGGTGTCCTTTGTGCCCCCTCTGATGCTTGTGCTGCAGGGTGTGCTCAGCTGGGGTTCCACTTGCCTGAATTGAGTCAATTAGGCAGCCTGCAGACACCAGAGCTGGTCTTCCTCCCTGCTCCATGTTGAAAAGCTCGCGATAAGTGCACACAATTTGGTCAGCGCGGCGGGGCTTCCAGCGCTCCTCAGGGCGGGGTCGCGCATCATGCGCAAACAGGGACAGGCCTCCAGCCACTGCGGGGGGGGTCACGCTCTCACCAGATGCCTGCCGATCCGCAAGCCGCATCGTCCGTCGCGCAGGCACCTTCCCCGCGGATTTCCACGCGGTGCAGGATGGCAGATGCAGACGGCTGCGCTTGCTCCTCACTGTGTATTGGCCGTGCTCTCTTTGTCGGGGGCGCGCTGCCAGCACTGCGGTGATGTGTGCAGGAGCGTGAGCCCGGCTCCGCACTCGCCGCCAGTCTGATGTGTGCACAAGGCGCTGCCCGATGCCTGGACAGTGGGCCTGAAATGATGTGACGTTATCATTGGGGAAACAAATAAATCACACCCACACAGTCTGATAGTTACTCGGAGACTGGCCTTGTGCGACCACGCCTCCCTTTATTACCACGCCCGGACCACACCTGGTCCGAGCACGTGGGTGCGACACATTCGGCCCACGCTGCGGCCAACCACTACAATGCTGACTCATTACACAGACCATGCTTAATAATTTTGCTGATTTCAGTGATCGTTAAGGTCTGGAAGTGAACACTCTAAAAACAAAGATTATGATGTTTAACCCCACCGGTCATTAAAAGACGAGTTTTGAATGACAGGGCTGATGTAGCAAATAGTTGATAGCTTTGACTACCTGGGCATCAGAAGAGATAAATCCTGTACTTGGAGGTCACATATTCAGAAAAGGAATCAACCCTTTAACACAGAGCCTCTATGGTCATTAAGGGATATAAATCCACCACCGCCAAATCTGTTTCCCCAGGTATCGAGGTATACCGCTCATTGGCGCAAACCACAGCCGTTTATGGGGGAGAAATTTAGGGGGGTAGGGTACATCGCAGGACTGAACTCCAAAGAAAACAGTTTCTTAAGATCTCTATGTAGTCTGCCCCAGAGTACCCCCATTATTCACTTATTTTTTAACATGGGATTTTAAAGGGTTGGCCTTAGAAGAAATTATTAATCTGGGGAAAGTACATTCAATTCCCTGGTTTTTACATATCAAATCGCATTTTAATGATCTATGATTGGGTAATTGTGGGAGTGAATCCTCAGCAATTAACAAAGGCACCAAGTCTGTTGTAAAAGAGGCATTTTGGAATCACAAGATTAATTTTTATCACAGCAGTGCTGAACCAGGTGTTCTCTGAGATGTGTTTTTCCCCAACAAATGTGTACCCTCCTTGGAACCATACATGGATATAATTATACTGTACAAGGCTCACACATTGTTTATAAAATGAGTGTTAGCAAGTTATCCTGCATTTGGAAGTCTAATCCGATCAAATCCTCATTTTGTACAATCTGTAGCGACAAAATTGAGGATGTCAAACATTTGCTTTTGTTTTGTCCAGCATACACTAGGCCAAGGAGGACATGGATTAGGCCCATCTGTATAGCTTTGGACATGAGTCATTATAAAATCGCTTTTTGAATCCTCATGACAGACACCAGCTTATTTGAAGTTTTTTGTCTCAGCTGCTTTTGGGAAGTGGATTATTAGTAGTGGTAAATATGCCACTGGCAATATTACCACTAACACAGTCTAGGGCTCAGAATAGGTCTCAGAAAATGATACCCATGCTATACCCTTTATAGCTTGGCTGCGAGCTGGCAGGTTTAACTTCAGAGGCAGGTATGTAAAGCATTTAAAAACACCAATTCAGTAAATAATTAAGACACAACACACAATAAAAATCCAACACCAATTTATAAAGATAGAAAATATTTTTATCTTTAAAATGACACCAAAACTAAAATAATTCAATCTAGGGAACCAGAGAAGTGAATTTTTAAAATTTAGCACTATAAAGCACGTAGAAACCTATAGCACATTTTGGGACATGTGGTCGCGCTAGACCGGTACAAAGTCAAAGTTTCAGGCCGACCGCGATGGAGCCCTGCACGGTTACCCCTCGCGGTAGGCCTCAGTCACAGTTTTTACATTCTGACTTGCAAACTTTCTTGGAGCTTTTTCTGCCACGCTCCCTTGATGCTCTCCACCAGTCCGGGTTTGGTGAGGGTTCACTGGCTTGGTTTTCGATGAGCTGCTGGTCAAGCTATGGAAGTCAGGCATCTGGAGCTTTCCAGCGGGACGAACCAGGGATCCAGGCTGGCTCGCGGTTGAAGGTGGGCGGCTTGACTCTCGCGATTGGAGCCTGTCAGTCTTTTACCTTCAGACTTAGAAACTTTTATGGAGCTTTTTCTCCCGGGGTACCTCAATGCTCTTCACCAGGCTGTGTTCATAGAGGGTTCACCGGCTTGGCTTTTGACGAGCTCCTGGTCAAACTCTGGAAGTTGGACCTCCAGAGCTTTTAAGCGGGACAAACCTGGAGAGCAGATGGCTCGCAGTTGAGGGTGGCCGGCTTGGTTGGCCAAGTCGAGTCTGTCCCCTTATGGAGCTTTTTTTTAAATTTGCTCCAAACTTCTCCAAACTTCTGGAACTTCTACCTGAAGTTCATTTTAGGGTCCCAAAGTGTCCAAAACACAATCCAAGGTTCTAGAATCTCCAAGATGGTCCTTGAAAGGTTGGGACTTCAGTTCCCACAATCCACTTGAACAAAACCCTTACAAATTAAGTGGACTCACTCCAGGCCGGGGATTCTTGGTGGTGATGGTCCAGGTGAGCTCTGTTAACCTGTAGCTTGCAGGGGGTCCACTCTTTATTCCTCTTGAAGCAAGTTAGGTCCACAGGGCTATAGTTCCAGATTGTGCAGCAGGCGCAGTCAGTCAGAGTCCAGGGCCTGGTTGGTGAAAATCAAACATCCAGCATGGGCCCTTCTTATTCTGTTATTTCAAGCAGCAGATCGGAGAGGCTCTACCCCTCTCAGGTACTATTCAGTGTTCTCTGGGGTCAAGCAGGAGGGCACTCCTATCCAATGAGGTGCAGGGCAACACCCCAGAGCATGTCCATTTCCTCCAAAGTGGCACAATGGTCTCCCAGAAAGCACTATTCTTCCAAAATTCAATATGGCTGACGTCTCAGCAGACAAGCAAGAGCTAGCTAAACCAACCTCCAGGATGGCTCATTTAAATAACTCCCCTCCCTCCTACATCTGCAAATTCCTTCCTTAAGCCTTCCATCTGGCTGGGTTTAGAGTGGAAAGGGGGTAGATGGACCTGGCTGTCTCTGCCAGTCCCCTTCTACCTTTGAAGCTGATGCTTTATGACACTTCCCACCTGCCCTGGCCTTGCATCAGGGTACCAGGTGGCATGGTCCACTACCACCAAGGTATACCTATTCCCTGTGCGGTAGGTGGGTCCAGTGGACCAACAATGGCCATCCACACCCTTTCTAAAGGAACCCCAACCACTGGCAGTATTATCAAGGAAACCTTTGTCTTGCCCCTATTTTCCCACTGGCCTGACAGGTGACACAAGAGCTGCAAAACTCCTTTACCTTTTTAGACATATGGGACCAGTAGAAATGGTTCACCAGTGGGTTCTATGTCTTTGTCTGTCCCAAATGTCCTGCCAAGGGGATATCATGACCCAAGGTCAGGATGAATTCTCTGTACTTCTGGGGCACCACCAACCTCCTGGTGGCACCCTCCCTGAGTTTGTTGGCCTCAGTATAAAGCAGTCTATCTTCCCAGTAGACTCTGTGAAATCCACTGTCATACCCCTCGTCCTATTTAGAGGCAATCCACCTCAAGCTGTCAAGGGTGAGACATTCTCTCTGTCCCTTACAGAACTCCTCTCTGGAGGGTCCACCTGCTCCTGTCAGTTCTGCCAAATCTGAGAGCTCTGGCAGGGATGGAGTTTCTACCTCAGAGGTCAGATCCTCCCCATCAGGGTCAGATTACCCCAGCACCTCTGGAGTTCCATGGGCTGGCTCACCATGCCAAGTGCCCTTACCTTTGGATGCTTGGCCCTTAGTTCTAGTGTCCAAGTGTCCAGCCTTTCCCTTCTGGATAGTCTGTGACCTGGTCACTGTACATACCCACTGGGGGGGGGGGGCAATATTTTCATATGGAGACCTCTCTCCACCTCTGACCACTCAGATTCTTAGAGATCATTGCCCAGTAAAAACTAGACTGGGAGCACAGGAGACACAGCTACCTTCATAGAGCCTGCCACACCTCCCCATTCCAAATCCACCATAGCCATAGGATGGAGTTTGGTACTGCTGTCTGCATAGGTCACTTGTTGAAACACACCTGGTAGCAACCTCTCCTGAGGCACCAGCTTGTCCAGGACCACAGTCACACTAGCCCCTGTGTCTCTGATAACCTCAACCTCAGTCTAAACAACTTTAGACCACTGCCTGTACTTATCCATATTTGAAGGTAAGGCAGCCAGGGTTGCAATATTTACCCCACCCAGGGACACTAAGGTTGCTTCTACCACCTGCCTACCCTTCTCGGGGGCACTCTCCACTCCCACACCTACACTGGCAATCCGTGGAGATGGCCTCTTAGAGGGGGGCTTCTTGGTGCACACAGCATCTCCCTTTTTGTGCCTTGGCTGATTACAGTCAAAGCACTTACCCACCTTTGAAGGATCAACAAACTTACCATTCTTTCCCTGATACCACCTCCCTTTGAATTTGGGTTGGCTAAGGCCCCCCCCGTTAAGGTTTTGTGGGTCTTTGGAGGACTCCTGCTTTTCACCTTTATTTCCCTTGGCTTTCCCCTGGGGAGTGACCAGTCTTCCTTTATTCGGGTCACCCGCTTGGTGCTTATTGGAAATCCGGGTTCTCATCCACTCACCAGCTGTGTGAGAAGTTGGCCTGGTATATGCTGTCCACTAATTAAAGTGGGCACCTTGCACCAGTCCAAACGACCCTTAATGATGATTAGGTTTAAGACAAACTTTATAGAAAGCTATCCTAGTGGTAGCTGTGGAGAGCAGCCTTCAGGCTAAGTCTCGAAGGAATGTAAAGCAGCTTGTTTTACCAGATCAGAACCTCCTGAATGACCAAATGAAAGGAGAACCACACAAGAGATATATAAAATATATGTATTTATTACTAAACACTCTCTACTAACCTCTTTATGAGATTAGAGCACAAGATACATAATCTTAAATCAATAGAACGACAGTAAATAGGGCAATACACAGCGGGCTCCAGGGGGAGACCGAACCATATACTAAGAAAGTGGTATAACAACCATGACTTCAATAGACACAGTGCCAAGAGCATGTAGAATCGCTGGGAACCACCCACAGGAGTGATGCAAGGAGCCCACGGAGGACGGGTGCAGTGTGGGAACACAGACGCGAGCTCCGTACAACTCTATGGGAAAGTCGTGGTTGGAAAATTACAGTTTAAGGACACTTCGGAGAGGACTTCAAGCAAACCCTTTGAAACATAGAAGGTTCTAAGGCCAGCACCCTTGTGAGTACCGAGGTACCCGTGTTACCTATCCCAGAGGAGCCAGGTGCATAGGGGTCAATTGGTGTTGGAAACGCTCGTTGATTTCAATGGCATGATGCGAAGAAGTACTGCTGCCGAGAAGATGAAAAGTGTCCGGAGGAATCCAAGACTGGATCCGAAGTGAGAAGAACCCGAAAGCAGAGGGGACAGAGTCTGGGTCACTTCAGGTGACCAGGGGCTCAGTGGACGAGTGCTCACCGATTTCGGGTGCTTCAGGTGAGAAGTTTGGATGCTTGACTCTGCAGCCACGGGGACCAGGAGACATCGGCGATGACCAAAGTCCGGAGGTGAGCTGTCCCACGAAGGATGTCGAGTGCTGGGGGTTCAGTGTCCGGATTGAACACCAACAAACCTTGGCAACTGCTACTCACGCGGGCAGAGGAAACAACTCACGGTGAGGACCAGCAAGGTCCTGGGGACTCTCCAAGCTATGGAGAGTCAGGGCACATCTAGAGCAACCAGGAAAGCCCAAGGAAAGTCAAAGTTACCTTCACAGGGACCCACAGGCCAACAGACCAGGGATCGCGAAGGGACCTCGAGCTGAATCACGAAATACCAGCCCACGGAACACTCGTGGAGTGTAGGCCAGAAATCTTCGGTGGAAATATTGCTCGGGGTCAGGACTACACGTAGCCCAAAGCACAGCCTCAGGAATCACCAAAAAGCATATGCTGCTGCAAAAGTACACAGTGCACAGGGGTTCAGGTTGCACGGTCCCCACGAGGGATACTGGTCTCAGGATTGCTGAGAGGTCAGATCAACCTCAGGGACGCTCGGGAACCCACCTCCTGTGTTGCAGAAATCTTCGGAGTCCTCAAGAGCTCACGAGATGCAAACCGGTCAGATGCATTAAGGTGCCTGCCTTGCAGGGGAGTAACTCCTTTACTCCAAGGGAGATTCTTCTGTCGTCCAGCGAAGTGTAGACTGTCGAAGTACTTGGTTTCTTCTTGCAGAGTTTAGTCCAGGTAAAATCCAAAGTCCTGTAGTCAGGTTTCCTACTTTATACCCAAGGAAGGGGTTGGACTAATTCGGGGGACCCACCTAGGGGAGGGTCAGGACAGAGGGGTGGCTACACCCATGTCCTTTGTTCAGTTTCACACCAGAGCAGGAGCCAATGGCTCCTGCAACCGGTTTGAACTGGACTATGCACGGGGACACCAAATGTGCCCCCAGTGGAGACTTTCTGGCACTCTAAGAGTGCACCCACCCAGCCCCAATACACTAAAGCCTGTCTGGGAGGTGGTCACACCTCCCTTTGACAGGAAACCTATTGTCAGGCCTTCCTCTGCTCGAGCTTGTCTCAGCAGCAGGAGGGCAGACTCGTGTCTGTGGTTGGCAGCATCCATTTTTTGCTGCCCAGGTCGAGAAAGCTGGTACCGGGTAGACCGGTGCCCCATAGTAGTGGTACTACAAGGGAGGAATCATACCTCCCACACCAGTTACTGGTGTGGAGGTATGATTCCAAGGTGTTTGACACCAAAAACGACATGTTTCTAAGCAGCCGTTTTAAGGTTAGCATTTACCGCGAGGTTATAATGCACTTAAGTATATATGGTTGGCTGCATCACAACCAACCCCGGAGAATAGATTCCGAAGGCTGTAGAGGGGCTCTGCTCATGCAGGGGCACCCTCTCACACAAAACCCAGCACCCTGCCTTCAGGATTGATAAGGCCTGCCATAGGGGTGACTGATAGGTTTTTATGTGCAGTGATTTAGAATAGATATAGTGAACCTATATCTAAGTAAGGGGTGCAGGCACCACCTTACACAGGCTGCAGTAGCAGACCTGTGGTGTCATTTTGAGTGGTCTTTCAGGGGTGGCATAATACATGCTGCAGCCCCTTGGAGGCCTCTGGGGTACCTATGCCCTGGGTACATGGTGTACCATATACTAGGGACTTATAAGGGTACCCCAGTATCCAATCTGGAGTGTACCTAAAGTACATGCAATCAATTTAGAGGAGAAAGCAGCTAGGCTGGGGTCCTGGATAGCAGGATCCCAGCCAGTCTAAGTCGAAAACAGTGATACATCACCAAAAAGTGGGGGTAACTATAAGAAGCAGATCCTACTCTCCTACACAACCCCCCCCAAACGTAAGGACATTAAACTAACCTTGACCAGTTGAGTCTTCATGTTCTAAGTGGAAATATCTGGAGAGTTCATCTGCATTGGCATGGTTACTCCCAGGTCTATGTTCCACTGTATAGTCCATCCCCTGTAGGGAAATGGACCACCTCAACAGTTTGGGGGTTTCACCCTTCATCTGTTTTAGCCATAAGAGGGGCTTATGGTCTGTCTGTACAATGAAGTGAGTGCCAAACAAGTATGGCCTCAGCTTCTTCAAGGCCCAAACCACAGCAAAGGCTTCCCTCTCAATAGCTGACCAACGTTTCTCTCTGGGGGTCAGCCTTCTGCTAATAAAAGCTACTGGCTGATCCTGACCCTCTTCATTCAGTTGTGATAACACAGCCCCTACCCCCAACTCAGATGCATCAGTTTGAACAATGAATTGTTTGGAATAGTCAGGACTTTGCAGAATGGGAGCAGTGCACATGGCCTGCTTCAGGTCATCAAATGCCTTTTGACAGCTAACTGTCCACTGAACTTTCTTAGGCATTCTTTTGGAAGAGAAGTCATTCAAAGGGGTCAATATGGATCCATATCCTTTGACAAACCTCCTGTAGTACCCAGTCAGGCCCAAGAAAGCTCTGACCTGAGTCTGGGTAGTTGGAGCAACCCAGTCCATGATGGTCTGGATTTTGCTCTGCAATGGTTGAACCTGACCTCCACCCACAAGGTGGCCTAGGTATACAACCTGACTCTGCCCTATCTGTCACTTGGTGGCCTTGATAGTGAGGCCTGCTTTTTGCAGGGCCTCCAAAACATTTCTCAGGTGGACCAGGTGATCCTCCCAGGTGGAGCTAAAGACAGAAATATCATCTAGATAAGCTGCACTATAGACTTCCAGACCTGTAAGGACTTTGTTCACCTACCTCTGAAAAGTGGCAGGGGCATTCTTCAAGCCAAAGGGCATCACCACAAATTGGTAGTGCCCACTAGGGGTTGAGAATGCTGTTTTGGGTTTTGCATCCTCAGCTAATCTGATTTGCCAGTAACCAGCTGGTAGGACAAATGTACTCAGAAACTTGGCAGAGGCCAAAGTATCTATAAGTTCATCTGCCCTGGGTATTGGATGGGTATCAGTCCTAGTGACTGCATTGAGACCCCTGTAGTCCACACAGAACCTCATCTCTCTCTTACCACCCTGGGTGTGAGGTTTTGGTACAAGGACTATTGGACTAGCCCAAGGGCTATCTGAGGGCTCAATTACTCCCAGATCAAACATCTTCTGGACTTCTGTCCTGATACAGTCCCTGACATGGTCAGGTTGCCTGTAAATCTTATTTTTAAAAGGCAGACTGTCACCTGTGTCCACTTCATGAGTGCACCAGGTAGTCTGACTTGGAGTCAGTGAAAACATATGTCTGAACTGATTTAGGACTCTCCTGCAAACAGTTTGCTGCTGGTCAGTGAGGCTGCCTGCCAAGGCTACACCATCAACTGAACCATCATCAGGGTTCTGTGAGAGCAGGTCAGGGAGTGGATCACTCTCTTCCTCCTGTCCCTCATCAGTAGCCATGAGCAAGCCCATGTCTGCCCTGTCAACATATGGTTTGAGCCTGTTCACATGGAACACCCTATGGGGGCTCCTGGGAGTTCCAAGGTCCACCAGGTAGATAGCCTCTCACTTCTGCTCAATGATTGTATGAGGGCCACTCCACTTGTCTTGGAGGGCTGCTGGGGCCATAGGCTCTAACACCCATACTTTCTGTCCTGGCTGATAAACAGTCAACACAGCCTTTTGGTCATGCCAGGCCTTTTGCAATTCCTGGCTAGCCTCAAAGTTTTTAGATGCCTTCTTCATGTACTCTGCCATCCTGGAGCGGAGACCAAGTACATAGTCCACAATATCCTGTTTAGGGGGTTTGAGAGGTAACTCCCTGTGAGAAGTTGGCCTGGTATATGCTGTCCACTAGTTATAGTGGGCATCTTGCACCAGTCCAAATGACCCTTATTGATGATAGGTTTAAAGACAACCTTTATTGAAAGCTATACTAGTGGTAGCTATGGAGAGCAGCCTTCAGGCTAAGTCTTGAAGGAGTGTAAAGCTGTTTGTTTTACCAGTCTATAATCTCATGAATGACCAAATGAAAGGAGAACCACACCAGGTATATATATAAAATATATATTTATTACTAAACACTACCCACTAGTCTCTTTATGAGGCTAGAGGTCGAAATACACAAGTTACAAGTCAATTAACACAGTAAATTAGCACAATATACGATTAACCCTAGGGGCGTACCAAACCATATATTAAGAAAGTGGTATAAGAACCAAGACTTGACTAGACACAAGGCCTAGAGCCTGTAGAATCGCTGGGACCCCAAGGAACCACCCAAGGTAGTGACACAGGGGACCCACGGGGGACGTGTGCAGTGTGTGAACACAGCCGCGAGCTCCGTTAGCGTCTATGGGGAAAGTCGCGGTTAGAGTTTTAAAGTTTAGGGACACTTCGGAGTGGACTAGGAGCAAACCCTTTTGGACTTAGAGGGTTCTAGGGCCAACACCCACGGGAGCACCGTAGTACTCGTGTTACCTCACCCAGGGAAGCCGGGTGCACAGGTGTCAAATGGTGTCGGGCCGCGCCGTCGTTTTCAATGGCCGTTGGCTAGAAAGTGCTGCTGCCGGGAAGCTGCGAAGTGTCCGAAGAGATCCAAGCCTGGATCGAGGATGAGAAGAACCTGAAAGCAGAGGGGACGGAGTCTAGGTCACTAGCCAGTGACCAGGGGCACGATAGTCGAATGCCCACCAATGTCGGGTGCTTCACGTTCGAAGAGGTGAAGATTGTCTCTGCAGCCACGAGGACCAGGAGGTGTCGATGACAACCAGGAGCTGGAATCGAGCTGTCCCACAAAGGTAGTAGCTGACTGCGGTGCTGGTGCCCAGATTGGACCTAACAAGCCTTGGTAACAGCAACCCATGCAGAAAAAAAACAAAGGCTTTGGAGCGGACAAGCAAGGTCCCAGGGACTCCCCAAGCAAGGGAGAGCCAGGGCAGGCCTGGAGCAACCAGGGAGGCCCATTGAAAGTAGAGTTGTCCTTCTGAGGGACCCACAAGTCGACGGACAAAGGATCGCGAAGGGACCTTGGGCGGAATCACAAAATGGCAGCCCACGGGTCACTCGGAGTGACCAGGCCAGCAATCTTCAGTGAATTCACTGCTCGGGGTCAGGGCTACAAATACCCAAAGCACAGCCTCTAGGATCAACCAGAAGCTTATGCACTTGCAAATGTGCACAGTGTCCAGGGGTTCCGGTTCCACGGTACCCACGAGGACTACGGGTCTCAGCTTTGCTGGGGACTCGGGTCAACCTCTGGGAAATCTGGAAACCCACCTCCTGGGTTGCAGGGTTGTCGGCATCCGGCGGGAGCTTCAGAGATGCAGACCAGATAGATGCGTCTTTGGTGCCTGCCAAGCAGGGGAGTAACTCCTTTACTCCAAGGGAGATTCTTCAGTCATCTGGCATTTAACAGATTGTTGAAGGTCCAGGATTCAGTTTCAGAGTTTCGTCCAGGGATATCTAAAGTACTGTTGCCAGGGGTTCCTATCTTATACCCAAGGAAGGGGTTGCACTAACTCAGGGGACCCACCTATGGGAGGGTTTGGAAAGAGGGGTGGCTACACCCATTTCCTTTGTCCAGTTTCGCACCAGAGCAGGGGCTGGCAGCCCCTGCAACCGGTTTGAACTGGGGCATGCACAGGGACACCAAATGTGCCCCCAGTGCAGGACTTCAAAGCACTCAGAGAGTGCACCCACCCAGCCCCAATACACTAAAGCCTGTCTGGGAGGTGGTAACAGCTCCCTGTGACAGGAAACCTATTATCCAGGCCTCCCCTGCCGGAGTTTCGGTCAGCAGTAGGAGGCCAGACTCGTGTCTGTGGCTGCAGCATCCATTTTGTGATGCCAGGGCTCTGTTTAGCTGGTACCGGGTATACTGGTGCTGTCATGTCTCTCCCTCTAGAAGGGTGGGATCATACTCCCACACCAGTTACTGGTGTGGGGGTATGATTCCAAGGTGTTTGACACCAAACACGACATGTTTCCGTGCAGCCATCTCAAAGTTAGCATTTACCATTGAGATATAATGCACTTAAGAGTATATGGTCAGGCTGCACTCACAGACAACCCCGGAGGATAGATTCCGAAGGCTGCAGGGGGGCTCTGCTCATGCATGGGCACCCTCTCACATAAAACCAAGCACCCTGCCTTCAGGATTGATAAGGCCTGCCATAGGGGTGACTGATAGGTTTATATGAATCAGAATACTTTATTGTATGATTACCTAAAATCATTTACAAATACAATGTATGTTACTTTCATAGTTAAAACAGTAGATTAGTAAAAAAAGCATCTAAAAACGCATCTAAAATGAGGTTGTATTTAAAAGAAGAAAACATCTAGTGACATATACATCTGTTGATCAATCAATGCCCTAATATTAATTCATCTTAACTGTTTGGGCTTAGTGCAAGATCACTAATGGCCATAACGTGCTGTGATATTAATTGCTCAGCGAAAATAGCAATGTTCTTAACCATTGGACTTAGCACAAGATCACTAATGGTGATATTGATGCTCATCGACAGTCAGCGTTTAAATTATTATTATGCTGTTATTTTTTGTTCACTGAGTTTGACATAAAGTCTTTCCAGCAGCGGCAAAGAACTTCCCGGCACGTGCAAGCTCCATTGGTACTGTCGTAGTATATATGTACGTTAAAGCCTCCTTGCATGTTCTTACTTTATTTAGGTTGAACATTGACCTTAAGTATTTACGCCTCGGACTTACCAAGGCTGGACAACAACAGATGACATGCTCTGCTGATTCTGTGTGATATTGACACAGGCGACATCCTCTGTTTCCAGCTGGTATGGATTTCCAATGTGCCCTGTAGTCCTTTATTGGTAGAGTTAGCAGCCTGGTCTTCAGAACGTTTTGAAGAGCTTGTCTACCCAGGCCGGCTTTCAAGTATGGTTGGCATAGAGTGGCTTCATGTGATTTGGCAAGGCCCTCTGCGCCACGGATAGCTCTGATTGTTTCTATGTCCTGGTTCCTTGAAATGATCTTTCCCTGTTTTTTTAACAGGTTTTTTAGGCTAGCCGTTGGCAATTGTAATACCGTTGTATGATCAGCTGTCAGGCATAGTGTGTTGTTAGCTGAAACAAGGTACCTAGCCCATCGACTAGTTTTGTCCGTGAAGAGTGTTTGAAGTGCTTCCCTCAAGGTACCCGGGCGAGCCTTGTTCACGTGGTGATACAACTTCACTATATCTTTTTTGCATTCTATGTCCATTGATGTTAAGTTAAACTCAAGTCGGATCAGTGTACGCCTTGTCGAGAATGGCAACCTTAAGACCTTTCTGAAAGCCATGATATACAAGTGCTCCAATTTATCGGACAATAAGCCCGGGAAGGCCAGATGGCCATAGCTAATTGTTGAAAATAGCTTGGCTTGTATTACTCTTCGGATACCCTCCGTTGAATGGCTCACAAGCTTCTGGTGTATTTTGCATAGGGCGTGTGTGACCTTAGCCGCTTTTGTCTCCAGTGTTTTGGCTAGGCCTGGGCGGTAAATTCCGTTCTGCTTGCGGAATTTGGGTAATTTGTGGAATTTGGGTAATTTCGCGTTCCGCGGAGAACACGGAATTGCCAAAAATTCCACGATCCGCAGCTTCGCGTAATTTTTTGCTTGTTCGCGCTTTCAAAATGCGTGTTCGCAAGATATTTCTCCCCGAGCACGCAAACAGCGTTCGCGAACAGGAAAAAAGCATCGCGAACGGGCAGAACAAGCAATTCCGCGTGTTCGCGGAACTTTTGCGTGCTCGCGGAGATTTTTTACCGTATTGCGGAGCTTTGCGTAGCGCGACTACACAAATTCCGCCCACCCCTAGTTTTGGCCTGGAGTATTGTTCTACCAGTATCTGAGAATTGTATTCCCAGGTAGGTATATTTATTTGCGGTTGCAATTCTTAATGGTTCGATGTTCCAGCCCAGCAAGGATTTTTTTGGTTTATGTCCGAAAACCAATACTTTGGTTTTATTTGCATTGGTTTGGAGTTTGTTTTCTGTGTTGTAAAAATGAAGAGTCTCCAGAGCCCTTTTCATGCCTATTCTAGTTTGGTTCAGGATGACAAGGTCGTCCGCGTATTGCATGATAGGTATTCTAAGGTGACCCAATTTGGGTGGAAAGATATTGGTTTTTGAGAGTGCAACTCCCAGGTCCGCAGTGTATAGGTTAAACAGTGTTGGTGCAATCACACAGCCCTGTTTTAACCCCTTGTTTGTGTAAATCTTGGCGGTTGCGTGTGTCTGATAGCTTTATATGTGCAGTGATAGGGTGAGATATAGTGACCCTATATCTCAGTAAGGGGTGCATGCACCACCTCACTCAGGCTGCTGTAGCAGTCCTGTGGTGTCATTTTGGAGGGCTTCCCAGGGGTGGCATAATACATGCTACAGCCCCTGGTAGGCCTCTGGGGTACCTATGCCCTGTGTACATAGTATACCATATACTAGGGACTTATAAGGGCACCCCAGAACCCAATTTGAAGTGTACCTAATCTACATGGAATCCATTTATAAGAGAAAGCAGATAGGCTGGGGACCTGAATAGCAGGTTCCTAGCCAAACTAAGTCAAAAACCATCAAAACACCAGGAAAAAAGTGAGGGAATCCATTTATAAGAGAAAGCAGATAGGCTGGGGACCTGAATAGCAGGTTCCTAGCCAAACTAAGTCAAAAACCATCAAAACCCCAGGAAAAAAGTGGGGGCAACCATGTAGTCAGATTCCACCTTCCTACACTCCCATCCCTCCTTCACTAGACATAAAGGACCCTTAACTGGATGTCCAAACAAAAGTTCAAAAGGGCTGTAGCCAACCCCCTTCTGAGGAACCTCTCTGTAGGCAAAGAGAAGTCAGGGCAAAGTATGTCCCATCTACGCCTGAGCTTTTCAGGGAGACCTTTAATCATGCCCTTGAGGGTTTTGTTGAACCTTTCAACTAACCCATTGCATTGTGGGTGATAAGGGGTGGTAAATTTGTAATTTACTCCACACTCCTTCCACATAGCAGTCAAGTAACCAGTCATAAAGTTTGCATCCCTGTCTGATACTACCTCCTTAGGAAAACCCACCCTGGAAAAGATTCCCAGGAGGGCCCTAGCCACAACAGGAGCTGTGGTAGTCCTAAGTGGGATTGCCTCTGGATACCTAGAGGCATGGCCCACCACCACCAGTACAAATCTGTGCCCAGATGCAGTTTGAGGATCCATGGGACCAACAATGTCAATCCCAACCCTCTCAAAGGGAACCCCCACCACAGGTAGTGGTATCAGGGGGGCCTTTGTAGTACCACCTGCCTTACCACTGGCTTGACAAGTGATACAGGAGCAACAAAACTCCTTTGTGTCCTCTGACATATGGGGCCAATGAAAGTAAGGGACAAGCCTGTCCCAAGTCTTGTTTTGGCCTAAGTGACCTGCTAATGGGATATCATGTGCCAGTGTCAATAGGAAGCCCCTAAACCTCAGAGGTATAACCAACCTCCTGGTAGCACCAGGTTTGGGGTCTCGACCCTCTGAGTATAAGAGTCCATGATCCCAGTAGATCCTATGGGGCCCACTGGCACTCCCAGCAGCCTCAGCAGCAGCTTGCTGTCTGAGGGGTTCAAGAGAGGGGCAGCTCAGCTGCTCCTGGCTCAGATCTGCCCTAGAAGGGCCCCCTGTCCCCAAGAATTCAACCTAATCAGGTTCAAGTTCCTCTGAGACAGTTACTTCTTCAGGACTAAGATCATCTCCCTCAAGAGACTGATCTGCACTCTGAGGCAGGGGGGAAGACCCTGCCTTACCTCTACTGCTCCTTCTCTTGGAAGGCACCTGGTCCATTATTCCAGGATCCAGGGCCTATTCAGTGGAAGACATTTTTGCCTGTGACCTAGTCATGGCAAACACATCTGCAGGGATGCCCTGCATTTCTGCATGTGTCCTGAGTTCTACTTCAGCCCATGCTGAAGTCTCTCTGGGGCATATTATCAAGGGCCTTATCTCCGCTTTTTTGGCTTTAAAAGCCAAAAAAGCGGAGATAATTTTTTCGCCCTATCTGCAAGCTGGTGCTAACATGCATTAGCGCATGTTAGCAGCCGTTTTGCCGGCGCCTCGCTTTGTATCTCTAATGAGATGCAAAGTGGGCATCACTGGGCGTACCCCTGACGTACTACCTTGTTAAATATCGCTAAATGCACATCGCAATATTTACAAGGTGGCCCCAGGATTTTACCAGACGTTAGTTTGTGGCGAAAACCGCGGTTTTCGCCGAAAACTAACGTCTGCTAAAATGCTGACTTACCTATACCTGTCATTGGGGGTGGATTATGCTGATACGACCACAGGGTCGTATCAGCAAGGTTATCGCCGTTTTCCATGGCACATCGCTGGAAAACCAGCGTTGTTCCATGGGAAACGGCGATATCCCCGCTATCGCTGGAATTTTTATCGCCTCAGTGATACGCGTTGTTGATAACGCGCTAACCGGGCGATAAATTCCAGCGATAGACGGCGATAAATAAAAAAGCGCTAAGCACCAGTGTCCCTGAATGCCATGGCCTCCTTGCCATTAATCAAAGGCTACTGTCTGTATTTGCCCAGACTACTGGGACTGACAAATAAGGAGGCAATATCCATGCCTCTATCACAGACTAACAGAGCCTGAGTTTGACTAGGCCAGAGTCAATCTCAGATCCCAGGGTTAACCCTACTACACCCTTATTCTGAGTACCACCACTTTGAGCTGAACTAGGGGGAACAGTTGCCTTAGGGGCAGTGGTGGCTGGAGTAGATTCCTTGGATTTGGAACAATCATGTGTCCAATGTGTCTTCTGTTTACAGATATGACACCAAGGTGTCTTTTTGCCTTTACCCTTGTTGGATTGTGACTCCCCACCAGATGAAGACTTTTGGGGCCCTTGTGAAGACTTCTGGACTTTACCTTTCTCCCCACCCTTATCTGAGGTTTTAGAATCTTGCTTCTTGGAGTCACCACCTTAGTTCTGAACTTTCTGCTTCACCCTGGTTCTGACCCATTTGTCTGCCTTATTTCCCAATTCTTGGGGAGAGGTCAGATCAGAGTCCACCAGGTACTGATGCAACAACTGATTTTGACAATTATTAAGGATCTGCTCCCTCATAATTAAATTGTACAATCCTTTAAAATCACACACTTTACTGCCAAGTAACCAGCCTTCCAGAGCCTTAGTAGCACAATCTACAAAGTCAACCCAGTCCTGAGTCTGTGCCTTCTGGGTGTCTCTGAACTTAATCCTGTATTGTTCAGTGGTTAAGCCAAACCCATCTATGAGAGCACTCTTCAAGACTGTGTAATTATCAGCATCCTCTTCTCTTACAGTGAGGAGCTTATCTCTACCTTTGTCAGCAAAGGAGAGCCACAAGATAGCTGCCCACTGCTCTTGAGGGACCCTCTGTACTTTACAGGCCCTCTCTAGTGCAGTTATCCATTTGTGGATGTCATCCCCACTCTGATAGGGAGGGACTATCTTGTTCAGGTTCCTATGATCATGAGTATACTCTCTAGGTCTAGGGACACTGTTGCTGCCACCATGGGGCTCTAGCCCCAACCTTCTGGAAGCTCTCTGGAGCTCTAGGGATTCCCTGTCTAAGGCCAATTGTTCCCTCTTGATTCTGAGTTTGGTCCTTTCATACTCAAGTAATTGACACTTCTTCTCATAAGAGGAGTTCCTTTTATGAGAAGCAGAGGTCCCTACAGAAGTACCTGAATGATTAGACTCCACAGAGGGAGATCTTGATCTTCTAGGTAAACTTTGTATCCTTCCTGGGGGAGTAAAGAGAGGGTCACTGGGGCCTTCTGCTCCACCTAAATGCAAAGTTGGATTTTCCAGGTTAGAATCATCTTGATCCTCCTGGCCAGCATTTGAGTCTAGATCAAAGAAGTGTTCACTTCCTGCTCTGTCCTCATCCACTGCCCCAGCCCCTCTACCTGCCTCATCAGACCCTGGAGTCTTTCTGAGGTCATCTAGAATTAACAATTCTATGAGGCGCTGAGTGTTTGCACTCCTCCCTGTCCTCAGCTTCCTAGATGCACACATGGCTTTCAATTCTTGAAATGTGTGCTGGTCATATCTAGTTGGCAGAGAGCCACTGGCTTCTCCTTTAGAGGACATACTAGTGCTATGTGGTGTAGGCACCTATCAAACCTAGTGGAAACTAAACTCTCTTGAGTTGGAGAAAGGGTGTGCTAGACCCTTGACTGCCCAACTCCAAATTCAGTAGAACTTACTTATTCTAGTCTTGATTATATGTACCTAGATACCTTTATTGGTTTTCAGTTAATCACTCAATGAGATTTATCTGGTAAAACAATAGCAAGCTTGAATCCCAACCGCTGCACACCAATGTGAGAAGTTGGCCTGGTATATGCTGTCCACTAATTAAAGTGGGCACCTTGCACCAGTCCAAATGACCCTTATTGATGATTAGGTTTAAGACAACCTTTATAGAAAGCTATCCTAGTGGTAGCTGTGGAGAGCAGCCTTCAGGCTAAGTCTCGAAGGAATGTAAAGCAGTTTGTTTTACCAGATCAGAACCTCCTGAATGACCAAATGAAAGGAGAACCACACAAGAGATATATAAAATATATGTATTTATTACTAAACACTCTCTATTAACCTCTTTATGAGATTAGAGCACAAGATACACAATCTTAAATCATTAGAACGACAGTAAATAGCACAATACACAGTGGGCTCCAGGGGGAGACCAAACTAAATACTAAGAAAGTGGTATAACAACCACGACTTCAATAGACACAGTGCCTAGAGCACGTAGAATCGCTGGGACCCCAAGGAACCACCCACAGGAGTGACACAGGGAGCCCACGGAGGACGGGGGCAGTGTGGGAACACAGACGCCAGCTCCGTACAACTCTTATGGGAAAGTCGCGGTTGGAAAATTACAGTTTAAGGACACTTCGGAGAGGACTTCAAGCAAACCCTTTGGAACATAGAAGGTTCTAAGGCCAGCACCCTTGTGAGTTCTGAGGTACCCGTGTTACCTATCCCAGAGGAGCCGGCTGCATAGGGGTCAAGTGGTGTAGGAAACGCTCGTTGATTTCAATGGCGTGATGCGAAGAAGTACTGCTGCCGGGAATATGAAAAGTGTCAGGTGGAATCCAAGCCTGGATCCGAGGTGAGAAGAACCTGAAAGCAGAGGGGACAGAGTCTGGGTCACTTCAGGTGACCAGGGGCTCAGTGGACGAGTGCCCACCGATGTCAGATGCTTCAGGTGAGAAGTTTGGATGCTTGACTCTGCAGCCACAGGGACCAGGAGATGTCAACGATGACCAAAGTCCGGAGGTGAGCTGTCCCACGAAGCATGTCGAGTGCTGGGGGGTCAGTGTCCGGATTGAACACCAACAAGCCTTGGCAACTGCAACACAGGCGGGCAGAGGAAACAAGTCACGGTGAGGACCAGCAAGGTCCCGGGGACTCTCAAAGCTATGGAGAGTCAGGGCACGTCTGGAGCAACCAGGAAAGCCCAAGGAAAGTCAAAGTTACCTTCACAGGGACCCACAGGCCAACGGACCAGGGATCGCAAAGGGACCTCAAGCTGAATCACGAAATACCAGCCCACGGAACACTCGTGGAGTGTAGGCCGGAAATCTTTGGTGGAAATACTACTCGGGGTGAGGACTAGACGTAGCCCAAAGCACACCCTCAGGAATTGCCAAAAAGCATATGCTGCTGCAAAAGCACACGGTGCACAGGGGTTCGGGTTGCACGGTCCCCACGAGGGATACTGGTCTCAGGATTGCTGAGAGGTCACATCAACCTCAGGGATGCTCAGGAACCCACCTCCTGTGTTGCAGAAATCTTGGGAGTCCTCAGGAGCTTGGGCGATGCAAACCGGTCAGATGCATTAAGGTGCCTGCCTTGCAGGGGAGTAACTCCTTTACTCCAAGGGAGATTCTTCTGTCGTCCAGCGAAGTGTAGACCGTCGAAGTACTTGGTTTCTTCTTGCAGAGTTTAGTCCAGGTAAAATCTAAAGTCCTGTAGTCAGGTTTCCTACTTTATACCCAAGGAAGGGGTTGGACTAACTCGGGGGACCCACCTAGGGGAGGGTCAGGACAGAGGGGTGGCTACACCCATGTCCTTTGTCCAGTTTTGTGCCAGAGCAGGAGCCAATGGATCCTGCAACCTGTTTGAGCTGGACTATGGACAGAGACACCAAATGTGCCCCCAGTGCAGACTTTCTGGCACTCTAAGAGTGCACCCACCCAGCCCCAATACACTAAACCCTGTCTGGGAGGTGGTCACACCTCCCTGTGACAAGAAACCTATTGTCAGGCCTTCCTCTGCTCGAGCTTGGCTCAGCAGCAGGAGGGCAGACTCGTGTCTGTGGCTGGCAGCATCCATTTTGTGCTGCCCAGGTCGAGAAAGCTGGTACCGGGTAGACCGGTGCCCCATAGTAGTGGTACTACAAGGGAGGAATCATACCGCCCACACCAGTTACTGGTGTGGAGGTATGATTCCAAGGTGTTTGACACCAAACACGACATGTTTCTAAGCAGCCGTTTTAAAGTTAACATTTACCGCGAGGTTATAATGCACTTAAGTATATATGGTTGGCTGCATCACAGACAACCCCGGAGAATAGATTCCGAAGGCTGTAGAAGGGCTCTGCTCATGCAGGGGCACCCTCTCACATAAAACCCAGCACCCTGCCTTCAGGATTGATAAGGCCTGCCATAGGGGTGACTGATAGGTTTTTATGTGCAGTGATTTAGAATAGATATAGTGAACCTATAGCTAAGTAAAGGGTGCAGGCACCACCTTACACAGGCTGCAGTAGCAGACCTGTGGTGTCATTTTGGATGGTCTTTCAGGGGTGGCATAATACATGCTGCAGACCCTGGGAGGCCTCTGGGGTACCTATGCCCTTGGTACATGGTGTACCATATACTAGGGACTTATAAGGGTACCCCAGTATCCAATCTGGAGTGTACCTAAAGTACATGCAATCAATTTAGAGGAGAAAGCAGCCAGGCTGGGGTCCTGGATAGCAGGATCCCAGCCAGTCTAAGTCGAAAACAGTGATACATCAGCAAAAAGTGGGGGTAACTATAAGAAGCAGATCCTACTCTCCTACAAGCTGCTTCCCACAGCTCTCTGGGGTCAGTCAGCTTAGAATCCACTAGATACTGGTGTAACTTCTCTTCAGCACAATGAGACAAAATTTGTTCTTTCAACAACAAATTATACAATCCCTCATATGTGTCAACTTTGTTACCATCAATCCAGCCTTCCAATGCCTTCACTGAGACCTCAACAAAGTCTCTGCACTCACTTTCTGGGTGTCTCCTAACATCACTTTGTACTGCTCTGGAGTCAGACTAAATCTCTTGACTAAGCATGTCTTCATCTGCTGGCATGATTCTGCATCCTCCCCTCTCAGGAGCTTATCCCTCCCAGCTACTGGAATCAACTCCCTCAGGAACGCACCCCAATACTTAGAGTGGACCTTACTCATCCTAAGGGCACTCTCAAAAGTTGCTAGCCACTTATCAATGCCTTCCCCCTCTGTGTACTTGGATACTATACCCTTGGGAAGTTTGTTGTCAAATCCACCACTCCAAGACATCTCAACCTCCTCATCATTTTCAATGCCACTATTTCTTTTTGTTGCCTCCTCCCTCTTCTACTTCTTCTCAGCTAATTCCAGTTTCCTCTGCTCCACAGCTATCAAAGCTAGTTGGACCTCAAGCTGTCTCTCTGCAAGGGACAGTGGTGGTTCCTGAGTAGGGGACCCTGAGCCCTTCCCACAAACTGGAAACACAGAACCAGGGGAGGAGGCCTCATCCTCACAATCCTCCTGGGTGACTTTGGGGGAGGTCAGCCCCTCCCCTCCCCCGTTGAATCTCCTCAGCTACCTCAGTCCAGGCCTTTGGGTACTTAAGCAACGCTGCCTTCCTGATCTTGTTCGAGGCAGGCTGCCCTCTAAGCCTACACTGCACCCTAAGCTAAGCATCTTGAGTTAAGCCATTAAGCTAGGTCTAACTCCATGGTTCCCTAGTTTTGGGTCACAAAAACTAGCAAAGCAGAACAATTTTGGAAAAATCAAAACAATGGATCAAAAATAGTTTAGCCCAAATTCCAAAAATTTAACTTTTGAGTTTAGTCCAAATTACAAAAAGCAAACTAAAAAGTTTTGTTCTAAGACAATTTAGAGGATTTTTAAAATGGTAATTCACTTTACTGTAAGGTGTTCTTTTTAGACACAGGTCCTCATCCACACCGCTGCCACCAAAGTGGATTATTTGTAGTGGTAAATATGCATCTACCACTGGCAATAAGGCCATTAACACAGTCTAGGGCTCAAAATAAGTCTCAGAAAATTATTCCCATGGTCAACCCTTGGTAGCTTGGCTGCGAGCAGGCAGGCTTAACTCCAGAGGCAGGTATGTAAAGCATTTTAAAACACCAATTCAGTAAATAATTAAGACACAACACACAACAAAAATCCAACACTGATTTATAATAATAGGAAATATTTTTATCTTTAAAATGACACCAAAACGAAAAAATGCAATGTATGGAACCGGAGAGATGAATTTTTCAAGATTTAGCACTCTATGGCACATAGAAACCTACAGCGCCTATTGGGACATCTGGTCACGCTAGACTGGGACAAAGTCAAAATTTCAGGCCAACTGCGATGGAGCCCTGCGCAGCTACTCCTTGCCGTAGGCCTTGGTCACAGTTTTTACCTTCTGACTTTGAAACTTTCCGGGAGCTTTTTCAGCCGGGGTCTCTCTATGCGCTCCACCAGTCCGGGTTTGGTGAAGGTTCTCTGGCTTGCCTTTCGAAGAGCTCCTGGTCAAACTATAGAAGCCAGATGCCCGTAACTTTTCAGCGGGACGAACCTGGAGGGCAGACTGGCTCGCGGTTTCACATTTGGCGATGCAGCGCGAGAAACGAAATTCATTTATTTATTTATATGTGTACTTACCTGTAATCGCCCGTAATCCGTAGTTTACTACCCCCCACCCTGCCCCTCCCCCGCCCCACGTCAGCGCCCGGCGGCATTCCCACCACCGACCGCTACTGCTTACAACTACATATCCCCCCCACCCCTGGCACCCTAGGGAAGACTTTAGGTATCCTGAATATAGAAAAATAATGTAGATACTCACTACACAGTGCTCCTAGCACAAAAGTCGATTTTGGGAAGCACTTTACTACAATGTGGGAAGCAAAATGTTCAATTTCTCTATCTCCAGGGCAAATACAACCTCTTTTATAAGGGTTATCCTTATAAGTATCTGACCCCCCACCCTGGGACACCCAGGGGAGACACTGGGGATACTAAATATGCCAAAATAGTGCAGTTTATCAATTTATAAGTTCCCCTAGCACCAAAGTCGAGTTTAGGCACAATTTACATTCAACAGCAGTTCTGTAACATAGGGCTGCTTTTAAAATGACCACAGGCTCTCAGCAGTGCACACATGCAAGTGCAGAAAGGGCTGCTGGGCTCTAAACTGCCATGCCCTAATATGTACTAGAGACTCAAAGGTAGTTCTAATCCCCCTGCCCTATTATGTACTAGGGTCTTATAGGGGAGGTCATGCCAATCATAGGGGTTCCCAACCCATAATGTACCCTAGTGTGTGTAGGTGTTTTCACTGTATTCTAAGTGTTTTCAGCATAGCACTGGCCGTGGGCCTGTTTAGGCAGAGCCCAGGGACAATTAGAGTCAGCTACTACCAGTACCAGCCAACCGAAAATGGGGGTGCCCAGGGCACAGGATGACTTTGCAACAGCTGCTATTTACATTCAGTCTGGCTTCAAAGGAAGAGGTTGTGTCTACTGTTCTGACTTTTGAACTAATTGTATTTATGCATCTGCAACTGATACTAGCGTATTGTTATAGAAGGTTTTTAATCAAAGTGTGTATTTTAGTGTAATGTCATATTTTATGAATTGTTTTTATGTATTTTTTATTAATCCTAGTTCTTTCCGTGTGACTTACATTAATACACTCAGATGAATACATAAGCTGAAGCATCACATGCACAATAGTATAGACAACCTTACTTAACCATGCACTTTATTGGCATTGTTTTAGGAATCGTTTTATGTATTATTCTCTTATATGCGATTATTGAACTAGAACTGTACTGATATATGGATGTTTGGCATTTCTGCAAAGTGTTATGGGGTTTGACCCCAAAATAAACTTATTCTTTATTTGTTTTGACTGACTAATCTATAAGGATATTCAGTATCATAGTGAACCAATGTTTTTTGGGTGTGTGTTGCTATCTTACACGGGTAACCATTTTAAGGAAGTCTGGCCTACTGTTCGCACTCCAGCAACACCCATTCACTATGCTCTTCTTGCTTCTCGCGGACTCCTCCACCGCGAATGGAACTCTTCACGCTCAACTTTTGGAAGGTAACTTTTTCAGTGGGACTAACCTGGTCTCTGTGTCCGATCCCTGCTCCATCAAGGTCGGCCTGGACTACTGACTTTGTCCAGTGATAGACATGATATCTTTTCATGCCACAACCGATTTCTCAGCAGCCATTCAACTTGGAGAATAAAAGGCCACCACACTCAGAACTGAATGTTAAGGACTATACACAGGAATTTTGGTAGGTCTTCCCTAGCAATGATAATGGAAGAATTTACCAGTGTGTCACATTGGCTTTAAATCAGTCTATTGCCACATGTAGGTTTTGTTTATTGAGTTTTGTTTTATTTCTTGTTATAGTTCATTTAGTCTGTGTAGCGAGTTGACAGCTCTTTGTACAGAGGTGAACAAGTTATATTGAGTTTTGAGTGGTGGGCAAACTATAACTTTAAGTTATAACTATAACTTTAATACTTCTAATGTTTGTGTAGTTTAAGTTGGTGTTGTATAAAAATAAATAATTCATTTTCCTAACTTCTCTTCAACCTTTGCTTTTCCATAGAATTTGTATTTTTTAGGGGGGGTTGTTTTTTAATCATATAATGTTGTTTATTGTGGTATGAATTCTTTCATATATAATTTTTGTTATACATTTCAATACTACCAAGGTACTTTCTTGATAATTTAGTATGGAATGGCACAGAGTGGAGTGACATGGCGCACAGTGGTGTGGGGCAGCGTAGTGTGGAGTAGAGTACAGTACAGTACAGTACAGTAGTGTAGTGTGTAGTTAAATAACATTGCTTTGAAAGGCATAGCGTAGAGTGCTGTAGAGTAGAGTGGCATAGAGTGCAGTGGCAAAGAGTAGAGCAATGCACAGTAGAGTTCAGTGGCGTGGAGTGCTATGCATAGAGTAGAATGGCGCAAAGTAGAGGACAGTAGCTCAGAGTGAAGTAGTATAAAGTGCAGTAGCATAGAGTGGTGCACAGTCAAGTATAGTGGCATATAGTGCACTGGGGTAGAGTGCAGCAGAGTAGAGTGCAGTACAGTAAAGTGGAGCAGAGTGGCATAGAGTGGAGGGGAGTAGAGTGGCTAGTAGTGGCGGAGAGTGACCTAGAATAGAGTGACGTGGAGTAGAGTGGCATATAGTAGAGTGGCATATAGTAGAGTGGCATAGAGCGGCATTCTGTGGGGTGAGGTACAGTGGCACTGTGTGGAGTCGTGGGGATTGCTGTACAGTACAGTGGAATAGAGTACAGTGGTGCAGGTTAGAGTAGAGTGGCATGGACGTAGAGTGAAGTACAGTTAGAGTGGAGTGAAGTAGATTGACTTGCAGTGGCCAAGAGTAGAGTGGTGTAGAGTGTAGTGCTGTAGAGTAGAGCAGGGTAGATTACAGTGACATAGAGTGAAGTGGGGTTGAGTGAAGTTGTGTAGAGTAGAGTGACGTACAGTAGAGTGGCATACAGTAGAGTAGTAATATGTGAAGTGAAGTGTGGTAGAATACAGCGGCAGAGTATGGAGTGGCGTGGCATAGAGTGCAGTGGCATAGAGTACAGTGGAGCAGAGTACAGTAGAGCGGCATATAATGCAGTGGCGTAGAGTGCAGTAACATAGCGGGCAGTAGTGTAGAGTAGAGTAGCACAGAGTGCAGTGGTGTCAAGTAGAGTAGAGAAGCATAGAGTGCAGTATCATAGAGTGATGCAGAGTAGAGAGCAGTGGCGTGCAGTGACGTAAAGTGCAATGGTGTAGAGAAAAGTGGTGCAGAGTAGAGTACAGTAGTGTACAGTGCAGTGCAGTGGTATAGAGTGGAGTAGCGTGGCTTGGAATGGCATGGAGTAGAGTGGCGTACAGAAGAGTGGAATAGAGTGGCTTGGAGTTACATAGAGTAGAGTGGCATTGAGTATAGCAGTGCAGACTAGAGTTCAGTGGCATAGACGCAGAGTTAGTAGAGTAGAGTGAGTACAGTGGCATAGGGTGGAGTAGAGTGGCTTGGAGTGACGTAGAGTGACAAAGACCACCATAGAGTAGAGTGTTATGTTAGAGGGATTCATAGAGCACATGGCAACCCAGAGGCATCCAAATGCTAACTGAGCGACACAGACTCCAGACGCAGACTCCAATGGAGTTAATTTACAAACAGAAAGGTTTTGAGCCATTTTCTGAAGGACAGTTAATTTTCAATTGCCTGCAAGGTATGGGCAGGGTGTTCCATAGTCTTGCCACTTTGTACCTAAAAGATCGTCCTCCTTTTCTAGCCCTTTTCATGGGTGGAACTACAGCCCGCATGGTGTAAGAGAATTAGAAAGCTCTTTCAGGTTTGTAAGGCACAATCAGTTGTTGGGGGATGGATGAACCTTGATCTCGAAAGTCTTAATGTGCAAGGCACAGTGCCTTGAAATTGATTCTCTGCATGACCGGTAGCCAATGAAGGTCGGCCAGGGCCAGACGTGCCAAATGGTGTCTAGGGATATTTAGCAGGTTCCTTGCTGCCGCATTCTGTACCACCTCACGTTTACCAATCACGGCTTTAGGAGCTAACAATTAGAGGGAGTTTCCGTAATCCAGGCGGGAGAGAATCAGAGCCTGGACTACTAGCCTCCTTGAAAGTGGGGGAATCAGGGGCAACATTTCCCACAGGATTCTAAGGATCCCGTAGCAGCAGGCTGAAAGTTTAGTTGTTTGAGTCTTCATGGAGAGGGTATGATAAAGCCATACCCCCAAACTTTTCAAAGCTGATTTGCGGGTGGGGAGGCCAAATTGGACGGGCCAGCCCCAGGCCATGTAAGGATTTGCATTGTTTCCTACTATCATCAGCTGGGTTTTGTTACCATGGAGCTTGAGGCAGGACTTGCCCATCCATCAGGCTATCCTCTCCAGGCAGAACTCAAGGGAAGGAGCAGAGTGCTTTCCATCTGGGGTGAGAGAGAACGCCAACTGGGTGTCATCTAAATAGGACACCAATGAGATCCCAGAATGTAGTAAAATATCGGCCAAAGGCTGCATGTAAAGGATGAACAATGTGGGGCTAAGAGAGGACCCCAGTGGAACTACACATCTCAGAGGAAAGAAATGTAGAGGAGTGTGCTTTATCAAAGACCTGAAAAGATATATCCCCCAGAAACGAGCTGACCCATGATCCTCTTAATATGGGTTATGTGGTCCACCCTGTTGAAGGCAGCGCTAAGGTCTAGGAGGATGATGGCTATGGTACCTCCTAGATCCAGTTTCATTTTTGCCTCCTCCTCGACCGCCAAAGGGCAGTTTCGGTGCTATGCTTGGGCCGGAACCCTGTCTGGGTGGGATGCAGAATGTTGTTTGCCTCTATTAAGTCTGAGAGGTGCAAGTTAACATATTTTTCCAGACCCTTACTCAATTCCAGAAGGAGAGAAATAGGTCAAAAATTCTCAGTGCAACATGGGCCAAGATTATTTTTTTTATTAATGCTTTCACCGTATTGTGTTTCCATACTATGGGTAAGATTCCCTTCTCAAGGGATAATTTTGCCATATCAGTAAAGACTGGGAGAAGGATGTTAGCTGCTGTTATAAGAATGAGAGGGAGAGCCGGGTCAAGTGGAGAGCCTGATTTAACTATCATGAAAAGTCTGAAAAAATTCTCATAGGAGATGCATGGAAATTCCATGAGTTTCAGTAGACAATCTTCCTCTTTCTCTCTGGAAGGCTCCTGCTCTAGATCTTCTCCAGAGTCCTGAAGTGTCAAGTAAATGTCATCTATTTTTTTTTAAAGAAGAGAACAAGGCTATTGCATCTCGCATTTGAGGGGTGGAGAGTGGGGCCACTTGAAGAGGGATCTAATAGTGACATAGTAAATCTGAACATTTCACAGGGGGAGTTGGCAGTCTCCAGGATTTTAGTTTCATGAGAGGCCTGTGTGGAATGGATTTCAGAATGATAATGCCCTACCATCTCTCTATATGTTTCTTCATTGGACTTTGCATATTTTTTTCTCCCTTGTCTTTCTGCAATTTTGCATTTTTTTAGAGACAATAGATGGGGCTATACCAGGGACTAGATTTATCTTTACATTTTCTGGTGTGGGTAGATATAGGGATGATCTGGTCTAGAAAATGTGTGATTCATTGATAAATCCTGACCTGCACCTTTTTGGGGGTCATGCTCCAACTCCAGTCTAACTGAACTGAGGAACAAGGCCCATTCAACCTCATTCAGCTTAGGCCAACTGCGGTCCCACTAGGTAAAAGGTATAGGGGAAGAAGGGTGGCAATGCATTGTCAGGGTAAATGTGACCAAAAATGGTCCAACCAAGTAACCAGTACTAACTCCTGTGCATTAACCAAGGATAGTTCTTGAAAATATCATCAAGTAAATGACCCTTTTCATGACTGGGGCCGAGTACCCTCTGGGGGAGCTGATTAGCAGCAAGATCATGTAAGAACCCCACAGTTTGAGCATTGGTGGGATCCTCTAGATGCATACTGATGTCACCTAATACTGAAAAGTATGGTTTATTTACCACTAAGCTGGCATGGTGTAGAGTAGAGTGGCATAGAGTGAAGTGGTTTAGAGTGAAGTAGAGTAGAGTGAAGTGTACTATAGTAGAGCGGTGCAGAGTAGAGTGGCGTAGAGTGGATTGGCATACAGTAGAGTGGCATAGAGTAGAGTGGCATTGTGTGGAATTGAGTGTTGTACAGTGGCATGGAATGAGTGTGTGGCGTGGCATGGAATTGAGGACATAGATTAGAGTAGTGCAGAGTAGAGTAGCATAGAGTGCAGTGGAATGCAGCACAGTGGCCTAGAATGGAATGGTGCAGAGTAGAGTATAGTGGTGTACAGTGCAGTGATGAAGAGTAGAGTGCAGTGCCATACAGTGTAGTAGAGTAGAGTGCAGTGGTGTAGAGTAGAGGGCAATTGCATAGAGTGCAGCGGTGTACAGTGCAGTGGCATAGAGTGCACCACCGTACACTGCAGTGGCATACAGTGCAGTGGCACAGAGTGCAGTGGTGTATAGTGCAGTGACGTACAGTGCTGTACAGTAGAGTATATGAAGCACCCCTCTACTTGTATCCCTTAATCTTTTTTTTGTACATTTTAAAGTACTGCAGTATTTTCAAGGAAGTACCATGTTCCTTTGAAAACCTTTTAAAAAATATATAAAGCAATATAAACAATTTTACCTTCCTGCGCAGACTATGCTAAAGTGCCTCATGTCTTACGATAGCTCTAAAACTTACTAATAAACCTATATCTCACATTGAAACCCATAACACAGCCAAAGTGTGGTCTAAACAATATGGCTCCCTTTTTATTGTGTAATGGCTTTCATTAGCCTAAAAAATAGTGTTTTCTCATTTTAGTCATCTCCATGTACCATTGTATACCACAAAAGTACTCCTCAAACCCATACTGTGGCCCAATGCATCACTAAGATTTTGTACCATATTACCAAAAAAACTACTGAAAGGATTTTTATGAAATGCCAAAAATGATCCTTTCCACAACATAATCTATATTTCTGGTAAATTTAATGAAAATACGTTCAGCCGTTTTGCTGCTACTTCTGTATCAAAAGTCTATGGAAAATGCATTGGTGAAAAAAAGTGTTTTGGGACCCCCCCCCTTTGTTCTTTGCACCCCCTTAACTAATCACCACAAAACTTTTCATCATCACCCAATGCAGAAAAAGGAAAAGGTCGGCAAATGATCGTGGAGATATCTCAAATGGTAGCAAAGTTATCACCATGCAAAAATCCAAACAATTCCTATCTCTCAGAATCCTAAGTATAACTATAGAGTTGCTACTTTGTGTATGTATAGCAGAGAGAGAATTTAATTTGTGGATGTGGCAGAATAAATTAGAGAGATGAAGATCCCAAAAAGTTTATATAAAAGCCAGCAGCAGGAAACAGACTCCTGCATGCTTCAAGTGACCATCCTGATGGTCACTTGAAGCTCTCAAGAGACAAAAGAAATTGCAATACACCAGAGGCATATTGTGAGAAATTGGGCTTCTGGTGGGCAGAGGTACTAATGTCGCCCTCAGGTGGGCCAAATCCCGTAGGCATGCCATTTAATGAAAAAATAGGGAGAGGACGCATGGGGCCCCCTCCAAGGGCTTATTTATGCCCTGAGGACCACCACCTCCCCGGTGCTAATGCTAGTATTGAGTGGGGGGGCCATACGGACCTCCCCGGGCCCTGGGAACCACCACCTCCCCAGGGTTTAAATAAACATCAAAGAGGAGGTTTGCACAGACGTACGGCCCTAGGGACCACTACCTCCTGGGGCCAATTACTTTCTAAAAAAGAGGGAGGCTGGCCATATACACCACCTCCCCGGAGCAGGCCCTAGAATAACAACGGTGAGGGGGCCATATGGTCCTCCTCCTGGAGCCATACATGGCCCTGGGGACTATCATCCCCCGGGCCGGCTCCTGCTATCTCCAAAGTTGTCTACCCTTCGGAGATAGCTTTTGCTTGAGGGAAGCTCAAAGCTTCCACCAAGCAAAAGCAAATACTTAGAAATGTCATCAGTGATGTCACTGACCATATCATGATTTATATAATATGTAAGGTCTTAAGCAGTGCATTGTGGGGGCTTAAATTATAGTTAGCTCAGGTAACTATAACTGCTGAATTTTTATGGTTTTTTATGAGTGAAATTTGAACCTAATTATAATGTCCTTGTAACCTTTGTTTTTTTCAGTGAATTTCTATGGTTTTTAAAATTCTATTTCCTAACTATAATGTCCATGTAATCTTTGTTCTTTAAAGCAAATTTCTATGGTTTTGTAACTAGTAGTCACATTTGCAGAGTGGTGGAGAAAGGAGGCGGGGCCTCTGACCAGCTCTCAGCAATCCCACTGTGTGGGACTTACTGGAGGTAACAGGTGGGCTTCTTGGCCTTTTAATGACCTTCGGAATCCAAGAGAACTTCATCCCCCAACTATTGGTGCACCAGGAGGTGCATTTGCAGGGAGAGGGAGAAAGGGGAGGGACTTGCAACCAGCTCTCAGCAATCCCGCCGTGTGGGAATCACTGAAGGTAACAGGAGGGGTTCTTGGCCTCCAAGAACCCTCAGCATCCAAGGGGACTTAATCCCCCAACCAATAGTGCACCAGGAGATGCGTTTGTAGAGTGGTAGACAAAGGGGGTGGGCCTTCAACAACCTCTCGGCAATCCCATGGAGTGGGACTTACTGGAGGTAACAGGAGGGGCTGTTGGCCCTCAAGGACCCTCAGCAGCCAAGGAGGCTTCATCCCCCAGAAAGTTGTGTGCCAGGAGGCCCCTTTGCAGAGTGGTTCAGAAAAGGGGGCGAGGCCTCTGACAGGGTTCCCATGGTAGGCGTTTTTATAATCATTTTTTTTATTAAAAAGGGGGGCCACTCGGCTCCCATCCCCAGGTGCAGTTCAGCCCCGGGTACCACATCCCCTGAGGCCTTTTTGCAATGGGAAGGGACCACGAGACCCCCTCCCCGAGCCTATTTCGGCCCCAGGGACCCCAACCCCTGAGGCCCAACATTTTCCTTTTTTTGTTTTTCTTATGAAAGAGGAGGCCTCGCAGAACTCAATCCCCTGGTTGATTTCAGCCCTTGGGGCCAGGCAATTTAGAAATGGGGAGGGGGGCCATGCAGCCCCCTCCCCAGGCTGATTTAGGCCCTGGGACCCCATCCCCTGGGGCCCAGCCTCCCTTATGGGTGCCCTTGTCCCAACCAGGACACCTAGTGATGTTCATTGGGGACCGTGTGGGAGCCTGAATGCCCCCACTGTCCCTGCCAGCACCCCACCTCTTGTGGGAGCCAGCATTTCATTCAGACATAGGGAGTTGCTAAACATGCAGCTCCCAGTGTCTGAAGGCAATTCTGCTCCGCTTCCAGCAAACAAGAGCATTTCTAAGCTCTCGTTTTATGAAAGCAGAGTGTTTGCTGTGACTTGGCAGGAGCAGTAAAGCTCCTGCCAAGCCAGAGAAAACAGCTATGTCCTAGGGGGTGGGCAACCTGGGACATAGCTGGAGCCGGCCCTGGGTGGTGGTCCCTAGGGCCATCTATGGCTCCAGGAGGGGGCCTCACTCCTTTGTTGTTCTAGGGCCTGCCCCAGGCAGGTGCCAGTCCCAGGGGTGAGAATAGCCTGGGAGGGAGGCCGCATGGCTCCCCTCCAATTTTAAAATATTGAATTTGGCCCCGTGGAGGTGGTGGTTTAATCTTAGCGAGCTGATGCGTTTTGGACACTGCCTTTATCAATACTTGACCATTAGTGAAAATGCATGCCATTTCAGCAGCTCGTTTAAACTGGAGGGCAGTAATTTGACAACAAGAGATGACTGTTGCCTTTCCAGTTTCAGATAATGGTAGTTGTGCCCGCCATCTTTGCATATATATTTCTTTCATACCAAATGGCAGTACCTGTACTAGCTTCAATGTTTATAGACTCATGGTACATCTGCTTGCTATAATCTCTCAAAAAGATAATTAAAGACAACGTCATGGTACTTGATTTTCAGTTCATAAATTTGTTTAGTCCTTCTCCCCAATTATGCATTATATAGGTTGCCAATACTCCAAACAGTCAAAAGTTGTACAGTGGATATGTTAGTACAGTTCCAAACATCCAAAAGCCTTATGTGTCACTTCACCATTGTAATTATCCTATTGAATTCTGTCCCTTGCCACAACCGCAGTTATAAAGATCATCATAGCACATGGCTGCAGGAATTAGTCTGATGACTGTAATTCGCCTAATTCAATAATCACAGACACATCATCAATGGACTAATGCATCCTCACAAATCCAACTGCGGCAGTTCTGTGAGTTTTCAAATTTTACATCACTTTCCAAGTCCACCATATGTATATATATATATATATATATATTTATATATATATATATATATATATATATATATATATATATATATATATATATATATATATATATATATATATATATATATATATATATATATATATATATACTACTGGCGGTTGCCAGTAGATAGTTATAGTTAGGACCATGCTTCCATAGGAAAAGCGTTTTTTGATTTGCTTATAACTTTGGCGTCGTTTGACGAATGTTTACGAAATGTTCCAAAAAACTTCTCTTTTCAGATCAGTTCCTATGTTGAAAGTTTGGGGGTGATTCGTCAAGGGGGGCTGAGAA